>OZ012661.1:97216203-97439330 GCA_963942545.1 Oxycera nigricornis | reverse complement strand
ACTCGAATGATTATTTCTCGTAACGACAGATGATATCTTTCGGAAGATGTTCATTTATTCGAAGTTGACTTTGTGGCTTTTATAAATATTGGATGACTAACAACATTGTCAAATTCTATGCTATCCTTAGAGAGTGCAATATCTATCATCATTTATTAAGCTACCTGAAAATTGTCATACGAATCGAAGCATATTTGATAAACCACTTTGGGTTCAAGATTTACCAGGGGGATTAGAATGACGTACGAACGATAGTTATAATTATTAAGCAAATTACTTCCACATGGTTTTATTGAAAATAATATGAAACAAGGAGCCCTAAAATAAAGATGGGTCTAAAAATATTTTTGGAAAAGTTTGCTTCGGCAGACTAGAAGAAATAGTGAAAGAAAAAGTCGGTATCTTAAAAGTTCGCAAAAACTCTATAGAAAAAAATCCTGAAAACGGTTTAAAAATTCACAAGAAGTGAAAACAAAAAAATTTACGTTACGTACGCTATTCATATTGCCATGAAAATATATGCCTTCGAAACTATTTATAATACGTATTTTTGTACCCGGTTATGTTCAAACCGGTTACAAAAATACGTGTTTTTGTAAACATTTCAAAAATACCTAAAGAAGGTGAATTCAACAAAACATGACCGAAAACAAGTTGTGATCGATATTGTCATGAGGAATAGATATAGATGTTGCTAGATGATGTGTTTCAAAGTCATAGTGTGTTGACACATAACATGCTACAAGAAACATAGTGTTTCGAACAAGAATATTTCAAATTCTAGAAAAATAAATCAAACTCATGTACGCTTGAACTTAAAAAAATACCTTCAAATAGTATTTCATCCATGTTTCGTTTGATTGTTTCAGAAGAATGATTTTAATATTTTCGCACAATTTTTACGTTTCGTATTTTACCTTTAGATCCTAATTTTTCAATACTGTACCTCATTTTGAATAAATTTCAACTATTTATTTGTCGCAAAATTTCAATACTTACTAAATTTATGCTCAATAACCAAGCACCAATATTTTAAGACCGCAACTGTTCCACGAGAGGATTTGTTAACAACAAAACCATGAAGATTCCAATGCAATCGTTTCGAGATGTTTTCAATACGCGAATCATAAACACGTGTTTTTAGGGCAGTGTAAATAGATGTTCAATCTATCTAATCTGATCAATCAAACTTGAATAAATACATTTGAAAGAAAATTTGCAATGACAAAATTTTACTAGAAATTTATCTCCTATCAGTAATGCACGGTTTTCTTCATACTTAATCTTACTTTATATAATCGAAGTGGTTTCATATTTTCAAATATAGTCAGTAACGATTGGGGTCTATTGTTCTTCAGGGTAGTTTGTTTCAGCAAAATTAGGCAACAATTATTCTAGATTTGTTTGTTTTTTCTTGACCGGCCCAAATGAGTGTCGAAACTAACAGATCTAATTATACACTACACTTGCTTAGTTTCAAACGAATCGAAGAGTATTTTCAGAAAGTCAAATAAATTGAACGCTACGAAAGCATAAAGACAATATTTCAAGCAGCATCCTCGACATTAAAGAAACTAAACTATTAACTTATCAACAAGTGTTAAAATCGTATTTAAAATCATGGTAGAAATTATTCTGTTGATATGAGCGAAATTATGCATTAAAAGATGTGTAGGCATTTTTCAGGGTTAATTTATGTTTTTTGAAGTTATCTGTAAGTCGAAAAGGAGGATTAAATAGCCTTTAATGGGTCGTTTAAGTTACAATTTTTGAAGGAAAAAATTAACAATTTTTTTCAATAGAAAGAAAAGAGACATCATTTTTTAACTTCCCAGTATATGGGAAGTTCTTGTAATCGCCTCGAAAATCGAAATTGAAATTTTCAACAAATCTTTACGTTTTGAGGTCTTTAGAGTATAATTTAAGTGTTTTTAGAAAGAAGTATGAATGTGTGTGTGTCTATGTACGTACGTACGTACGTGCGTTCATGGACAGTTTTTCTACGAGCATAACTCCACGTAAACAAAATCGTATCGACTTCGTCGAGGTGTCAATCGAAGCGTCTTTGCAATCATAAGAGCTGATTAGTTTTTGGGACACTTTGGTCGGGGTTTTTTGCTGTTTTCACCCCTTGAAGGTCAACCCTGTCATGCGCTATATCTCACGAACCAAACGTACGATTTGCTTGATCAAGGTGTCAATCAACGCATATTAACATTTACGTTATTCTAACAAATTTTTACAAAAATCGTTGGAGTCGTTTTTTTAATTTTTTGAAAAAAAGTGCAAAAAATTGGGTTTTTTTTTCAAAACCATCAAATTTTTAACCTGATTTTTAATCAATGTTTATATAATTTATATACTCAAAACAGTTTTTATAAAAAAAACACCAAAAAATTTTTTCATGCTTACAAAAATAAAAAATCATTAAAAGTCATCATGACCTTCATGGTCATTTATGTCATTCATTATATCTCGAGAACCAAATATAATCTTTGCATCATTAAGAAGTCAATCGATGCGTATTAACATTTTAATGATGTTTTTAAATTTTAAATAAAATCTTTGAAGCCATTTTTTTAATGTAATAAAAAATATTGAAAATTAGTGTTTTTTTCATTAAAAAACTAATTAAAAATTAATGAAATTAGTATTATTTCCATAATTATTATTGTGTTTAATATTTTTAATATCTATGTAGATTTTACTGGCAAGTTGACCGTGTGGACCTCAAGGGTCGCACCTCACGGCTTGTTTGATTTTGCATCCGTTAATTAATATAGCTACAGATTTATTCAAAAAGTTGTTTGATTCATTTTATGAAAATGGTTTTCAAAAAACATACCAGTTTCTGGATCAATACGGTTTTTACTCGACAAAAGTCAGCAATATCGAAAAAAACTATTGATTTTTATTACGGATCTGTATGAATTTTTGATCAATTTTTTTGATTTTTATTTTAATTTGCTTTCGTTCTGAACAAACAAATTTTGATTGCTTTTTGTAAATCTATTTCTGAAGTCTTTTTTATGACGACGAAAGCTAGAAAAGTAATATTTAATATATTTTCAAATGAAATATACAGCTATAAATTTTCGATAAATGGTATATTCGAATTTTGAAAACCATAAAACAATAATTTATTCGTGTTGGTCTAACCCATGATAAAACTTAAATAATGAAAAAGCTACGTAGGCATACATACGAAACAAATTGACAGTCGTTATAATTCGCAGATGTAAATTATAAAATAGTTGAAATATAGCGAGCTTGATCCATCAACAAGCCAGCGGTGGTAGTGCTGTTTCGTAACGGGTGGCTAAATGGCAGCACCTGAAGAGGAGCCATCCGTTACGCCGAAACCACACTTCCCATTTTAATAATGGTACCGGCCAAAAGCCTGGAAACAAGCACCTCCACTAATGTGCAACAATAGTGTTAGCAAGTCGTTAACCAAAAGCGCACTAGGAGACGAAAGTTTTCGACTAGACCAGGGGGTTCTAACCCATGATAAAACTTAAATAATTTAAACCAGTTTGTTTCTTGAAACGCATTTTTGAAAAAAAAATACGCCAACCATGCTAAATCATAATAAATTCAAAATTCTTGATAACTCAATTTTATATGCATATTAAAAAACCGAAATAGTTTCAAGATTTCTGTCTATGAAAAAGATACTCAATAGAAATGTTGACTTGTATTTCAAATCGAATCTTTTTCCAAATTTAAACAACCTCAATTTCCACAAAAGGCTTTTATTTTATTATTTCCTATTTGACATTATCTGATTTATTCATCTAACAAAATACGTCCATTAAAATCGTTCGCTACATTACATGCAAAAGCGATAAAAATGGCACAAAGCGCCAAAGTATTTCTTTTTGAACGAAAAAAGCGACGCACATCTTTTATTGAGAATGTTCAATTCGGTGAAGCCATGAGAAAATGAGCCGCCATTTTTGATTTTCGATTAAATGTTTACCGTTACCGTTTAGATTTAAATGGTTCGACATAATTATGGCTCAGATTGTTTATCAGCTAAACGAACAAGCTCGTAAAATCAAGTATCTTGTTTGGTTTGATGAGCAGATAGAAATGATTTTGCGAAGATTGATTCGATAATAGGCAAAGTGGCCTTTCGGAAAGTTGTTTGTATTTCATTCACATATAAGACGTCCAGGGCATGTTGCGAGCAAACGTTTTGAATAAATCGTTGGAAAGCGGCACAACAGACATTTTACATATGTATCTTATAACAACTTTATAATGCGATTAAGATAATGACATGTTGTTTGATGTTGATAAAATTTCAGCTGCATCAAACAACACCAGAAAAATATCAATTTTAAATATATGAATATTTTTTGTCGCAACATCGGGGGAGAATGTTTAAAAATTCATCCTCAAAATTAAATCAATCAAATTTTGAGAGTGGCTGAACACTTTTGAAACGAAACTACTAAGAAAAGAATTTAATTCGAAGTTTATGTTATTTTATTTAATTTGATTTTAATTGTTTATTCAGAATTTCTCTGCAAATAATATTTTAGAATTTAGCATAAATTCGGCCAGAAATCATTCTTATGCGATTATTTACCAATTTTTTCATGCATTCACTATCAATCTACAGGGTTAGTCATATGAAGTGTCCCCAACTTCATATCGGTTATATCTGTCAAACCGCTGATAACAGCTACGTCAAATATACACTGGCGACAGTTCATTATATTGTCCACAAACCACGAAAAGCATTTATGTCTCAATTTTATAACAAAAAAGTTATTTGTAATGAATTTTAAACGTTATTGCATTACATTTGGCTGGCAAATCGCAAATAGATATTGTTTGTCAGCACAAACATTTCAAAGTGAACACAAAGTTTGTCTATCGCACCATAAAACGTTATAACGATATCGACGGCATTGATAAACGCAGCAACAGCACCAGAAATGATTCGTAAAGTGAATCAGAGAATTCACTGGAATCCTCGACGTAGTGGCAATCAAATGGCCAAGGAACTGACAATATCGCAAGCAAGCATGCCACGTACATATCTACGAGTATAGTATGTATATTGAAGAATTAGCTCAATCTCAAGCCTTATAAGTTGCAAAAGGCACACGATCTTACGCCAAAACAAAAAGAGGTTAGGTTACAAAGAGCAAAACAGCTAATTTACTTGCACGAGAGTGGTCGGTTCCGAAACATTGTGCTTTCTTATGAGAAAAATCTCCCAATTGAACAATTCGTGAACTCTCAAAATGATCGTGTTTACTTGACCGAATGCTCATACGAAAATTTAAAACCTCTACTGACCACCAGAAGTAATTTTTCATCACAAATAATGGTTTGGGCAGCAATAACCTCCACTGGATCACATTATAGGTAAGAACCAGTATGCAATCGTTCATATAAAGGCACACTATTAAGTACGGCCCGCGGTTCTACGGGACAAAGTCATACATATGTTTTCCGTCATTTAACATGTGTTTATTTTCGTTTATCATATGTTTGCTGTCATTTATGACAAAATGGCAGCTAGTTACAGACTTCGTATATTCACTTTTCATGTTACGCATGAAAAAAATCCCCAGAAAAATCCGGTTCATTGAATTACATTTGTGGAACGTCTTTGCTGGCACAAATTTCATTTGCTTTTGAGAAATTGATTTAGAAAAAAGCCAAAATGACTGAAAAAATGTCTCATATGTTGAGGTGCAAGATGAAGACCGCAAAAATGCTTTATCCTCTGCAAATCTGGCAGTGCTTGGCAAACGTCTTCCGAATCCGATGACTTTTTCTATCTGGAGCAAGGTGAGCAAGGTGAGGACTCAAAAATACGCCAGTATGGGCAAACTGAAGAAAGTGATTAAAAGTCAATGGGCCAAAATACCACAAGATCACATTCGTGCAACGTGCGACGTGTTTTTTAGTCGTCTTAAGGCCATAAGCAAGTCAAAAGGTGGTCACATCGAGCCAAAATAAACGAATTCTGATTTTTTGACTTTCAATGAATAAAAAATATTTCCAGACATATTTTTCATAACTTTATTAATTGGGGACATTTCATATGACTAACCCTGTATATTATAAAGAAACTGAACAGAGGCTGATGTCTGTTTATTGAATTTAACTATGAAAAAATATACTTGAGAGACTGTTCAAAACTAGTAGAAACCAAAAAATATCGTTTCCTGTAATTTTTGTCTTTTTCCTGTCAGTCTATTTATTTGTACAAATCATACAGAAGCTAGTGAACAGATTTTGATAAAATTTAGATAAACAATAGCTGATCCATTGGCGGAATTTAGAATTGAAAATTAGAAAATCAAATGCTTCCTAAAAAAAACAAAAAAAAACAGAAATTTTCAGGCTTGGTTGCTGGAGATATGCAAGCAGACGGACAGTTGACATGATTTCAATGTGTTTTGGAAATTGAATAAGTGCTCCATGCAAAGAATAACAATTGAATGAGCGAATAAATTTTGTCTCAAGTAGAAAAGTAAAGACAACAACATTTATTTGTGAATGGTTTTTCGCTTCATAGTTCTAGCAATTTTTTGGTTGATGCTATTGGTATGGTACAATTTTGCTCATGATGGTGAAAGAGATTTGATAATTTTCGTGATTTTAATTATTTTTTAAAAAATTTGTTTATTTAATTGGAACCCTTGGGTTTTCATAGATTTTTTTTGAAAATTGATCTTTATTGCTATTATTTTATTTTATTTTTCGTAAAGATGATAATTAAGTTCATTTTATCAGCTTTATTCAACCTAAATTTTTTTTGAAAATCTGAATATCTACATTTCTTTTCAAATGAGATATTTCGTTGTTTTTTAAAGAAAATATTTTTTTTTGTTTTTGTTTTTTTTTTGTCGTAACGAATGAAATTTTCTTTGCTGGTTATTTCTGCTTCCCTCAAAATACTCAAATACCACAAATTACACCCACATAATTTTGAAATATTGTACAAACAATTTCTGTATATATTTCATAAGCTTTCTGTCCAGGACCATTCATTTTTCTTAGAGATTTTCGCTCGGAAACTACTACCAATTCTTTATTTCTGTTTTTTTTTTTAATTTGTCTAAACTATGTCACAAAAAAACATGGAAAAAAATTCTTGATTTTCCTTTGTGAAATTTTTTAGTTTGTAAAAATTGATTCTGCTACAATTTAAAAACTATAATCATGATTCAATATTTTACTATTTTTCACATGAAAAAAATTCATAATTTTTCGAAATGAAAAATTTAGAGAATTTAGATTTTAATCTGATAGGATCCCGAGAGTGATTTATAAGAAATTAGTTTATGTTCTTGTACACAATTTTTATTATGTATATTCTAAAAGCGTCTGTCAAAGCCTAGTTGATCTCATTTTGAGTGTTTGAAACTTTACATGTAATTTAATTGATTACATATTTTTTTGCATAATTTTTGCAAAATAATATTTAAAAAATTGTTCCAGAAAATAGTTTATGCTTACATTTTGAAATACCAAAACTTTTACAGGAACTAAGACGGAGACAAGAAGCCGATTTACTATATCTAAGAATAATTGAGTCATTGAATTAAATTAATAAATAATTAAATTTGAATATTTTCGTAAAGTTTACTATCAAGTGACATCAAACCAACACAATTCTGCATAATTTTTGGGATTTGAACGACATGAAAGTGTAATGCTTCTTAAAGTCCATTTAAATAATGTAAAATGATGATTCGTTTCATAGGATATGCATCAATTCCAACCGGATTCACGTACATTTTAACACAAATTTAAAAAATTGGTCTTTTTATCTCGAAACGGACACTGCATGAATATTAAATATGCATCAAAATGCCGTGAATTCTCACTAACGTATGTACGTTCCGTATGTGACCAAATGAAGATATTTTTTTCCTTGATGACTTTGTATATTTTGGCTTGATTTTAATCTCAAATGTAGTAAAACGGATCAACATTTAATGGGTGTTTTGGGTGTTTTATCAGATGGCAGGTAGAGTTCATCAAACTTTGCAGCTAGTACAAAAATCCCAAATTGATATGTTAGATATATAAAAAAAAATTATCGAACGTCGTATATCATCATTCGAACAAGGATATGTCCTTTTCTTGGTTAAATAGTTATTTTACGATATCAATTTCAGGATAGAAAGATATACATTTTATTTGAGCTCTTATTTTAACCACGTGTCAACAGAAATGGTTTTCTAGCGTCATTCGACCGAACATAGAAAATTTTATTGGATTTTCTAGTTTTATTAATAGTCAGGTAGGTCCTATCATCCGGACAATAAAAATAATATATTTTTTTGGTAAACAAGTCAATAAAATTGTTTGGCACAACATTTTCGCTAATTGGAAACGTGTAGAGTTTTTTTTTCTTTTGGCTGCTATAAACTATATTTCATCCTCTTTCGTGTGGATGCGACGTAAACTTGTTTCTATGAAAATATTTTTATTCGATTTTAGGTCCAACAACGTAGGAAAGGCTACGATTCAGAAATTATTGCAAAACGTTTAAATCAGAATAGTCGAAACAAATAAAGAATCAAAATGAAAAGATTTTATCTGGAAAATGACATAAAAAAATATTGATTGGCATTAAAAATTGCTTATTCGTATGATATTGTCGAAACGCGTTGAGCCCATATAATTTTAATTTGCATAAAACTCCTTTTAATGCAAAGAAAAACTAATTTGATTGCTTGATGAATATCAAAATATATTCACTTCATATCAGCGAAAACGATTTTATAAATTCAAAAACATTTATTTTTAAGTTTAAATGGTGTCGGGCATTTCAACGAAAAATTTCAAACACATTCTTCGGCCAACTGTGTTGATTTTCGAATTAACTTATCCATGCATCTGAATTTTGAAGGATGCGAACGTGAACAGAAATCACATGATATTTTCCTAGGATTCTTTGAAAATATAACAAACAATTCTAAAAACACTAAAAACAAAATTTAACACTACTGAGATTCTAAGAGGAAGACACACATTCAATACTTTTCGCTCCAGTAAAAGTGCAAGATTTGGAATTTCAATGAAAAATGACACAGAACAATATGAAAAATAAAGGTAGTATGGCAAAATATGATACCAATTTTAAATTAAATATATTTATACCTTAAAATGTTCACAAGGAAACGAATTATTTTTAATTCAGTTCAATGCAGAATGTCCCTTCGAATGCTAACACCATTTTCAACTTTTCGGCATATGGAAAGTTCTAAAAAATCGGTCCACATCGATCCACATTGAAATTTTCAACATATCTTTACGTTTTAGACTCAGACTCCACGTCCGATTCCAAATCGGTTTCGGTTTGTTTGTTTTTAAGAATGAACGTCATAGCGGCGCGACCTTTTCTTATTTTGCATGTTATCTATAGGAGAACCAGGCGACCCTGCGTCCACGTCCGATTCGATCAAGAACGCCTGTTTTACGACCCGTCTGGTTCAGAATGACCCGGGTCGACGTTCCGATTCATAATCAGAAGGCGCTTCCTTCTCGCTCATTTACACGCTTTCGCCATAAGATCGGATGGCACCCGGCTCCACGGCCGGTTTTCAGAAACCGATTTTCTGTATGCGCATGCGTTGTGGTCATTCGTTCGGTTTTGTGTGTACATACGTACGTATGTACATGTGTGGTATTTTTTTTTCAACGACGATAACTCTCGAAGGAAAAGTTTTGACGACTTCAATAAGATGTCAACCGAAGCGTATTCTCAGTGTTACGAACTGATTTGATTTTTAAAAGATTTGGTTGTGTGTTTTTTTTTTTTTTTTGACTCACCCAAAATCATTTCTCTCAGGCAGGATACTACCCGAAGAAAATTTATTTTAGGTACACGCGAAGTGTATTAACATTCGGATGAATTCATTAAATTTTCGTCAAATGTGATAAAGCTGACTTTTAAATTTAATAGAAAAAACTAGGAAAAATAAAGACTTAAAAAAAATTGAAATGTAACTTACACTTCTGACGAAAAATCAGATGCTGCATTGAGTTTTTCGTAATTAAAAATTTTGATCGGGGAATTTTGGGGATTTTGAATGATCTTGCAGATCTGGAAGATCTTGGGGATCGGGGGATCTTGGGGATGTTGGGTATCGGGGATCTTGGTGGTCGGGGGGTTCGGAGGGATCTTGAGGATCGGGGATCTTGGGATCGGGGGATCTTGGGATCGGGGGATGTTGCGGATCGGGGGATCTTGGTGATTGGGGGATCTTGGGATTGGGGGATCGGGGGATCTTGGGATCTCCGGATCTGGGGGTTCGGGGGATCTTTTGGGATCCGGGGGATCTTGGTGATCGGGGATTTCTGAAATCGGGGATCTTGGAAATCGGAGGATCTTGGGATCGGGGAATCTCGGGGATCTGGGGGTTCGGAGGGATCTTGAGGATCGGGGATCTTGGGATCGGGGGATTTTGGAATCGGGGGATATTGGGGATCTTGGTGATTGGGGGATCTTGGGCATTGGGGGATCTTGGGATCGGGGGATCTGGGGGTTCGGGGGATCTTTTGGGATCCGGGGGATCTTGGGATCGGGGGATCTTGGGATCGGGGGATCTGGGGATTCGGGGGGATTTTGGGTTCGGGGTATCTTGGGGATCGGGGGATCATGGGAATCGGGGGATCTTGGGGATCGGGAATCTTGGGGATCGGGAATCTTGGGGATCCGGGGATGTTAGGGATCAGGGGATCTTGGGGATAGGGAATCTTGGGGATCGAGAGATTTTATGGACTCTCAAAATTGACTTTAATTTTAAAATCGACTTGGTTAGCAATCTAAGCTTGTCTCAATGCTTAAAAAATTGATGAAAATAATTTTTTATTAGCTAAGTAGTGTAAGAAAATAAGTATAGTATAATTTCATAGCAGAAGTCTCTGTATTTTCCATATAAAATGATAACGCTCGAAGTACGAACTCCTGAAGAATTCTAACTACCCTAGCGAGCGAATTATCAAAGCTATGAACTCTTTTGAAATATGCTTAATTGATATAGATAAATTTTTAACTCAAACATGGTTTAAAATATCAATATTTAATATGTTTTGACGTCAATTACGATTACTTAAAATCTTTTCAAAATATTTTTATATAGCGAAAGAAATTAGATGATAAATTTCATACTGTCACAAAATATTATGTGCAGTATACAGCATTCTTTTTTTCTTCAAGAAATAAATCATAAATCACTTGCCAGAAAAAGTATCCATATATGCAAGACAACAAAGTTGTCGTTGTATGAAAAAGGAGATGTCCAACGAAATCAGTGCTGATGTGAGGAAAATTATGCTGAAACTTAGGAGTGCAGGCAAAACTTTCCGCGAAATTGGTCAAACAATAGGCAGAACTCACTCTTCTGCCCAGTATGTGGTGAAAGCGGATACTGGATTTTTTGGTTCGTTTAAGTGACTTTTTTTTGTTGTGCAAAATCTAGTTTTCAAAGAAATACCAAAGAAAAAATTTATAGAAAAGGTAGTTTCATTAATGAATAAATTTTGTTGCTTAATTATTTCAATGCAGCAGTTTTCTTTACCATGAATTTCCTAATATGTTGCTTTCTATGGATCGTGTACGGATACTTTTTCTGACAAGTGTATGTATATTACGTATATTACATACTTTTTGGCACTATATTGTACTTAAAATGTTTAGTATTATTCCTAGAAATAACCATTTTATTAGCCTCTTACTTCAGTAAATATTTTCATCATCTTGAAACCTTTACGAAACCTATGTTCAACTTCATGCGAATCAAACCACGTTCAATTATGTTCTGTGCCGAAATTTTTTTCGTAACTTTTCATTGAAGCTACACGAACAACTCTCAATGCTCTTGTGGGGCAATTTTATGAGTCCAACGCTCTTAGAAACATGCGTCTAAGTTTTTGCTTGAAAATCGGTGGAATTTGCCTTTAAGAAAGATTATCAACTAGAAAATTCAAGGCCAGGAACGGATATACTCCCAAACGTGTATACATTTTCGGTTTTTATTATATATTCCCCACACGTAAAACTTTATGGTCCACTTTTATAGATTTCCCAAAGGTGAGCATGCTATTTAATACTATTAATACTAAATAAATCTTAGGAAGATTCTTCAACAATTTCTTTTATGAAATTCAGCCGATTCTTACTATTTTGATTTCTAAATGGGAAGGTACCGGAAAACTCTCATGTTTAGTTCTAGTTCTAGTTTTAGAAATAATTCTTATGAACATCTGCAAGACAATCAGTTGAAATAATCATTCAACAACGAATAACTTACCATCTCTTTATTTTATAAATTCGCTGTTAATAAGTTTACGACTACTGAATAGTGGTAAAGTTCTCGGAAATGCTACAAAATAGTCAGAGATAGTAACCGAGTAAATTTTATTGGATTTTTTATGTACCACCATCAATTAGTTAAGAGTATATATACATATCTAGTGCTTTACCAAACGCCGTTTTGTCGTTAATTGTTTGGTGTTTTTCATTCTTCTAAATAAATCTAGTATCCAACTCGTTTTGATATTCTTAAACAGTTGAACATAAATCGACCAAAACAATACCATATCGTGATTAGATATGTTTTTAAATCATTAAATTGTAGACATTCTTCAACGTTGTTGTATCAATTGTGGAGCCCAATCAACATGTTATGTCTATTAACGCAAAAATAAATTCTTCCTACGTTTTTTTTCTTCTTCTTCAAAAATTCAAATAAGAATTGTGCTGCGATTAAGATTTTTATAAGATTTGGTCTTAGCCTATGTCGCCATTAAATTCTCCGTAAAAATCATTAACGCGCCAACCGGATACGGTTTAAAAAAATATAAATCAATAGGATTGTTGTTCATAACAAATTATTTGTTATGATGACATTTCGTATTAACATCCACACTACTAAGTAAAAAAAACCGCCATAAAACTCATTATGGCATTTTGACAGTGTACGTCACAGATGCATGAAAACGCTCTTTATTAACTGTAAAACGTTGTTTGCTTTAACATTCGAGTCAGCTTGTTTACGTTGTGGTCCATTCAAATCAAAATGAAGTGGTCGTATTTTTTTGTGGGGATGAAATGCTTGCGAAATTTTCGAGCTGTTAAGAATAACAAATATTTTGTGTGTGTTCACTTATTGATAAAAGATCATGTCAACATAGCCACAAGGCAAGATTTGTAATCGAATTTTGGAAAAAATAAAAAGCACAGCAATTATCAAATGTTAGCTTCGTATGCGAAGAAATATTCAAAGATTATTATCAACGGCATATCAACAAAACAGTTTTAAGTGTCTTTATATGCGAATTTCGAGTGGAATTGTGTAAATAATTAACTTTCCAGTATATGGGACAGTTTTTTTCTACGAGCATAACGTTAAGGTGTCAATCGAAGCGGCTTTGCAATCTTGAAAGCTGATTAGTTTTTGGAAAACTTCGGTTGGGTGGTTTTTTTGTTTTGTTTTAACTCCTCCAAGGTCATTTCTGTCATGCACTATATCTCGCAAATCAAACATAGACTTTGCATCGTTATGATATGAATCGACGCGTATTAACATTTGTATGATTCTATTAAATTTTGAAGAAGAAAATGTTGGAGCCGTTTATTAATTTAATAAAAAAAAATTCCAAAAAATTATGATTTTTAATAAAAATCAACCTGATTTACACATCTCAGTAACCAATGTTTATAAAATTTATATACTCTAAAAACATGAAAACTTTTTTACATGATTTCAAAAAAAAATTGATCATCATCGTCATCGAAGATCACGAATAATATAACCTGATGTCTTTTATTCTATGTTTGTGATTTGCCCGAATACAATTCGGGTAGGTGACATTGCGACACATTGATTTGCCCGAACTGGATTCGGGCACATCGTACACGAAACTTTTTATAGTGATTTTCTCGAATCCAGCTCGGGTCATTCCTCTACCTAGATTTGGCATCAAATCTCGCAGATATTTTATTAGAACATAACACGGACACATTTGGCACAATGCGATTGAATTTTCTACAGGTTCCAAAAAAATTTAAAAATAAAAAACTAAAGAAAGGAGAAATAAAAGCATACCAGAGAAGAAAAGTCTGCATTATAAAGTGGAAAGACAAAAAAGATGTTACCTTGTTATCAACCATTTATAATGCAGAAATAATAGATATAGAAAGAAGAACAGCAAAAAAAATACCCAAAGTAGTCAAAGATTATAATAATTCAATGGGTGGTGTGGAGAGGGTTGACCAAAATCTAACAAATTATCCGATTATAAAAATGCGTGGAAAAAAGTTTTATTATAAAATGTTTTCGCATTTATTCGATCAAACAATATGGAATTCTTACGGTATTTATACGAAGTGGGGGAGCATGAAAACCCACTTGCAATTTAGATTGGATCTAATTGAAGAAATATTGGAGAAATATGCGAAAACAGAAGAATATCTTGGACGGCAATCGTACGAACATCCGACATCGCGATTATTGGGAAGGCATTTTTTGGAATACATACCCCCAACGGCAAAAAAATGAACCTACCAAAGAGTGCAAAGTTTGCTGCAAATGAAAATGAAAAAAAATCCTTCGTCCTTTGTTTTTTTCTCTTTCCGCATATCGTTTATTTATGTTTTATACTGATTTATTATATTTCAAATTATGATTAAAAAAACATAATAGTGAAAAAAGGGTGGCTTTTTTGACCCACTTTTTCCAAGAGGTTGACCACAAAAGTGGTTAACTGCTTAAAATTTAAAAAAAAATATTTTTTGTCAATCGATTTCGCATTTATGGTAATCAACGCTTTGAATGGTAAAATGTTTTGAAGATGGTAATATCTTATTAAACAAAACAAAACAAAACAACATTTTCCCTGATTGCAAAACATATTTATACAAATAGAATTCACCGTATGGTTTCTAAAACATCTTTCTTCTTAGTGTGTATGTCTTATATAGAATATTAAATTAAAACACTTGGAAACTATCTCTCATATTAGAAGCAAAATTGGCTTAAAATAATATGTAAATTTGATAACAGTACGTGGTTAATGATTTTTGTTATAGATTTTTTTAGGAAACTACTTACTGGAAATTTAGAGTTTGAGAAATACTTTTGGTAAAGATTATGACCGCGGAAGAGGGTGGAAGTAGGGGGATCACATGATGGGGGATCCCCTCATTCGTGCGGGTGCGTGAGGGGTCCAAAACGTGTGGCCAAATTGCTAACCTTGTTTATATTACATTTATGGTAAAAATGACATTGATCAGATTTTTTATAATTTTCAAATTATTTTTATATTTATTATTTAGGTGTTTTGAGCGTCTTTTGGTGGTGTTTTAAGATTATTGAAAAATTCGTGTTGTTGCTTTTTACCAAAATATTTTGTATTTCAATAATCCATATTTTTTATTTATTTTTTATTTTTCAAATTTTTTACAATTTTTTTTATTAGCATCCCAGTATATGGGAAGTTCTTCACCTCGAAAATTGAATGCGAATGAGGCGAACAAATTACTGTATGGACCTGGAATCGACGCTAAAAAATAACTTTAAACGCGTTTTTCTCGAAACTTTGTTATTCCGTGCGGTAGGCACGATTTCTCGAGAATAAATCGACCGTTTTTGCTGAAACTTTGCACATTTCCTCTTTGTAGCACTGACTCGTTTTTATTTTTACGGAAAAATATTTTAAAAATTTTCAGAATCGGAAAAATGCTTAAAAATATGAAACGAAAATTCATTCAAATCCATTTCAAAAATTAAAATTTCATTTTTTTCAATCCCTTCGTTCAAGCAGAATCCAAGGGCATAAACTATAAGAAAATTTTTGAATTTTTGATTTGAGATGAATCTACACCAAAATATTCTGCCTACCGCCAAAAAAAGGTTGGACGAGGAAAACTGCAGGAAAATTGACAATTTTCAATGTTTTCACCTAAAAATTTTTTTGCAAATTCTTGAAATGCTAAACTTTTTCGTGTGTAAATTTTAAATAAAATAGTTCTTTGGTTTTTAAAATACAATTTTTTGAAAAAGTTTTTTTTCCCTTCAAGACCTATGCAACCCCTTAAGTCATTCACTATATCTCGCGAACCAAATATAATATTTTCATCACTAAGGTGTCAATCGACGCGTATTAACATTTTTGTGGTGTTTTTGAATTTGAAAATAATTGTTTGAGCCGTTTTTTAATTTAATAAAAAAGATGTGAAAAATCAGAGTTTTTTCATAAAAAAAATTTTTTAAACTTAGTTTGCACATTGCAATAATAAATGTTTAGAAAATTTATAAACTTTCATCAATTTTTGTAGAGAATCCAGCAAAAACAATTCTCATGAATATTAAAAATAAAAAATCATTCTAAGTCACCATGTAAAAAGGGTTCATACGAATGACTATACCTTTTATCTCTTATTCTAAAGACATTGTTGTAAAGTCGATCAAAGTATATTAATATTTGCATAATTTATGCAGATTTGCAATAGTCTTCGCAGGATCACCTTTTAACTTTAACGAAAAAACTGCTTAAATTTTGAAAACCAATAAAAATCGAATCAAATTTCCATTTGTGGTAATCAACGTTTTGAATGGTAAAATGATGTAAAATCGTGAAAAAATACAAATTCAGTGATTATTCCGAAGTGATGGCAATTTTGAACGTAACTATTCAAAATGGCCGTCATGCGACAAAATCTTTTTAGTGGGCGTAGTAACAAAAATTGCATTCATTTTTGCTAGCGCTCTTTTGTCCTTCAAGCATCGATATGACAATTACAAATAACGTAGAAAAGGCTTTGTAACCTGTCCCCCCACCGATTGATCCGCGTGAATATTCAATCAACACCTTATCCACCAAAATTCTTACGAAATCAATGGACGCTCCCCTAAATGTTACGATTAGTATTCAGTTATTTCAATAACTTTTATAAGCGATACATTATTATTATTTAAAGTAGTATTATTTTCATAATTATAATTGTGTTTAATATTTTTAATATTTATGTAGATTTTACTGGGCAATTGACCGTGTAGACCTCAAGGGTCACACCTCATGGCTTGTTTTTTTAAAACTATTTTAGACTTCTAAATAAGTCTCAAAATCATTTTCCGGATCAATTTTACGATTTCATATGATCTCTGGAAATAGGCAAAATAACTATTTTTTAGTGGATGAACTTGTTATGAGGCCGTGACCGCTACAAATTTTTTATGCCGTGGTAGTAGGGGATCCCCCTATTTTGATCCTCCTCCCACCCTCATTGGGGGTGGGGGCCATAGTCTTAACCTTAACCATACTTTTTTTCGCCGTTCAAAGTTATGGTTGAGCATAGATTTCTGTTTCCTTATATAAGCATCTGTTTTAGCTACATATGTATGTGTGTCGTATTATTTACATAAGAAACATTTGCTAATTAACGATTTTTAGAGGCAATCTAGCTGATACTGTGTTAAGCAGAGTTTCTATCCAACGATCATCTTAAATGGAATAAATTAACTTAATTTCCGGCAAAGAAGCTAACATTTGCATCCCCGTTTGGATGCGTCATACGATACGAATAAAAAAACAATTTACATACGGCTTTATATGATTCCTTGCCATTCAACGATCCATGAAAGATGAGAAGGAATCACATATACCCCAACGTGTCGCCACGATTTGGTTAACTGAGAAAACAACACAAAACAACTTGTAGAAAATCAAAACCCGTAAAACACGTAAACAACGCCATAATTTATGCTTACCTTTTGTTTTTTTCTTCTTTTGTGCAAATCCAAACGTTTAGGTAAATAAATACCTAGTCTAGACGCTAACTGAAATTCAAAGAATTTACAATATTTGTCAGACGGGATTTGACGCGTTGACGAATAAAAAATTTGGCGAATTGGAAGCGTGTTGTCGCGTAATTAGATAGACGTATTTTTTTTGGATACAATTGGCAGTAATTTGAAATATTTTCCACTTTTAGCACAAATTCTTCACTGACGATAGAATTTGGGGGTAAGGCTAGTCCTTAACAGCACCATCATCAATTGCACAAACAGCACTTAAACACTCCCAATGCGTGGAGCCTTTGCAACGAACGAGCTGACCTTGTCGAGAAAGTGGGAGTCACACCTCCCCGAGACTATCTTTAACGTATATATATATATATATATATCTTTAGCAAATTCCCACGATCCCGAAGAGATATCGCGCCAAAAATACGCCACAATACGTGCACCTCCGCCCCGAATGCCGTTCTCAAAACAACTGAATCAATTGAAATGCCGTAACGCCTTGGATTTTCTTCTTATCACGAATACAATTCCAAAACAAACCCCTCCGTACGCTGCGTGCCCCATACGAACAGCTCAACGACTATGCCCACATTGCTCCCCCTCGGTGGGTAAGAAAGCTCCTCTTGCAGCCCCCTCACCTATCTTCGGCTACGGGGCCTGAATATATTAAGTAAACCGACTCGGTATCTGTTGACCGAAGAAAGATACTTCGTGTATCTAAGTTGCTCCCCAACAGGTGGGCTAATGGGATGCGAGGATGCAGTCGCACCGGTCGTGATTGTGAGTAGCTTTTCTAGACGCTCCACGCCGCATGGCCCACATGCGAGAGATATTGTCAAGCAGAATTCATTGGAAGTCTGACTATACTTTGGTGCAGTGTATCTACATTATGTATCTCGTATCTAAACTAAACACATTGGCTCAGAGGTCAAAGCTCTGCACGACATGCCTCCATGCGAGTTAGCATGGCAAACTGGAAGGGAAACGACCTTCAGTGGAATGCGTAGAAGATGAAAGTCAAGGGAGCGATTACAGGCAAAAGCTTTTTGGTCAGCGGCTCCAAATCGTGGTGACTAATAAACGCTACCCGAAATAAATCCAACCAAACAAATAGATACCAGCTAGCAGCGCTATCTGAACATGAAGTGATAGGAAAATAGACACAGCTGAGTTATCAAAGATCTTGATATAGGTTAAGATTATGGCTCCAGCCCACGAAGGAGATGGGAGTAGGGAGATCGAAAGGTGGGGGCTCCCCAACTAGAATGGCATAATAAGTTCGCGACGGTCTCGGCTCCGTAAGAAGTTATGGGGGTTCTCCTACAAAAAAATGGTTCAGAGATCATATGAAACCGTAAAATTAATCTGGGAAGTGATTTTTAGATCTGTTTAGAAGTCGAAAAAAAATTTAAAAATTTTTAAAAAAAAAAAGTATAAATAAAAAATCAAGCCGCGAAGTGCGACTCTTGAGGTCCACACGGTCAACTTCCCAGTAATATCTAGATAAACATTAAAAATATTAAACACAATAATAATTTTGAAAATACTACTACTTTAAGTAATAACAATGAGAGGTATTCATAGCAGTAACGGGAATGAGTTATTATTAAGCATATCATCTACGGGAGCATCCATTGCAAGGGCGGATACAAGGGGGGGTCATTGTGGTTATAACCCCCCCGAGCCTAGGTAAACTAGTGATTTTTACGATTTTTTTCCAATATTGTCTTCTTTTATTGTGATTTTCGAGGCAGTGACCCCCCCTGAGTCAAATGCTGGATCCGCCCTTGATCCATTGATTACGTACGGCTTTTGGTGGATGGATAATGATGATTGATTACCACAAATGCAAATTTGATTGAAATTTTGATGGTTTTCAGAATTTAAGCAGTTTTTTAAATTAAAAGACTGCTAAAACTATTAACAATCCGCTCAAATTATCCAACATTTTAAAACTTTGATTGACTTTACAACAACGTCTTTAGAATAAAAGATATATGGTAATGAAAAACTAGCGTGGACACCGCATATAAATGATATGAGGAAAAAAATAGCAGCTATCGTTGGTTTGCTCCATCGTTTCAGCTATTTCTCAATTAAAAATAAAATACAAATTAAAAATGCATACATAATTTCAAGAATTACATACGGGATTATAATTTGGAGCCAAACTACCAAAAATAACCTCATGAGCATGTCACGACTACTAACTAAAGCATACAAAACCTTATATAACTTGCAAAGGATGACCGCTACATCTGAAGTATATAAAACAGCACAAGAACTTAATGTAGACGGACTGATTCACATGGAAAAAGGAAAATTCATTTTTAAAAATTTACACATTGAACAAATGAAAACAACGAAACTAGACATAAATGGGAGAAAAAACGACTACAATATGAGAAACGCAAATGAAATTTTAATAAAATTTGCTAGGACAGAGCGCCTGAGGATGGATCCGATTAACGCCGCATCAAATTTTTACAATAAGCTACCTCAAACAATAAAAGAAGCGCGTAATATAATGACATTTAAAATCATGCTACGTAAACATTTACTGAAAATTCAATTTGAATAATTAAGAACGGTAATGTTTTTTTTATTATCATTTTTTTTTAATTTTAATTTTAATTTTTTTTTTAATTTTAATTTTTAATTTAATTTAATTTTTTTTCCTATATATATATATATATATATATATAATATATATATATATATATAATATATATATATATATATATATATATGTGTATATATATATATATATATATATCTTTTTTTAAGAACGCTAATTTTTTTTTCCTGCTACAAATGTTAAACAAAATTAGATATATTGAACTCTGAATAAAACTTTTGAGATACTGGTACTATCCCTTATACCGATATACATCGTCTGGGAAGTACTATTTAAATGAACAAGCTTTCAGGAAATAATTGCACACGGACAGTGCAAGCAATGAATTATGGAGTAAAGATTTTTTGGAGGAAACGGAGGTGGTTTTAGTCGGTAGAAATCCGACATGCCGAGAAGCAGGAGCAACTCGGTATCTTTTGAAGATTTCCATCTCCCAACGACGAAAAAAAAAGAACCCTTCTCATATGGTAACTTTAAATGATTTTTTTATTTTTAATTGAATTTTTTTTCAGAATCATGAAAAAAGTTTTGCTGGTTTCTCTTCAAAAACTGATAGGAATGTATAAATTTTATAAACCTTCATTACTGTGTTGTGCAAATAGGGTTAAAAATATACTTTTTATGAAAAAAAACCCTAAATTTTCGCATTTTCTTCTATCAATTTAAAAAAACCGATGGCTTATTTATTTAATTTTTTACGTTATCATGAGAAAAAGTTTTGATGTGGTTTTTATAACCACTGCTTGAAGTATATAAAGTTATAAAAATTGAATACTCTCTTCCGTAAATCAGGTTAGAAATTTATTGTTTATGAAAAACCTAATTTTTTGCACTTTTTTTCTTAAATTAAAAAACAGCTCCAGCGATTTTTTTTCAAAATTCGATAGATGCACAAAAATGTTAATACACGTCGATTGACACCTTAACCATGCAAATCGTAAGTTTGGTTCGCGAGATATCCCAAAAACTAATCAGCTCTTAACATTGCAAAGACGCTTCGATTGACACCTCAACGAAGTCGATACGATTTTGTTTACGTGAGTTATGCTCGTTGAAAAAAGTGTCCGCGAACGTACGTACGTACGTACACACACCCACATACATCTTTCTTTCTAGAAACACTTCCCAGTCGGACTTTTTGGAATCAATTCTTTGGTAATGCATGATTTCATCAATGCTTATGTCGGAAAATGGAATTGATTCCAAAGGAATGCATAGGGAATCTGAAAAGTAATCATTGAATGATTGAAAACTTCTATACATTACCTAGCAATGCAAAAATGAAGCGATGGTAACATCCCAGTAGGACCAGTAATGCTTACTGCATCGATTCCGTAATCATTCTTCGGAAGCTAATACGAATCGTTTTCGCAATATCGCATCGATTACTTTAACATGGCGATGTCATCGAAGCAAGATAAACGTGTCAAGAATTATGTCCGAGGACCTTAAGTGAAAAGCTTGTCGTAGAAGGATCGGCAAACTTTTAACATTTGATTTTAAAAAAATACGACTGCAAATATCAACAAGCCGCGAGGTGCGACCCTTGAGGTCCACACGGTCAACTTCCCAGTAATATCTACATAAACATCAACAACATTACAACAATGAGAGGTATTCATAGCAGTAACAGGAATGAGTTAATATGAATCAAATCGTCTAGGGGAGGGTCCATTGATTACGTAAGGTTTTTGGTCGTTGAGGACAGATTGAATATTCACGCGGATCAATCGGTGGGGGCCTTTTTGGTCTTGAAAATTTTGTATATGCAGTCAAAAATAGGTTCAATTGCATGTAAAAAGTGAAATGTATTACAAATGATGATGGTTATTGAAATCTTACGATTACTAAAGAATGAATCTACTCAAAACTACAATTTTTTATTCGATGAAAGCTTTTTAAAGCAAATGATCTTGCAAAGTATTGACTACAAAACATTTTACCATTCAAAGCGTTGATACCGCAAATGCAAATTTGATTGAAATTTTGTTGGTTTTCAAAATTTAAGCAGTTTTTTTAATTAAAAGACTATAAAACTATTACAAATCTGCTCAAATTATGTGAATATTATAACACTTTGATTGAATTTACAACAATTTTGCTAGAATAAAAGATATAAACTAATATCATTCGTATGAACCCTCTTTACATGAATGATTTTTTATTTTTTATTTAATTTTTTTCATAATCATGGAACAATTTTTTGCTGGTTTCTCTTCAAAAACTGATAAGAATGTATAAATTTTATAAACTGGTATCACTGTGCAGTGCAAATCAAGTAAAAAAATATTTTTTTATGAAAAAAAACCAAATTTTTCGCATTTTCTTCTATTAAACTAAAAAAATGGCTGAAACTAATTTTTATAATGTTGAAAACTTCACAAAGATGTTAATATACGTCAGCTGATACCATATTGATGCAAATATTATATCTGGTTCGTGAGATCTAGTGAATGATAAAAATGACCTTGAAAATCATGATGACTTTTAATGATTTTTAATTTTTAATTTAATTTTTTACATAATCATGAGAAAAAGTTTTGATGTTGTTTTTACAATCATTGTTTGGAGTATATAAATTTTACAAACATTGATTACTTGAACTTGAAAATAAGGTTAAAAATTTATTGTTTTTAAAAAAAACCCAATTTTTTGCACTTTTTTTAAAAAAAATAAAAAACGGCTCCAAGAATTTTTTTAGAAACTTGATAGAATCACAGTAACGTCAATACGCGTCGATTGACCTCTCAACCATGCAAATCTTACGTTGGGTTCGCGAGATATAACGCATGACAGAAATGACCTTCAAACGGGCAAAACAGCAAACCCCCCCGACCGAAGTATACTAAAAACTAATCAGCTCTTAAAATTGCAAAGACGCTTCGATTGATACCTTAACGAAGTCAATACGACTTTGTTTACGTGAGTTATGCTCGTAGAAAAAAGTGTCCACGTACGTGCGTACGTACGTACGTACACACACACACACACACACACATACATCTCCCTTTCTAAAAACACTTTATATATACTCTATAGACCTCAAAACGTAAAGAAATTATGAAAATTTCAATTTCGATTTTCGAGGCGATTACAAGAACTTCCCATATACTAGGAAGTTAAAAAAGCGTCTGCAACGATACGCTAGCAACAAGCGCCGCGACATCCTTTTCACTGATGAGAAAATGAGGTAAGTTGTTGAAGTCTAATATTTTAAGAATTTGAATAACCTTAACGTCTTCTACTTACATATATGCCAAATTTCATCCCGATCTGAGAGGACGAGGTCGTGACTCGTCCTTGTAAAAGTATTTTTCGTCGGTAATTTACAAAGAACAAAATTCTGGACATATTTCCATGCGATGTTTTTAAAATTATTTTAGTTTTTAACATAATTTTAGTTCCATTTTGTATTCGAAAATTATCAGGAAATATTTCTCATGAAAATTTTTGTACTAAAGAAAAATGTGTCTAAAGAAAATGTGAACATGAAATTATACAAAAAATCATAGAAAATTATGCTCATAATACTTTTCTAATTTTTTTAATACTAATGGAGAAGATAATCAATATTTGTTTTTCAAATTTCAGTTGCTATTTTTTACAAAGAGGGTTTAATTAATTTTGTTGTGGTATGTTGAAATCGAGTCACATAAAAGATTTTGCATATGCTTCAGTTGTGGATTTTTTTCATAAATTAAATGCACAGATATTGCTTTTATTGATTTTTTTCGGCATATTTTACATGAAAAATGCTTTAATTGAAAATATGAATATTCAATAAATTGAATTCTTTCTTTTTTATTTTTGGCAAACAATTTTATGCATTTTTTCATTTTAATAAGAAGTAATGAAGAATTATTTGTAGAACAAGTTTCAATAAAATACGGACGAAGTTAGCAGATTGGACATTATAAATTCATGCCGAGCCTATCTTGCATAGAAGTCCCAAGAATATGAACCTATTCAGGAAACCATCCATGGCTCAATGTGATCGATTTTCCAGATCCTTCAGCGTATCCTTAGCGTAAAAACATGTAGTCACTTACCTCAAGAGCATGCATTTTTTCCTATGAACCATTTATAGACTTATAAATGCGTCGCGATTTCAGTACGTTTTGGATAAGAACTGCAGCAAATACTAAGGTCGTATATCCTTTTTCTAATGGATGGTCGATTTTTAATACTCATAAAAAGAAGTCCTTTTGAGGAAAAAATCATTCCTGATCACATGCCTGAATTGAAATTTTCATCCTTTTTTTGATATCTGGTCGATTAGCGGCCATAAGAAGATGTCCTTTTAAAGAAAAATCTTTCCTGATCACATTCCTGAATTGGACACACGTTTAAAGCCACTGTTCCTCAATATGTAGTACAAAACCATCCTTCTCATTCTCTGGACGGGGTCGCCAACACATAATACGCACACGCAAAGATTTCCCCATGTGATTGAAGCTAACTTGCTTTAATGTCCTCAGCGTGTGCAAATAACATTTGCAGAAATTGAAATCCAAGACTGCCTCAGCTCCACACCTGAGCCACCTCTGAAGTCCTCCAGCTCAAAACAAAATTTGCCAGCAAAGACTAAACTCGCCCTTGGGTGGCTTGAGAGTTGCAAAAAGATATATCCACAACGATTGGAATTGCGTAGAAAAATCCTTAGTTCAGGAAAATTCAAATCGGTGAAAACAACAACTAGCAAGATTGCAATATGGAATTGAATGTTGTTTAGCAGTTAGCCTGCTTTTTTTATAATCTGTGCACCTATCTCCTCATGCATTTCCAATCAAGGCACGTACCTTCTTGTTACTCGTATCTATTTATCTTTTTTCTGCAAAGTACATCTTGCGTGATTATGCTCAATTTTTTGTGCAATTAAACTTCTTCTTCGTCATGGGAATGCAATCCATCTTGACTTCGACGATATGTACGCCAGGTATTGTAACTTTTGCGGAAATATGCATTTGCTGGCAACGCATAAAAGCCGCAGCACAGTAACGCAATGGCTATGAAAATGATGAAGATCGTTGGAAGCAGTGATGGAACGTCTAAAGAAATGCAAGAATGTTGAATACCTGGATGTACTGGTTGCACCATCAAAGTCAGCAGAATGGATCTGATGGTAACCACGTGTTAACACAATTTATATGGTTTTGTTTTTAGGTCTGATAGTGGAGAAAGCGTTGGCTTAGGAGGATTTCCTTACGCAAAAGTTTGTATGTCAGCATTTTTGATGAAAATTCTGGAAATTTCTTTAGTTTATTCACGAGATTCAAACTGTTTTAGTCAAAGAACAAACTATTGCTGGAAGCTAACATCTGAAAACATTACAGCACCCATTCCTTGCTTCCTATTTTTACTATTAGCCATTCTTCAGTTCTTTCTAACTAGATTATAAAAAGGAGGGATCTGCAAAATCAAAACTTAACATAGAAAAATCATATATAAAGTAACAGATTGCATTAGTGAGTAATGACAAAACCAAAGGTTAGAATGGGAGCTGAATATGTGCAACAGCCTTAAGGTTCACTTTAGAAGGCGAAAAAATACCATTTTTCAAGAATTTGTTTCTCAGTTACTTTATGATATATTATCATGAATCTTTTTTTATAATGTTACTTTCTATTTGAATAATACAAAAGAGATTATAATTACTATTTTTATTCATCATTCTCTTTTTAAAGAGGGCGCTGAAATTAAGCTCTGAAAAAATCGTTACTCCACGACAGAGAGATAATCAATGGATTGGTAGATCTGAAACAAAATGTTTTAACGGCACTTTAAAAAGCGAGGTCTCTTCTACTGTAATCCACCACCGTTCTCAAAAAAAATTGCGAACTAGTGGAAAAAATGTTAAAAATCGACCCCTTTTCGTAGGTTTTTTAACGCCAAAATATTTTTTTCGCTCATATTCTGATGGATTACAGTGTAATATTCTCTGCCGAATCAGATATTTTTAGAGGTTTTTGAAGTTCTAAGGAGTCGAAAAATGCAAAAATATCCATTTTTTGAACTTTATAAATTGGAGTCATATCATACACTATTTTCAGGCATTTCTGAATCCATTTGTATATCGTTTTCTTCGT
The DNA here is from genome assembly GCA_963942545.1 of Oxycera nigricornis. Classification (NCBI taxonomy): domain Eukaryota; kingdom Metazoa; phylum Arthropoda; class Insecta; order Diptera; family Stratiomyidae; genus Oxycera; species Oxycera nigricornis. The sequence goes on along the minus strand of OZ012661.1, from coordinate 97,412,811 downwards.
GCATAGGAAAACAATACTCGTAACTGCAACTTTAAAATAAACAAATGTATACGTTACAATTTTCTTTTGTATATCAAAAAAATACGACATTTTTTTCGTGAAGTTCATGTTGTAACGATTGTTTTTGAATTTATTGTGTAATTAATTCAAAAAATACTTGGTAAATCTTTTCTCGCTCGTTTTTCTCAGATTTTGTTTTGCATTTTTTCAAGCTGGCAGTGGCAAATATACGAGAGAGCTTATGAGCATTTCAGCCTCCATCATTGAAAAACAACAAGAACAATGTAGTTTTTGTCAGAGATACCGCTTAAATACAAACGTGTAAATGAAGATATATTTTTTCGAAACCAAACACAGAAAAGACCTTTTAAAATATTGAAGCTCATGCAAATTTACCAAAAAAATGCTTGTGAAATATTTTTGGGACGAAATTAAAAATTCATAAAAAAATTTTTGGGGTAGATTCGACAAAAAACAAATAAAAGTTGCTTTAGAAAATTCCTTAAGGAAGTTTCGGATATTTATATTTTACGTAAAATGATTTTATGATGAAATTTGAATGCAGTTCTAACTTCCAGGGTGAACTATAAAGTCTAGCTTAATCTGTTACCTTGTATGTAGTGTAGTGAATATTACCAAAAATTCACAAAGTATATGATGAAACAACAATAAATCATTTCTATTTTTTTAAGTACGTTGCTTGAATAACGTAAAATCAATAGAACACTTTTAATTTATTTTAATCTTTAAGCTAATTTGAGAGAGAAAAATCTTAGAATCACTAACCTGATTTTTATTTGAGACCTGGTTAAATTTTTATATTTTATTAAAAGTTTAGTGAAAACAAACATGTTTTCACTTCATCTCAAAATTATTTGACGTGAAAAGAAAATAACTAACAGTTAGATCCATCAGCTAGTAATTACTTACAGCAATAATATTACTTTTCTGTATTTTATTTGTATATATATTATGGACACATGTCCAAACATGTGACAGACGCTATGGTCCTTTAACATGTGTATTTTCTATCAATATCAATAAATTTTTAACCACAAAATATTCAATTGTATCGTATTCAAGTACGATAAATAAATTGGGCAACTGTTTTTATTTCAGTATTAGTAAGCCAAAAATCTTTCTAGTCGAATATATATACATATCGATGGTAAAAGTGTGACACCTCGTAACTAGCAAAATACAAATTGTTCAGGAGACGTGAAAAACGTTATAAAACTATACTAAAACATGTTTTAGAATATTTTTTCCAAGGATTGAGATCAAAATGGCCTTTGAATGTGAATGTAATTTTTTTTGTGTATATTTCAATATGATTGCTTAGTTTTAAGCACAAACGCGTTGCCACATAACATAAATTTGCATCTTTTATGAAGATACGTGGTACCTCAGTTATAATCCTGCGGAAAGGTAGTAAGAAGACTGAAACAAAAATCCTTTCTTTGGGCAAATTTCTCGATTTTCTTCAATTTTATTCATTTTAGTGGATATCAAATTACACATCATAATATTACATTTCAGTTCAGTCAGTTAACTAGCTTATATAATAGAAAATCTTTTCAATAATAAGGAATTTACATCAAGATTGAAAACATTGTAAATATTTAGAGAATGATGAATGTAATGAAACATTATATTTAAGTTATAATGTGTCGTTGATCGTTAAACCTTAAGTACAACGTAATTCATGAGGCAGATTATCGTAATAGTCATGGAAATCTTTCGGTATCACTTGTTTTATTTGTTGCAAGTGCAACCATTTTTGATACTTAATTTTAATTCTCTCTTCATAAAGTAGATCAAAATTAGACAACAATTTAGCGATTTCTCTTAATGACGCTCGTCTGACTGGCAATTGTATCCAATCTTCATTGAATGCTAATTTGACGTTGATTGAACCGTCCGGAGAATATTTAATAATTTTAATGTCATTTACAGTGTGTTCAGAAGTTTTCCGACCTGGTCTAATCGATGGATAGATTTTGTGTGTATCATAGTTTTTAATCATACTATGAGATACCACCTTTACTTCGTATGGCTGCTTCCTCCTAGCTTCCATTGTTAACTTACAGTAGTCATATGGTATGTAAATGTGTTTGTTTTTTGCCTGTCTTTCTATAGCTGCATGTACAGAATCTACTTCCATTTGCGTGTGTCCTTTTTCTAAAAATTTTTGATACACGGCAATTTTTTTCTCCATAGCAAAATACAAAATCGCATTGGAAAGAGTAGAATTTTTATTTTGATAACAACAGTTATCACTCCAAATAATTATGTCTTTGTTTTCGCTACATATTTCCAGCAGGTAATCAATTAAACAAGAGGCAAAAGTATTCGCACTTAAATCTGCTTCGGTTTCATCAAACCAATAACATCTTGTGTGAAGTGAATTAATATTTTGGATTGTGAAATTATGGCAGCATAATTTGGTTTTATAGTAAAGAGCTGATGCATTAAGCATAGGACACACTTTTACTGCTTGTAAATCTTGGGTTAAGACTATACATTTACCTTCCTTGCCACGTGTTTTGTCGTTTTCCTTTTCGTTACGAGCAGATTCCTTATTTGAAATATGAATATTGTAATTGTGTGTATCCGCTGTGGTTCCTATTTCTTTTGCAATGCACGTATCGCATCTATCCTTCCTTGGTGGTTGGAACGCAATATTCTGCTCTTTAAGAACTTTCGTAAATGTTGTCAGTGAAAAAGCCTTCTTTGTTTGACCTTCGGCATTTTCACAGACCCGCAAATATTCTCGGTGTAATTTGCAAATATTATCGCCAAAAATTGGCTCAATATAAAGCTTGTTGGTGTCTTTTCTGCAGTAATGTGATGGAAGTTTTGGTAGACAATCCAAAAACTTGCACAGAAAATCTATACCCGCATTCACAGTAGTACCTTTGATGCTCCGTTTTGAGTACTTTACTAAACTAGAAGGGTGCATCCCAGTACTTTCTTCTTCAGTCCAATGTCGGACACTCCATTCGCCAATGGCAAAGGTAGACAGGAAAAATTTCTTGCATACTTGAAGCTTAACACCGTGCAAATCTTTAATATGGTAGATGAAAGAACTTTGCCTTCTGCTCGTATTTTCATCGGAATTTACGATTCTTTTTGGTTTGATTTTACAAACTAATGACGAAACGTAAATTTTCCTTTGATCCCATGACATGTTACACCAAAAGGAGTTGTGAAGATCAGCTCGAATGTCTTCTGAGATTTCATTGCAATGTCTTTTTGCTGAATTAATACAAAATTTAGATGTGCACTGTGATCCGATTTTCCGTTCCTTCCTAATTCCACCTCTTCTCTGTTTACCTCCCCTTGGCCTTGTCCAACCGATATAAGTTTTTCCTTTTTCACGTCTTACCTTGTTTTCGTGATCATTCCATTTTGTCGATGCTGTATTCTGCTCATCGTCCGGGCTTTCATTTTCCGCGTTACCCTGCGTATTGTTGTGCAGCTCAGAATCAGTTGACATCTCAAATAAGTCCGGGGAGAGAGGTTGTGCTTGAGAACGGCTGGAGGTAGACGTTTCCGGCTGTAGACATTCGCTTTCCTCAGATACACTTAGACATTTCGCTTTTGGAAAGAAAACGACAAATTTAATTAAAGAAACATATTAAATAATATTTCCACACTTACAATTTTCCACTTTCACTATATTCGTGCAATTTATTTGTTTCCCTGCATTACGCTCAACATAGCTTTCAACATTAACGATTTCATTTGGCTCTTCAACAAGCTCGCAATAACCGTCGTACTCATCACCAAATATTTCTTGCAGTATATCTTCCATAATTCACTAGATAACTTCAACTACTTTTTTCTTTCACTTCAAATTGTTAACACACCACGTCTAAAACCCTTCAGAGATAACTCGTTAGTAAATGAGAATTACCTTTCTTGCCCAATTGTAATTACGAAATAGACCTGTGTTAACACGTAAGTGCATTTATTGGGTCTTCATACCATTATAAGAAGTGTTTGTGACTACAAGTAAGGGATAATGTGGGTTGAGATCGCAGGTAACCCATCCAGATTAATTGTCTGTGACAACATGTAAATGCATATAGGCGTTATCACTCGTAGGTAGACACATCATTTCATTTTACAAGTTGTCACTAAAATGCATTGCATTTGCAATATAAGCTGATTTCAAATACCAAAATTTTTGTGAAGATTCTGAATCGATTCTGTGACAGATTTCCATGAAAAAGTGATTTTCGCCAAAAATGTCAGTTACGAGGTGTCACACTTTTACCATCGATATGTACTTGTACAAAGCAATAGTTGTCACAACTGACATGAATTAAAATGACACAACTGACATGAATGAAAATTCGATGTAAACGATGCACCAATGAAAAGAGATAGATTGATAGTGTATGGATGGGGTTTCGTAAGCAAAAACCGTTACCTAAATTGAAATAGCTACCGATAGCTTTCCTAATTTATCTAACAAGTAGAGGCCATGGTCTCGTCCTCTCAGATTTGGATGAAATTTGGCACATAAGTAGAAGACGTCAAGGATATTCGATGTAGGTAAACACTAACATCAATTCAATATTTCGTAAAAAAATTAAATAGATGCAGAATTGTAAATTGATTCCAATTTAGTCCATAAACAATAATATATCTTTACTCTACTGCCTTCAAATCTGATTTGACGATTTGAACCAATTTTTTTGTATTATTTAACTATCAATCATTTCATTTCTTTTGCAATACGACCTAAAACATAAACTAAACATGGTTATATCATTTCATCACTGTGCATAATTAATTTTATAATTTTCCACTTAATACCCTCAGAAGATATAATCACGCTCATTGGCATACACGCGACCATTTTCTGAATAGTTTCCTTTTAAATTACTAGCAAGTGCAGTCTGAAAATACATATGTACACGCTGAAATATTTTAAACAATTTTCCACTTCATATTTTGTAAAGCAACATTTCTCTGTTTTCAGTTCCACAAAAAAGTTTTCTTGGAAGGAACATGTAACGAACATTCATATAATTGTGTCCAGGTGAGCCAATAATGGTAGGGGATGAGGATAATGGGAATGCTAATTGGAACTCTTCACCTTTGGATAATATAATTTTCTTAGTTGTGCTTTTGGGTTAAGTTCAATTTCATGAATGAAGCCTCTTATGTATGCCACAAAAAACAATAAGAAAAATCAGAACGTTTATTTTGGACATAAAGTGCTCTTATGGTTATTGCATGGCATGTTCTAAAATAATTTTCATGGATCGATTGGTAATCAATGGGAATTCGTCTAAAATTCATAGAACCCTTGAATTGTTACAATAATTTTAATGATGTCTTATTACGATGGGTGACGATTGGCCAACTAAATAAATAATTGGTGCTACCACGAGAGGGTGAGCTTATTCTGAAACGCTTGCCATACATTCTTGTCTTTCTTCATTTGTTCATGGGAAAAACTCAACAATCACACAAGTAGCGTCGACTATGAACGATTTTTTTAAAATATAAGGATACACGTGCAAACTATTAAATTCATAGATTGTTATCAGTTCCGAGCTCATAATTTGTTGATCTTTGATTTTATAGTCCCAACCATCATCACTTTTCTTTAATTCTCTGGGAAATTACTAAAATGATCCACTTGTTTAATTAGGACTATCCAAAACCATGTAACTAATTAAACAAAAATATCGTAGAAAAACAATTTAGTCTGCAAACTAGAAACCAACCTAAACAATTTAGAAAGACAGTAATTCATCTAATTTCGCTATCCATACTAGTTTAGGAACAAAGTGCTCATGAAGCCATTAACCAAATACACGACGATTAACTAGAACATAAAATCATCGTTAAATCATCAACATTTTCATAATTAATTAGCTTTTTAGTATAACACAAGCAAACAATCAAAGAAGTAAGATAAAAGAGGCAATAACCTACAACTTTCTGGTCAAGACCCGAATTCAAATGGGAATGGGAACGGTCAGTAAAGATACTCTGCATGTTCTGTAAAGATATAAAGATACAAACAGGGAGGAGAGGAGATTTATTGATTTATAGAGAGAATGAATAAATGATCCTTTATGGGTGTCATAGGTTCGTTGAATAATTTTTTTACGCATATTCATATTCTTTGTGGTTGTAGGAAAGTCTCAACAGTTTCAGCCAATGTGATTCAATTCGCTTGAGACTTGGTTTTATTATTGGACACATGCAAGAATCTTATATGATCACTCCAACATATAATATCATGTATGACGTAGCTTGCATCGTAGGAGCTACAACAATAACAATCCGCGAAATGTGATCCTTGAGGTCCACGCAGTCAACTTCCCAGCAATATCTACATAAATATTAAACACAATAATAATAATGAAAATAATGCTACTTTAAATAATAATAATGATAAGTATGTTACGAGTATTATACGAGTAATTGGAATGAGTTAATATTAATTTTATCATTAAAGGCAGCGTCCATTGATTTGCCAGGGTGAATCTTGCACACAATCTTGCAGGAAAATTTGTGGAAAAAACTTGTATTTATCCTCCATCTCTAAAAAGTCGGGAGCTTTAATAAAAAAAATCGAAATGTTTAAAAATCATAAAAAAATCGATTTTTTCCTACTTTTCTCACTACTAACTTTAAAACGATTCATTTTAGAGCAAAGTTGTGTGGAAATAAAAGTTACGTACATAATTAAATTTTCTATGAGATATGATTGGTTAAAATTTTTAAATTTTTTTTACCCTTGCCTCAAAACAGCAATAAATATAAAAAAGAAATATATATATATATATATATATATATATATATATATATATATATATTATATATATATATATATATAAAATTTTCAACTACTTAGAATGCACGTAGTACGTTCATAGTTCACCTAAAAAATATAATATAATAAAACAGCATACAAATATTCATCAAAACCGATCCAGTAGATTGCGCATAATTATTTTGCAATCTAAATTTATTTAGGGAAATTCAAAAATTTTGAAATTTTGCAAGTCAGAAACTAAAGTATATAGAAGTTTGATTTCACCTATCAAATGCATTCTACAAAATTAAAATCGGATTATTAGGGCAGCCCCAGGAATCTTTGCTAAACTTGGTAATAAACTCTAAAACAGTGCTGGGCGGTTGCAGGTTCAGTCTCTGGAATCATGCTTTTATCCACTGAGTCCGCATATTCATTGTTTCTTATTTCTCTATAAAAAAACTAAATAGTTTTATTTGGTGGAAACCTAAGGTACTAGTCCGCTTTATAAATTTCAAATAATAGATTTGTTTTTGCATTTTTCGACTCCTTAGAACTTCAAAAATGACGTCCAGAAATATCTTTTCGAAATTCGAAAGTTTAATATATACATAAATGGCATCTTTGAGTGTGTGCGCGTTTTTGAAGAAGAAAAATTTTAGCGTTGAAAAACTACGAAAAAAGGGTCGATTTTGACATATTTTTCAAAAGTCCGCCATTTTTTTGAAAATGTTGGTGGATTATGGTGTAAGAGACCTTGCTTCTTAAAGTACCGTTAATTTGTTTTGTTTCAATCTACCAATCCATTGATTATCTCTCTGCCGTGGAGTAACGATTTTTTCAGAGCTTAATTTCAGTGCCCTCTATAAAAGAGAATAATAAATAAAAAAATGTATTATTCAAGTATGAAATAATACTTTAAAAAAAGATTCAAAATATCTGAGAAACAGATTCTTGAAAAATGATCTTTTTTCGCCTTCTAAAGTGGACTGGTACCTTAAAACATCTGATTTCGAAAAGCAATGATTGGCAGAAATTTAAGGGTAAGATTTAAGGATAAGGATAGAAGAGACTTTCTTAGAAAACACATAATTAGAGTAAGTGAAATTGGGTAATATTATTTTTAACAACCTTTTTCATTATAAATATGAATGGTGTATTGTTTTTGTATGAATATGTTTTGCAATCATGTAAAACGTTGTTGTTTTTTAATAAGATTTATTCATCTTCAAAAGATTTTACCATTCAAAGCAATGATTACCACAAATGCAAATTTGATTGAAACTTTTTTTCCCAGAATACAAGCAGTTGTATCATTAAAATAAAAATACTGTGAAAATTATTGAAAATCTGCTGAAATTATGCAAATATCAATAAACTTTGACCGACTTAACAATGTTTATAGAATAAGGAAGATTAGGTAATATTACTCGTATGTACCCTTGTTACATAGTGACTTTTAATGATTTTATTATTTTTAATTCATTTTTTTTGTAATCATAAAAAAAAGTTTTAGCGCTATTTTTACAATTTTCACAATTAAGGGTATAAGAATTTTATAAACATTGATTACAGTGAAGAGATAATCAGGTTAAAAATTTAATTTTTATGCAAAAGATCCTAATCTTTTGCACATTTTTTTATTAAATTAAAAAATGGCTACAATTTTTTTTTCCAAAATTTGATAGAATCATACAAATCTTCCAACGCGACGATTGGCATCTTAACGATGCAGATCCTGTGTTGGTTTCGCGAGATATAATGGATGATAGATTGACACCTAAACGAAATCGATACGACCTATTTTACGCGAGTTATGCTCGTAGAAAAAACTGTCCACGAACGTACGTACGCACACACATATATATATACAGACTTCTTTCCAAAAACACTTTAAATATACTTTACAGATCTCACAACGTAGATATGTTGAAAATTTCAATTTTCAATGCGATCACGAGAACATTCCATATAAAGGAACATAAGGGAGTCATTCTATTGTCGAATCAGAATTTACTGAAAACTTTAAATGGGAATTGTTCAACATTCAGAAACGTATTGCGAAAGAAGGGTAGAGAAGTTATGCACATAAAACTGTAAATTTGTGTGACAAAAACCTTGCGTGTAGAATTTATTTAATCGAGTGAAAATTGTTTAATATAAGGTTGCACGAATTTCTACGAAATGTGTATTTGACATTGAAGAAAGTCACCAACTAGTTTTTCTATAAAGTGTCCATGAAAAATACTGACGATGAATCCTTCCTTTAACACCTAAAGTTAAAATTAAGATCTCGAAAAAAATATAGGGAAAATTTGCATTTTAACTGACGCTACAACTGTCCCATCAAAAATCTTATCTCAAAATTGAATTACTTTTAAATTTTTAAGGGGGATAGCCACAGTGATGGGTCAAAAAAAATTTTGTTTTGTTTTAAATCAAAGTTTATATGCTCAAAAATATGTGTACAAAATTGCAAGTCAAAATTTCAAAATTGACTAAGTTGCAATGATTGTAGTGAGAGCAGGTAGGCCGATCAGCTGCTCAGTATCGCATCGAAAACGTTAATTAAAAAATTAAGAAAGTCAACAAGACCCCTGGGGATGAAGAGATAGAACCGTCATATGGTCGAGGTCTCGATAGTTGATTATAGGTATGAAAGTTTTAAAAAAATTTTATACATGATTTCATAACCAGAGAAATGGACTAAATCTTTAAACGCATTTTTCTCGTAACGACTTTTTTTTGAACTGGTCGCATCAATAACTCGAACAATTACTAACCGATGTCTAATTTTTTGTTTTGTTTGTCTTAGTAGTGGTTAAAGTTAAGCGTAGCCGATTTGAAAATTTTTGTGTTTTACTATTTTTTAAACTATTTGAAAACCAAAAAAAAAACAGTCGAAAATATTAAAATATTGTCAATCGGTCACCATTTTGTGAAAAATCAAAATAAAAAAATAACGGCTACGTACAACGATAACTACATTCATACAGATTGCAAAAAATTTTTTTGTTTTTTTAGAGTACTTTTAAAAAATCGATGCGACAATGGAGGGGGAATTTTTTTTCAGGCGCTACGGCATCGTTTATATTGTTGAAACTATTTAATATTTTTTAATACAAATATGTGGAAAAATTATTAGATGTGTACTTAATAAAATAAAAAAAAACCCGATCCAAAAATTCCTCTACTTACTCGGTCAAGTTTTTTTTAAAAATCACTAATATTTCGGCCGTTACAGTGGCTATCCCCCTTAAGTAAAACTTCAAATCCTTTTCATTTCAAATTAGTTTATTTTGTTTATCAACTCATCCGTTTATATAAAAAAAAATCATTGTGTTCCTAATCAATATGTCTTACTATACTTAAAAAATGCATAATGACAACGGTATTCTAGAAAATTCAGCAAGATTATTTATATCCGCCTATTCACACTTATATGTTTGTTAAATACAATCCTAAATGAAAAAGACTAACTAATCAAATGGAAACTGTACATAATTTGCAATAAATTTGAGTATATAAGTAATTTAACGACATATAAATAATCCTTTTCTTATTGCTAATGTAATCATCTAATTTAGTTTCTAATTTTTCTAGCATACGCATTTCGGTGGTAGTCCATGCGTGCGTTTTTCTATGATATTTAAACAAGGTGTAAAATTAATGTTAGCAAAATGCAATGCATTTGGAAACTAATAGATAAATTTATGTAGTTTGTACTCTTCAACATTCAATTTCTTGTTGAAATTCTTTTTGCTTTCATGTTTTTGACACATTTATTAATAATATCCCACGAAGTCATTCGAGCTTTCTCCATGATCAAGCGTTGACTCTGACGCATATTCACATCACATGCCATAATCCGAGCTACAACTAAAGTTCAGTCAGCACCATCGATAGATCTTCGAGGATTTACGATTGGAAGTGGTAGTAGTATCACAGTTCATGCAGCGCCCACACGGTGGGATACCTTTAATATCTTTGATTTCCGGGTGGTGGATGGAAAAAGTTGCATTTGTTGCCATTCCGGCAGAAGCCACGTTGGAATTGCTTGCAAATGCCTCGATTTTCACCGCGAACTGGTCCACCGCCCCCACGCCTTGGGTTGTTACCTCCACGCCAATTTCCACCCACGGGTCCATCATTGCCGCCAGGTGGTCCCGCCGTGCCAGATCTCCAATTTCCTCCGCGCGGACCTCCGCCACCTCCTCTTGGTGGGCCGTTGTTCATATTCATGTTCATCGTATTTGGATTCATGCCCATCGGTGGGGGTCCGAAATTGTTGAAGCCCATGCCTCCATTCGGTGGGCCGCCAAAGTTTGGTCCTGGACCGCCGGGCCCTCCAAAACCACCTGGATTCATCATATTCATATTGCAGTTCATTCCCATATCGTCTGGTGGGCCTCCCATCATCATATTCGGTGGCGGGCCACCATTCATCATCATATTCCCGGGAGGTCCTGCCATCATCGGGTTGAAGTTACCCATTGGTCCTCCCATTGGTGGTGGCATCATTCCATTCGGCGGGCCGTTGTTCATTCCCGGACCCATCCAACCACCAGGTGCACCAAACGGCAAGAACGGATTGAACTGACCACCAGGGAATCCCATATCGCTTCCCCCCATGAATTCGTCATCTGGGGGCGGCGATCCTTTTGGATCAGGCCAAGGCATGCTTGTGAAGTCGTTGACCGCATCTGGATTGCCAGTGATGTCGTCAAGAGGTATCACAGCTGGTTCGGTGATCTGATACTGTTCCATGTCCGGTTCGGACGCCGAGTCAGGAATCATGTGACGAGTGAAATACAGTGCCTTCAATGTCGTCATCTCGCGTTCCATTTGAATCTTCTTCTCCTTACTTTGCATCCCTTCCGGATGCGAGGGAACATCATCAACTTCAATCAATGGCACCCACGGTGTTTGCTCCACCATTACGTCGTCAGCATTTAACTTGCGTGCCAGCATGAACGCCTCCCGCTCGTTGAACCTCTCCATCTGCTTCATATCAGTAAAGGTCTTGGTAACATTGACTCGTTCATTTTCATCCAATTCAAAGTAACGAATCTCTTCCAGTTGTTCCTGAACCCTCCACGTCAACTTCTTCTTGGGACCCTTGCGTCGATGAAGCATCAACACTCCCGGCGGACCATCCGGACCACAACCTGGACCCGGTGGTTTCTTTGCGGGATTCTCTTCCGGCTCCTCATTCTCGCGCATACGTCGCTCTTCCAATTCCTTCTCCTCACGCACTCGTTCTTCAATTTGCTCCTTGACTTTCATCAACGGAATATCATCCTCGTCTTCATTCTTGCGATCGTCCCAATCGTCCTTTTCATCGAGCAATTCGGCCTTGTCACTATCTTCCAGAGTGTCTTGGTAGAATTTCAATGGGGTCACTTTGCCAGCAACAGGACTTTCAGGATCTTCAGGTGTTGATGGATCTTTACCCGGTTCTTTTGAAGCACTCGGTCGTCGTTTACGTTTACGCACATCCTTTTTCGGTGCGGCAGCCGATAGAGCGTCCATGAACATATCACTCTCGATCAGGGTCGATGCTGTAATTTAGAGAACATAAATAGGTTAGGAATTTCGTCCTTATTGGCGAGAAATTTGGTTTTGATATGAAAATAATATATAGAAAGATACTATCGAGGCGGTCGAAATTCGGTTGGGTATTGCTTTTGAAATTATTCCTGAAAATATATTTAAATTTTATAATAACATGAAATATAAGTAAATTAATTAACGCATTATCAGCAATCAATAATTTCAATAAGGGTACATTTTTTCACAGGATACGATCGAACTCCTATTTTTGACCTATGCTAACTAGGTCAAGTTTAAACCACATTAATAATCTGGCACAATTAAATGTCTAGACATCGCAACAAGAAAAACGGGTCGCAAACGAAAGTGAAAGATAGTTAGATCATTAATCAATTGCCATACTCAATGTCCACATTTTATTTATGCAAAATTATGTGATGAAACTCGAGATAATCGAAAGCATCTCATTCCGGCGATTTTTTGTTTGATCGATGTAATTTTTTTTAAATTGTCTATGTTGACAAATCATGAATAAATTAGAGATAAATCGTCAAACAGACAATGCGTATTTTCGTTTCTGGAGACCATCAAATTGAAAATATCTCGCGTTGGGTCTAACGAGCAAGTCTCAAAAATAACCAGTTTTTGTTAGACATCTTTCAGCCAAGATTTAGGTTTTTTATTGGATATTCAAATGAAGATCTTCACAGTGATCGCACATGATCTGACAAAGATATTTTTAGTTTATCTTTATTTCACGCGATATTTCAAATTTGTTTAAAATTAACCTTTACTTTAAGACCACACATCATTCACAGAGTAAAATCATTTCAGGTCCAACACTAAAGTATGCTCATTGCAAGACTAATTCTCAAAACGCAAATTCGAAATTACGTAACAACACTTAATGAAATATCACGAATTCAAGCCCTTCTTGAAAATGTCCACCAACCAACCACACCATGTCAAATATAACCATTGCCAAAAAAAACGAAAACAAAACAATTTTTGGGAAACATAATAATACAACCCCCAATCAGATAACCAAATTTTAAAATGTCGCTGATATAAAAATGCCTTCAAATCATTTTTGTAAAAGGTTTGGATATTTTAAAAACGGATATTATTTTTTTTATGGATTTTTTAATTTGGTATTAAAACTTAATTCGATGAATTAAACATATTGACTTTAAATTATATGCGTATAAAACGCTTGCAAAACATAAATGTAGGGCCTTGTTTAATCGATAACATTCTGAGAAAAAAGTACTATCCACCCCAAGCATGTCTTATTCACTGAAAAATCCTCAACTTAAAGGATAAATATCTATGGCGCTGCAGCCGAAATTTAGCCATGCCCTTCAGATAATGTTATCTTATTCATTTGATCAACCCAACACTAGAAGGTGAGTTGATCAAACCACACGGCCGTTTGCGAATATTACCTTGATTTGACTCAGTTTACTCATTTACAGCTGAATGAAACCATAGTCTGGCACTAAATCCCATTTTCGAAAGGCACTTGTCGCCAAGCAGCCTCGAAACTGACACTCGGTGCATAGGAGGCAGGCACTCTAACCACTAAACCTAAAACCACAAAAAGTGGCAATAAAATCTAAGCATTTTTAAAATGATTTTCAAAAAGCTTTAATGGAGAAATTCTGTCTTGGTGTTGACTTTATAGAGATAATTATGTTCAGATCATCAAAACTTTCTTTAAAAAAAAATTCACATTGTGGAATGTGACGCACACTATTCACTTTAAAAGTTTATTACGGACATTTGACTCGTTATTTTATTTGGATTCTTTTTAGAACTCCTTAAAAAAGGTTTTATTAGTTTTTGTCGAATGCAAACGAACAATAAAATGTGCACAACAAAGATTAACAACGAAAAAAATAATAATGAAATATTTTATGGAGCAAAAACATTTATTCGAATTAAAAATTAAAAACATCACGAAAAAGTGTGGAAGACAAAAAATTTAAAATTATAAAGAGAAAACAGTGAAATTCGGAAGATAATAAATTGAAAGAATGCAATGAATATTGTAGAAAGTATTGAACCAAATTTTCTATGAAATGCAGACATATGTAAAGCATAAAATTAAATACCGGGGAAATATTGTTTTAATATTTTTTTAAAAACATTTTGAAAAATTTTGGCTCATGGAAAGTAATTTACTTTTTTCGGATGGTATCATTTTTAATCTACTATACAAGAGCAAGAGAAATGTAAATTAAATTAAAAATAAATAATAAAATTAAAAATAAATAATAAAATTAAAAATAAATAATAAAATTGAAAAGATACAATACAATTGAAAATAAATAATAAAATTAAAAATAAACAATAAAAATTTAAAGAAAAACGAATAAAAAATCGGGAAAAATACTTAAAAAATTAGTAAGTATGAGATAAATTCTTTTTGTAACAATTTTTCACGAAATTGTCGACAGAAACTCAAAAATTGATTTTCAGATTGTTTAGCTGTTAATGATAAAAATAAAGTGGGGCTGTACAGAGAAAGGAAAAAACAACGCATGTTTATAATTGGTCACGACAAAAATTTAACCCTTAACCTGGCTTTACTCCTTACAGTAAACGTGGAAGAACTACCATTCTTACTTTTTTCTCATGTGACGACTGAATCGAAGAACAATTAAAAAATTATCGTGAACGTCCACAAATTAAGTTCAACAGTAATTTTATCTCAATTAATTTTGAAGTGCTCGATTATTTCATATATTCCACCCCCGTGTAAAATATGTAAAATTATCGAGCACGTAAAAATAATTTTTGCATCATTATTGACCGAGTCCTTACATATAAGGAAAAATTTAAAAACTGGATATGAGCACTTCACGTTAGGTGCCAAACAAATTTTAGACGATTGGGATGGTAAGTAGACGCCAATTGTGGGTATTTCGCCGAAATGTAATTTTATTTGCTCAAATAATTATCAGTCGCAATTCATTTGTTCGGCTTCTAAAGAATATTTAGTTCTGTGGGGAATTTACCTGCACCTCTACACAATAATTGCCATCCCGGTGGGTACAGCACAAATGCACCTCTGTGCACTTTAGGGTTAAGTCAATATGTAGAACACTTGTAAGTATTATTGCCGGAAAATAAATTACTTCCCTTTTATTCTGGAGTTTATCTATTTTTTATGAATGAAGTCGATCTTTTTAAACGATCGTTGAAGCGTACATACGATTTGATTTTTTAGTAGAATAAATGTTGCGATTGAATAAAAAAATGATATTAGGAAAAACGAAGTTTAAAACCCCAAATATGATTTGTAAAATTGTTGATATCATGTTTTTTAGATCGTACACATCATGCTTATTACATCATTTGAATTTTTAGGTTACCCTAACTGAAGCACGTGATTTTTTCAAGTAGTCTTTTGGGACTTTCGCGCCATTAACCGTAATATCAAGAAATTATTATTTTTAGAAAATTAATTCCGATTTTATAGCAAAAAATGGGATTTTTTAAGCAAATCAATAATTTTTTTTAAAATTATAATCAATAAAAATTTGCAAAATTCTAAAAAAAATCTATCCGAATATAATTTATTCCAGGAATCATAATGTTCGGCCAATAGAATTACTGCAGTAAAATAAATCGAAACGACTCGAAATGAATGTTCGTAATCAAATTTTTGGGTTGAACTTCTAGAATGGAATTTTGACGATGAATGAAGTCAAGTGTAGTAAAATTTTAAGTCGATGACGAGTTCATATGCGAGCTTATTGAAATGATTTTTTCTAATAATTGCATTAAAGTAGTAATGTTTTTAAGAAATATTCAATTGAATATTTGGTAAAAATAAAGTTTCAAATAGAAAAAAAATACGCAGAAATAGAGAATTTATGCAACTGTTCACGTCAGAAATAATTCGTTTAAATTTTCAAGCGAAAAATTCACGGAAAAAAAAACTAAAAATAAATTAAATAGAATTTCTTTTATAAATTCATATTTCGGTTATCATTTCAAATTGGAACTGAGTTCGATTTAAAGCCTTATAAGGAGACTAACATCAAAAAGATCGTCACTTCTTTTTCAAATATAAAGGACTGCTTATAACCAACCTTCCCGCCCCCCCCCCCTCCTTTCTTACAACTTCTGAGCATCATTTCACGAAAGAATTCGTTAAATTAAGAACATTTAAAGTGTTTTTAAGTTTTAGTGCAAGACTAATTGCCATCATACTGTTTTGGGCGAATACCGAAGTAAATTTCAGAAAAAACTAATATTGTAGACATGGTACTAGTAACAGCAGCTATAAAGCATTACAGTTTAATATGAGTGCCGACTTATATTTGTGAAACCCCAGGAGGAATGTCTTCGGTGCAGTTAAAGACATATCACTATATCTTTCTAGCCTCTATTCTCATTCATTGGTCGTGTGAAAAACACTGAAAAATCCCCCATTTGTCGTAGCTGAAATTCGCATCGTAGAAATGAAGTTTTTAAACCAAAATTAATTAAAAAAAAAAATATTTTCATAAGATATGTTAGCCCGTGATTGAAAATCGTTCTAAACGACATAATTTGTGATCATCAGAATAGATCAAGGACTATTCTAACGGATATGGGTCATCTAAGATATGCCCGTTTTTTTTGTAATTTAAAAAGTTTCGAATTATATTTCATTGCAATCTTATGCAGGTAGAATCATTTTCCACGAAAATCTGCTAATGGTACTTCTGACTAAATTAGAGCTCACATTTAAAATTATTTTTGAATTTCGATAAAAATATTTATGTGTCACGCATATATAAATCCAGAAACCAAATGAGTGTACACTAGAATCAAATATAGATTCTCAGCTCCTTCCACCGCATTGTTCAATGACTTGTAAATGTTTCGACTTGATCAGATTACGTAATGTGTATTTATTTACAAGACTAGGTAAATAGGGCAACACGACGATATTGAATTATATCAGTACAATGTTGTTATCGCATATATTTTTAATGCTGACATAGACATACATACGATAGTCGCTTTTAAACATTTTTTAGATGTTCTAGAAGCAATTAGGATTGGGATCGCAATCAGTCTGATGCACTTTTAAGTACTTTTGTCATTCAAGTTCGACCGATTTCGTCACAGTAGAAAATGTTTCTATTTTAAAATCAAATTATGTGTGTCTATTTATATATATATATGTTTTAAATGTTTGCACTATAAGAATAAAACAGCAGATATGAGCATCGCAAAAGTAAACAGGAAATTTCGTTTTGATTTCATATAATCATGTTTGATAGTCAATAAGTAATCAATTTGAGAATGTATTTACACATTGCAATCCCTGAAGATTGAATTCAAATTCTAAAGGTTCATAACAATGAACTTTTTGGTTGCATTATGTAAGTATCAGAATAAAAAGCATATCAAAACGGCATTTAACCGAGGAAATAAACGAGAATTAGAAAAAGAATGGCCAGATTCGATGGCAAACATATTATTTAGTTATAGTCGGGTATAATTAACAGATTTTTAACTTGATGCCATTCTACTTTTTGTTTTTGATTCCGACAAATCCTTCCGTCGCAGAGTTGTTCCCACTTCAGTTTCCAATGAACAATAAGCGCCTTGTCCAGCTCAGCGATCATCCATTCATCAAAATTATTCACAATAATGATTCTTAGTCAAAAAGAATCAATAACTCAATATTGTTATGAAGTTTCGTTCGATTATCTTCAACATTTGTATGGATATATTCGCTGTTCTATATGTCAGTACAATTAATCGACTTTTGTGTAATGATCATTTCATTCTTGCTTAGTTTTGATCACATTGTTTCTCTATTGAAAGTATCCTTTTTAAATGCGCACTGCTTTCTAATTTCGAATGGTCTTCACGATTTACTTCCTAATCACATAATCTATGATTGCAACCATTTTAAATTTATGACCGGAGGATCAACAAATACACCCTAAAATGTTCCCTTGTTAAATATAAAGTAGGATTCGAGGCGAAAATGAATTTAGATATGAAGACTTTGAATAAGCTTTTACCCTGAATTTACCTAATGAATAATTTTCTAAGAATAGATATTGTTTTGATGACTATAGTTCATTTTATACAAGTTTCGAATGGTTTTTCACTTCAAAAAAATTTATTAAACAAATCAAAGGATCGAAAACTCAAATAGTATCCACACCTTCCAAGAATTTGCCATAATCGAAACGCAGAAACTCAACTTTTAATTATAAGAGGACAAGTAGAGTGAATAGAATTGCATTCGGGCTTTAAATATCTAAAGTTTATGATTCCACTAAAATGCGAAAATTGATCAAACTAATAACTACTGAAGGTATCCGTAACGAACCCTAACGAAGCAATTATGTAATTTGTTTATTATATATATATTCGTAACTAGAGGAAGCTTCGAATACAGTTGAGGGTTATGGTATTGCCATGGCATCACAGCAGGGGGGGGGGGGAATAAAATAATAATCTAGTCCTGTTCAATTGCCCAGGCGTATTAAAAATATCATTCAAGCTTACTCTACCACCCTCTCTGTTTAGTCACAAGGGAATGATGGTCATTCTCATTTTATAAATGACTTTTACACAGCCAAGAATGACCGTTCGTCCGTTGAAGACAAACAAGTATTGATCTAATCATAAAATAGCCACCAAGCGAAGGATATATTTTGCCGCTGAATTATATTTAGTATGAACACCTAAACTTTATAGAGTAATTTCGAAAGAAATATCCCCAAAAGGACTATGGTTAAGAAATGTAAACGAAAGACTCTTCTAGTAATAAAAGGAATCCAAATCAAATCTGGATTGGAAAGCATTATAATTTTGAATATCAGGATAAAAGTCTACTGATTTCCACATCTCAACTTTGCGAGTATTTTAACAGAAACGATCAATCACCAATCGTTAATAATTGCAAATATTAAACAAGAGGAACTTGCAAACGAAATGATTTGTCTATTTATAGGAATGCATATCACGTGGGCTAGACCAGAATCATCACTTAAATTCAATAACTAAACCATCCACGTGAAAGATTGGCACGTGGCATGATGACGTCCGAAATAGCGAAAGTTGTATTCTGTTTGAGATTGTATGTTGCAAAAACATTTTATGTGAATAGGAAAATGTTTTGAGAATGAATGAAATTGCAGGAAAAGTTATGCACGAGATTTAACAAAAAGCGTCAGTACAATGCTTCCCCTCCAAATCCGTTGAGGCTTATATGCGACAAAAGTTCGTTAATATGTAAATGCGTCGCAATTCATTTGTATTTTACAAATCCTACGATTTATTCAAATACTTTTTGTTCTGTTTTTGAAAGGAGACTACTCGAAAATGAAGCGAGATATTGGGTCTTGGGATCTGGGTTGAGTGCACGCCTCGCGAGACGATGGGGAACGTATTAGATGGTTGAATTTCGTTGAAAAGATTAATGTAAATCAATGCGAAAATATTAGAAACTCTAAATCTGTACGAACATGGGAAGAGGGCTTCTCTTTGTAAGATCCGAGCGAAGACAATTTGATAAACCGAAACAAACACTGCTCAAGCTCTCTTCACAGGACAAAATGAATCGTTTATTAGCTATAGGAAACGACAGACAAGTAGTCATCATCAATGATGCACCAGCCCAACAAAGGCTGAGCTTACAATGCGACAGTCAGACAAGAACAAAATTAGGAGAAAACAAAGTAGGTTGGACTTCCAGGGGAAGGGGCACAATTTCCTAATAAATCAAGTAACCTTGCCAGCTTAAACTAAGCAAATTTGGAAGAATCTTATCTCGCCCCGTTAAAGGTACTATTTAGTTACAGATTTCAGCTTTTGTAATATAAAACAGATCAAAAACATAGAAGCACATGGTCAATGTGAACACAAAGAAATGTTAGCACACTGTACAGAAGTGGTGAGTTGCTGTACCCAGGAGGAGGAAACAAAAGAAATTACTTGTTACAAAGCGAAAAATACCTCTCCTCCCTACAACACCGACAAATGTCAGTCTACTCTGAGTGCAGGCTCAAAACAAATTACTGATCGAAGGTAGGCCTGTATTACACCTGTATTTGTTGCTCTTTGGATCACAGCACCAGATCGTACGCAATAAACGCGCAACTTTAAAGATCTCAAATAAAATCGAAAGTATTTCAGGGTGAAATCAAGAGAGTCCTACCCGCATATGGTCATAGCAATAATCCACCCTGGATCTACACCGCAGCCAGAGATAATTCTGATTTTCCTGACAAAGGCTACGAAAATATTTGAGGTGATTTATTGTTCCAATTAATAATGCGCACAAGCGAGAAGCTAGCCAGTGCAACCTCTGGGCAAACCTAATACAATGTAGGAAGGCACAAAAGTGAATTAGTGAAATTTACAAATGACGATAGATCTACCAAATGTAAGTTAACGAAAAGTTCAAAGGTGAAGAGGTTATGTACAGCCACTTTACTATACATTATTGCAAGCGAAATAAATTCAAAAATCAAGCCTAAAACAACCATAACAATTAGCGTACCCTATCCTAATTGCAACAGAATTTCCTGTTATAATAATGACCCCATTGCATCACTAGCTTGTCGAAAAATCAAAAGGATCATCTCTGCTGATGCGAAATGATGGTTTCAACTATCTTTTCATGCAGAAATTGAATTTAAAATTTTTAAATGAAAAGAATCAAATCGAATGACCATGGAAATATTCAGAGTCTATGAACAAAGAATCTAGAAGATCAGAGACGTAACTAGAACACAAGTTAGAATTTAGGCCCTGGTTTGCGATTCTACTGCCCTATTTCCGATTCTATGAGTCAAAATTCCCTTTTTTGATTAATAGAAAACGAACTGGTTGCATCTATTGAATAAGGGATTGAGTTAGTCTATAGTCTTGGAGATCTTATTTAAGCTGAACATTAGAGAGGTTATGTCACAAATGACGAACTAGATATCACTAATAGAATATACCACGTGGTATGTGTTGAAGCGACATCAAATTATCCTAACCTGCTCACTGTAGTCACATAGGGCCGTAGTATTTCCGGGAATTCCCCGTAAAATATACGCATTTCGGACAGACTTGGATTGAACTAGCCGCAGAAACGAACATGAAAAAGTCATCAAATAGTCCATGATGAACTAAGAGAACGGAATATCAAGTAAGTGAAGATGCTTGGTTTTTGCTTTAACTAAACCGAAAGTCCGAAACGATAAACTGTTTCTTCTTCCCTATTTCTGAGAAATCTAACACGGACAGCCTATAAAACTATTATCAATCCTACGAATTGGTTATCCTTAAATCTTAATTTTCCTAAATATCTCAAAGTACTCCTTGATTCTATTTCTAAAAACTTTCGCCTTATTTACTACTCATTTCACCATAAGAAAAGTAGAGACTTCCAGTCCAGCTCGATTAAATTCGTGCAATTTGTACATTCTGTTATGATTCGATCGATTCGTAATATTTCTCTTTTCTTTTGATGACGTGCATTATTATTTATAGCTAGTCAAGCGCATTCAGTTGTCCCGAGCAATTTGTATAATTGTGCAATTTTACGACGTTCTGTTCAATTCATTTCTAGCAAATGTGTAGGCATGAAATACACATTTATACGCAATGTACATCATTTTGTGTGATCGTGATATGCGTATATTGATTTTAAACGATGCCTTCCAGATAATAGCTTCCGTTCACTTCATCATTATCGTATGAAAACTTTTCATTGCTTCACTAGACGCATGTCTATTACTGAATTTCTATCATCTTTCCGACTGAATAATTCCAGTTACAACTACGTTCAGAAATAATATTCCAATAAATATACGCACAGCTTGGTAAATTGCTCATGTCGATTTGTACAACACGTATTGGAAAGCAGGCGAATTGGATGTGCTTTCCGGGAACTTTTAAGTCTTTCTCTTTGCATTCAACGAAAGGCCTCCCTCCTAAATATTTAAAGAATATCATTAGTATTTTGTCAATAGTATATTAATCAACAATAATACAACTACTCTTCAACGATGCCGCCGAATAGGCTCCATTCCCGCTTCCGAAAGGTATGTTTCTTGTCGTCAATTGATTGTGATGGGCTGAGACCAATGGAAGAGTTTAATTAGATACGAATTGTTTCAATTATCTCACAATGCTTTTTTAATTTTGTACCTCATAACCATGAATAATATATAAACACATATCAAGAACGTTGACATTTAGTCTTGACTTGATTTTAAAACAAGAAATTTTTGCAGTCGTTTTAAAGAACAAATCCAAGGAATTTAAATAGTCTATATTTTCATGAAAATCAATGAGATCTCTGCACGACTATTTGCAAACAAAGAGGCTGATTGAATAAATTTTAAATCGATGAAATGAATTTGTTCACATTGAAAAGGAAAGCGCATTTCGAATTATCTGTTCATGACGGATATCATAGTAAAGCTGTCTGTAGATATGTTATATCTCTTCAATATTCTGACTATATTATGTGCAAACTTCGTCCATTATATTTCGATGGGTCATGGATGTCGTCAAAAGTATATAAAGCTGTTCTATCAGGGAATACAACGTTCAAATTGCAGCTCAAACCGACCATATATAAGCAATAACGACACAATGATACTTTAATGCATACTAAATTCCTCACAATAAAATTCCTGTTGCTTTTGCGACGCCCAATCATGCTTTTCGTCATTTCAATATTTTGCTTTATGAAAACTTTATTTTTATTCACTCTCAATTGTTCACCTTAAAATCGTTTCTCATCATATCTTACCAACTAAATCATAAATAAAAGCAATTATGCTAATGTGAAATTGTAAATAGATATATATATATATAATAACGTAATCAATCATACACCACCTGCTTCGCCACATTTTATCATCAGGACACATTGTGTGCACACACATACTACGAACTGCATCGGTTCGGTTTCCATTGCGTTCTCTTTTTCAAACATTGGATTAATCTTTCGCGCATCAATAATAAAGTTAAACAGCATGTTTAACTCTTTTCAATTTTCTTACCGACATCTTATGAAAGTCGCGTTTAAAAATTCGATTTTGTTTTCTTTAAATTTTGATCAATCCATAAAACTAATTTTACAAATTAATCAGAAGTAACGGGACGGGATAGAGAAGAGATCGATCATCAGCCAGCAATGATGTCCATTCTCCAAATGTTACCCACACGCGCGGCGTTGCTGTTTGTCAAACTGAATATCCTGCGTAAATTTAGAGGAAATTCTAGCTCGATTTATGCCACGCCTCCAAAGACAATGAATGCACTGCGGATCGATCTCGTTGCACACAAAACGCTACTTTGATGTCGAGTGTATGCTGGGGTCGATCATCCAACCTCCGCGAACACACACAAAAATGCTAACTTGTAAAATACACTTGAAATTATTAATATGTAACCTGTGGAATATAATGCCAATATAAAGTAGGCAAAGAGGTAGAGAACGAACGATTCGAACAAGCAATACCCATCCGAACTCCGACTGCCTCGATACCATCTGCAACGAGACAAAACACAAAACTGTTACGGGTGAAATTGAAAGCCACTTACGTTTTGGTTTGGGCGCGATGAACTTCACGGCTCCCGGCTTTTCCGTAGCCGGCGCTGTCGTCAAATCGATTTTCAATTTTTTCTCGGCCGGTTGTTGCAGATCCTTAACTGCTGGTGAGACAGATGCGGCTGTTGGCGACATCGATGGCGGCGGAGAAGCTCGTTTCAGCGAAGCCACGCTGGTGGGTATCGATGTCCCGGGAATCGCTTGTGGCGGTGGTTTCTTCAGGCCTTTTCGTGACGGTGGAGGTGGCGCCTCCTCGGACAAGCCGTGACTTCGAAATTGCGAATTGTACGTTTTTACCGTCTTCGGGCGATTGGGATCGCGTCGAATTTCAATCGACATTGACGCCTTCTTCGATGGAATCGTAATAGAGGTGACTGCTGGTTCCTCATCCCTTGGCTTCTTCGGTATTTTGCCAAGCTTATCGATGGTCATCGGGCTGCTCTTTCCTGTTGGCGATTCGGTCGTGTCTCTCTCCCTGCTCGGTGACGAGTCATCCTTTAATCGATCCTTTTCGATTTTATCCTTCTCCCTGTCTTTGTCCCTATCTGATCTAGATCGGTCCTTATCACTACTGCTCCGACTCCGTTCACGCTCCTTATCTCTGCTGCGACTCTTATCCCGGTCTTTATCTTTGGAACTACTCGAACTCGATGATTTGCTTGATGAAGACTTATGCCGATCCTTTTCGGAGCTGTCCTTATCTTTATGTTTACTACTGCTACTACTATGAGATGACTTTGATTTGCTGCTACTACTTGAACCACTCTTGGACGATGAAGATTTACTTGACGATTTATGTCGGCTTGAACTCGAACTCGACGACTTGTGATCGCGATGACGATCTTTATCTTTGCTACTTCTCGACCTTTCCCTTTCACTCTCCCTATCCTTCGAACCTTTCTCCCCTGAATCACCATCTTTCATGTCATTGTCTCTATTCGATAAATCTAGATTTCCACTTGCATTCGAATCACCTTCATCAATCGAAAGATTTCGACTTTTTCCATCGCCTCCAATAGTCGACGTATTGGCACTTGGCGAATCGGACGATGCACCACTATTTACAATTTTCGCTACAATTTGTTTACCATCCTTCAACATGATTTTATACACTAGACCGTCTTCCTGTTTTATCTTTGACGGCGGCGATAGTACAGGCGACGAATCGCCTGTTGATGGTCCCACAATCTGTGGAGACGAACCATCATTGGATTTCGATAGGATTGATGCATTTGGTACGATACCATTGGTCGTTGCACTTGCATTTATCGACGAAACCCCACTTCCTATTTGGGCATTTTGAGCTTGCTCGGATGCTGCCATTGTTTCGCCTTTGACAATTTTCAGCCATTGTTCGACTAGTCGGGTAGCCAGGATTCGAACACCTGCGCATCGGGAACATCGAAAAAATTCGTTAGTTTTTTGTTTTTGAAATGGCTTGACTTTAAAAAATATTAATGTTTCTGTATATTTTATGCTTGGATAATGTGTAAAAGTGATTCTCAACATTTTGATTAGTAAAAGCGGTCAAAAATTCATAACAAAAAATTGTTTAACACGTGCAATGCTGCGTCTTCTAGAATGCAGCCCTGGCAGAGTGGACATTCTAAAATGACCTTATCTTATAATAATGTGAAAAGGGTTTGTTATTTCAATATTTGATCTACGCGCTTGTCAATTTCTCTCAGTGTTAGGCGAGGACAAACATATTTTGAGGGAAATGCGAAATTAATTTTCGTTTGAACCATTACAAACACACTGTTGATCCTTTCCTATTCAATGTGTTGAAAAGTCCTCATGATGAGGATATTTTTTTCGTTTAATCATGGCTAAAAACAGCACTTGTGCTCAATTTAAAATGTAAAGCAACAAATAACCAATTTAATTCACACGTACAAAATATACGTCAGTACTATCTTCCCGTAAAGAATTTTTATTCAATCAATCTTACTGGAAACAACCTGAAAACTATTATAAAAATAAATACATATGCTCACCTTCATTGCCGCCATCTTTCGATAGACCTTTCACTAGTTTCGGCGCAATATTGCTGCGCAGTCGTTGCACATCGACCGGACACAACAGTAGTAATTCTAGAATTTCTTGAACAAGCGGCCAATTTCTCGCCTTTATTGCTTCGTGCAGCCACATATGTGTAAGTAACCAGCCACCGACACCCATAAACTTCCCCAGCAATTCAGTATCGGTGCTTTTCAATATTTGTATATAGATGCATTTTGACACTAGCTTTTTGGAATATTTCGCCATTAATCTGTGAAGGGAAGAAGGTTGATTGTTAAACGATGTTGTAATTATGCGAGCATTTGTATATGAAAATGATGATTCCCCCCCTACCTTAGTAAAATTGTTTTATGAGCTTATAAAATAAGTACAGTTGACTCTCTAATAAATGGACACTCACGGGAACCGAAAATTCCGCTTGATAGGTGTCCGTTTAAAAAGATTCTACTGTAGCTATTTTTCTGATTTTATACTTGGGATCTACACGGTTTTTTATTTATTTTATTTTTTTATTATTTTTTATTTTTTTATTCATTTTTATTATTTTTTTATTTATTTTTTATTATTATTTTTATTTATTATTATTATTTTTATTTATTATTATTATTTTTATTTATTATTATTATTTTTATTTATTTTTATTTATTATTAGTTTTACTTATTATTATTTTTATTTATTTTTATTTATTATTACTTTTGTTTATTATTATTTTTTATTTTATTCAAAAAATATATTTTCCTTTATAAAAAAAAAGGTCCACCAAACTCGAATATTTAAGATTTAGGTACAGCTTTTACGCAATGTTCACTTAAGAAAAGCATATATGTATCAATCAAACGATGGCTCATTTAACCCCTAATAATCTAGAAGTCGAAAAACATGTGATCTGCAATGCGACGTCATGGAAAATACAAGACATTCGCCTCGAAGCTCACACCTTCCACGTTTGGAAATAATTTTCACATAGATAGGAATTTATATTATGAAATCCAAAGAAACTGAAGCTGTACTTAATTCCATAACAAAGGCAGGCAAGAAAATAAAGCCTCCATTCCCGCGATTGGTTTTAACTGTTCAAATAAATCTGCTAAGCGACAAGACCAACCTTATGACTAAATAAGCACGTAATTAACAAAATATACTTACTCGGCAAGTCGTTTTACTTCATTCGCACTGCGAATACCACCATTTGGTGCTAGAAGCACTTTCAGGCAGGTCAATAGCTTCAATGGATCAATTCGCGGCTGTAAAATGAAAAGAGAACAAACAATTAGTTTAAGATTGCAATGATAATAGTTTCACTTGACAAATTTAAAAGATACACAGAATATTTACTTTCAAAACGAAACCAGACATATTTTATCGATTTCTCACACAGACAAAGGCTCATTTCATAGAAGAACAGATCCACCCTTAATTGAATCAATGGTATTCAGATTCAATTTGGTTAACACATAGAGTGAATAAAATAGTTATAATTTTCACTGGGCCGTTTATCGATGAAGCCAGAACACACCTTCCATACCTTTGCCACACTTGAAAAACCCTCTTTGATATCGTCTACCATTTCGCACAACACCAATTCCGAACCGAAAAAAATCTCTCTTTGTTCATTCGATTCGCTTTAAGAAAGAATCCAGACTGAATATTTCAACTAGATTTCAATTCAATGCGATTTGAATATGGAAAATCGCTCGGTTTTTGTGGTAAATCGAAAAATGTCACGTTTACACGAATATCTTTCAAGATAACCGACAATTTTAGTGCGTGGCAACCACAAAATGGACTTTGGTATCATTTAAAATGCGATAGTGGAAACGTAGTAGATAGTGAAGTGATATGAGCTTATGTTTTAGGGGAACTGAAAATCAAATCGTGGATGGATTTTCTGTTAAATTTGGTGAAATTTTGTGTTGAAAATATTTAGGGATTTTTCGGAAGGCATTGCAAATATTATATTTGAGAAAACAATACGATTTCTTGCATTATTATTGCGATATTCATCATTTAAAAGTATAAATTATCATATAAAAAAGCCATAACAGGTTTTGACTTGTCTCAAACTGCTTGGTCCAGGAAAAATAATATTGAAATCATTTTAAGACTCATCCTTGCATTAGAAACTGTCAAGTGGGAATTATTGAAAAAATTTGACGAAAGTGTCTTCAAATAACCCGCCATGCCATTGAGGACAATCATCTACCTATTCTGGAGTCCATATGAAATTTCTTTTCCTATGCGATCCAAGGATACAAGAAGGAAGACATCGAAACCATAAATAACGTAGAAAAAAAAACAAGCGCACTGAGTGTAAATGAGTTAAGGTTTAAAAGAACAATGTCGAATGCGATATATTTAACTATCTTTAAATATGTAATCCATCCATTCAGGCATATCGAGATCAATGTGTGATCATAACAGCGATAGACACTGAAGGTGTACAACGCAAAGGTATGTATTTCTGCTGTCAATTTAGCACTGTTTAGCTTATGGTCAGGTTTTACAATATATTGAATCGGAAATGGTTCTTGTATTTCACCGTAAAGCTCAATTCTGCTGCAAACTTTGGCGCAATCGACTGTTGATCTTCTAAATCAAAAAAAAATCAAGATCTCTAGCTATCAAATGCATCGAATTGGACAAGAACATACCAAAAGCTTTTCAGCGAGAGTTAAATTCAATGTGGGCCAAAAATTTATTACTAGGCTTATTTTAAATATTTTGATTTTTGTTCATACTTTTCAGAGTCTGCGATTTTATTCGTGTGAATTTTAGTTATCACCATTATTCCGTTTTCTCAGGTTGAAGAAAGTTTTATTTGATTTTTCGAGTTTTAAGAAAGATTTGATCTCTTTCTAGAAAGCATAAATATTGATATAAAAATTATTAATTCGAATAAAATACTCTATAAACCGCACAAAATGAAACACCAATTATCTATTATAAAATACATCCGTTGAGGTCTTTCTTTCATTTTTCTGCGTGAAAGAAGTCATTTTCTCATTCAATCACTTTTCTACCTTTCGAGTAATTGTCCGCTTTCAAATACAAACATTTATCTTGCACCACTATCGGTCCGTTTACATATCCCCGATTACTCAAGCCTAAGAAATTTCATTGAAATCTATCGAGTAGATTTCACCAGTGTCAACATTCTCGCACTGGGGCTCAGAGTTTGCGTGCGAAGTTTAATTCTAGGGAATTTTTCGACTCTTTTAGGAACTCTTTCCTTTTCCGGGAAAAATGTGTTCTAAATTTTAATCACCATGCAAAATTTCATGAAAGTTGGTGAGGCAGTTTCCGTGGGATGCGGGCACAGTCAAATAGGCAAACAGTTTCAGAAATAGTAATTTTAGTTTCTAGTTTGTTTAGTTTAGTTTCTTTAGTTTGTTTAGTTTAGTTTCTTTAGTTTGTTTAGTTTAGTTTCTTTAGTTTGTTTCAAATAGTCTTCCAGTTTTATTATAGTTTAGATTAATGTAGACTCCATGTTTCATGCCAATTGGATCTTAATTCCAGCAGTTTTTTGAATTCAAAGGCTTTTAAAAAGGGTCCAACTTCCTACAAAAATTGCACTTAACGTACATAGAATATCTTTTACTGATAATTTAACTTAACTTCACAAATGAAAATCTTGCAAAGGCTTGAATCATATCTAAATTTCAAGAGCGAAACGAAGTTTTTAAATGTGCGAGTTCTTTAAAACTGGTCTAACATTGTTATCCGTTGTTGTGTAGAGTGAAAAATTTGGAATGATGGGTCTTCTACCGTTCGAAATTTCGTGCGGAAATTAGCAATAACACAGCAAGAATATTATTGATTACTGGTTTTTACAATAGAATTGATTTGTCTTTGAATCAGTGAGATGTCAACATGTAGTTTACAATAAAAACCAATAAAAAGCTAAGACAGCAAATTATTCGCGAAAAATAGCGTTTCTTGAATCTATAATGTAGTCAAAAAAAAAAGGGAATATGTCAGCAAATTGTTTCGACTGCGAAGAAATCAATTTCATGCATAATCCAATAAAAAATAAGAACGAAAATATTTTTTTTCCTTACGACTTATTAAACTTTATATTTAACTTTCTTGCTTCAAATTATGCGATCGATTTTAAAATTAATGTTCAATCGATTCTTAAAAAAACATGGCATACGCCCTCAGGCTCGATGGCAATACAATAGGAACACAATTAAATATGCACAATAATTCTAATATTCATGTTTGGGTAGTGAATGATTCAGGGCTCATCTTTAAAATTCCGAACGTTGGCAATTCAATTGTGTGGTAATCATCGATTGTGTAATAAAATCGTTTGTTCAAATTGATTGGGTTTTTATATATTAGCATATACTTACTAGGGAAACTAGTTGTTCCCTAAGTCAGTGTTGACTTATGATTGAAAATACGCATATTTCAATATGCAAAATTGAAGATAAATAGAAAATTCTCTGCTTTAAAAGTCATATTAAAATACATTAAAAAAATATGTTACAGACGACAAAGATATGATATTGAATCAATAGAGTATTGTATAAATTAAGTGAAATAATTTTGAATTAAAACTTGTGTACGTGGAAATCGAACACTTCCTCGATAAAAAGAAAGCGCATGGCGCATGGACTCTCATAAGCAGACATTGATACATAATGGACAAATGTTAGCTTAATAGAGATTAAAGCTCACAGTATTTATTTTTATGTATTATTTCGAGGGTGACGAACTAACACGACGTTTAATTACTGAAGCACTAGCTGCTAGGAAATTGCACCAAATTCTCAAGAATAGATTGGGAAATTGCAGGTTTACTCTTTAAAATTTCGTTTAGAAAAATAAAGAGCGCAACATTCAAATGACGCCTTTTACAGCAAAACAAAAGGTGACGAATTATAAATCGTTGTGTTCAGGACAAATTCATAATCTGATGAAAATTTAAAATTTATTATCAGTACAATAATGGTTTTTTTCTGTCATTGAAGCATCAAATACTCGGTTCGATCTTGCTCGAGACTCGCTGAGCCGTGTTTCATACACCCAGTGCATGAAACGTCCGCTGTGTTTTCAATTGTGTGAACATTTCACTGACTGCGAACGTCACATCTCCAGGATCACCTCCTCCCACCTCGCGTGACATACATAATAATATTCGCCATTCGTACTTTTCGCGCCGCATTTTACTCGTCTGATTGCCACACTTCCTCGGCAAATTCCACACGCGTTAAAAACAGCGTCTCATAACAAACATAACTCAAATCGCAGATAAATATTGAATGCGACATGAAATGCATTTTAAACACGCTTTAGAATTCAATATCATTATTTGATAGAATGCGTTATACGCCTGGTGCAGAGTATATCAAAAATCTCATCCTTTAAACACCTAACATTTCTCTGTTAAAGCTCAACGAAGACGGGTGCCCTTCCCACAAATAATTACACTCTTCGACCCAATTTAGTATTCTGGGTATTCCGAGATTAACAATTTTGTTAGTGATGATTTTTATTGTATTTTTACCAGAACAAAATGCAAAATACACAAATCGTAAAGTTTCAATTCTAATAAATTTGAGTAGATATTATTGTAATCTATTACAGAATGAAAAAAATCAAACGCATGTGAAAACGGACCGTGGGTTCCGGAACTACAATGCACCACAAACATTTGCATGTTTCCTGAATCATGCGCACATAATATGAATCGAATCGCGTGTGAACCTACCTTTTTTCTTATTTTAGGTTGGGGGTAACAGCCTGAACGTCTTCAGGCGGGATTAAACTTATTATTTTATACGTTATTTGCTTCATCACCTATATTATTAGGGATTTTTTATTTATATAGAGTGGAAGGAACAATAAATTTTTATTTTTTAATAAATTTAAATTATTATCATTTTTTTATATGATTTTAGCTTTTCTTGTCAAGATGCCTATATATAGTTCTTTTATGATTACCTAAAGCTCATGTGGAGGCACCAGTTTCAGGGTCAATAATTTTGACCGATGTTTTATTAAAACTAGGGGACTATGGTTTATTACGTATTCGTTTCAATTTCACCATTTCGAAAATCAGCATAAATAATTGGCATTCCAACTGAAAAAAACGCAAAAAGAAAGCGATCAGCATTCAATAATTCGATTAAAATTTAATCAACGACCAATAATCATCGAATATACTTTTCAAAATGGCCGAGCTGGCGTCAATTTTTTAGGTTAGGACGTGGAGACCATATTAAAACAATGTGAATGATTCATGCTGTAGTCATTGGAATATCTACGAAAACAGTCAACAATTTACAAATTGCAAACGAAATACCCCAATGTGACGCAATCAGTTTTGGAGCGATAATTTAACTGCCGAAGGAATGGCATGATACCTACTTGAGCGTCTTCAATTTTCATTGGTGACGAATACATTTCTTCTTCGAAATTCAATATGTACATTGTGTTCGTGTGACCATCTTTAGTTTCAATGCTATTAACTTAAAAGAATTTATAGATTATTTGCTGACTTTAGTAAGAATTGTTCCCATATAAGTTGAAATTCAGAATGTCCCACGTACATTTGGACGGGCGTATTTTGCAGATAATTACACTGATTGTTACAGCGATGCAAAAAAAAATTACCAAATTCAGAGCCTTCTATGAGGAATCCTTTTTAGAATTGATTCATTCCGTATGAATATGAAGGTTACGGGTCTCTCTTTTAGAATTGACTAAACCTAATGAATCTCACGACCTAAACTCGATATTTCTAGTTGATGCCTTCATCACTACTCATCGATTTATGCGAATTTGAGCATTTATACAGCATATCAAGGTTTTTCTTAGTATACTAGTTTATAATTAGCTTGAATTTATGGTTTTATTTCTACTTCATTTACGGTACGAGTCACGATTCCATTCTCGAAATGAAATTTCTCCATTTATCAAGTGTTCATAAAATCGGTTCGTGTCTGCGATGAATGCATAATTCCCAGCCAGACATCCAATTCCCTCAGATAAATGAGTCAATTAATTAATTCCGTGAATTTATTTCATGATTTTCTCAGAACTTACCATTCTAGCTTCCAATTAATTACTTTTCCTCTCATGAAATGAAAATGTAATGGAGCTTCATAAATTTCCGGCGAACTGCATTGCCGGCGTCGCTTGCCTTCGTTCGCTGGCACGATTCCACAATCCACACGTACGCGATTCCCCTACCCAACAAATGTTCCACGTTCGACCTTCTTACGTCACCGGCCTCACGATTATGCCTTTCAATTTCGCCACGTCTTACAAAATGGCGTAGATTTCAGTTTTTTTTTTCTTAAGAAAAAACTCCTTTTCGAGAAAATCTCGCAGCACTGATTCAATCTTGTCTATTACACTGTTACGATTTTAACTCGAAATTCGAAGAGCTCACTTTCAATAAATTCTGTCCGGGCCGCGGTGGAATTTCCAAGACGCACAAGGTCAACTTAGCGCTAAGGACATAAATACCAAATCCAAGCCTGTCCTTCAAACCAAAAACTATTCCTCCAACAAAAAGCTTACACCAGGAATCGGAGAATCTCTATCAAATGTCTTTTTACGATATTCCTTGCATTGCACTTTCGAGCGTCGCAATATGGCGGCGTTGGGAAACTCGAAATTCATTTGTTGCCTGCCATCCAGAATTTCATCGCTCCAAACGAAATTCATGCGAGATTTCGGTCTACCTTTGATATCTATGCAAAGTTCAATATCACAATTATCCTAAATAATTCCTAGCAATTACGTAGATTTTTCCACAATATGTCCTACTCCCTCGACGAAAACTCCCAGACTGAACGTGAAAACGGATGTAGCCATGAAATTTCCCCTTAAATATGTATGTACAGCGGTTGCATTTTTAGTGATACCATAAACAAATTACCATTTCTAGCAACTTTACGAACATGGCATTAGAACCCAATTCGGACAATGGCCGCCATTCAAACATATGCAAAGAACATGGGAAGGACTGTTTCGATCACATAATAAAACACATTTGCCATTTAATTCGTGAAATATTCAACAGATTTTTAAGACTATTGAAACATGATATTTGAAAGAGCATACCATTATCCGATTGCCTTTGCTGTGTTTATAGTTGACCTAAAATTCTCTCCAAAAATGGCGTCTGTCGTACGACGAATTAAGAAATCACTCCTACGCAGTCTGATCTAAACATTTCATCCACCTAAGACAACCACAAGGCTTGTAAGTACTTAACAATCTGCCCCATTAGGTAGCCATTCAAATCACTAAATAAATTCAGGGCAATTAATTACGAAATAAATGACGCGATGAATACGGCAGACACAACTAAGAACGCTTGCTTACGAAAAATATACGAAATATGGTGTTTGATTACCACAGGAGGGGAAACGCAAAGTGAAACGAAAGGCTACGTTTACACTTCCAAGGAAACCAGTATTTGACAGTGTACATATTGCTACATTTTCTTTGAAGCAACATTTTGCTGGGCAAGATGAAGCCAGCTCTGATAGTACTGAATCAACTCATCATATCCTGGAGGGACATTCGAGTTTAAATTCTCTATTTATGCGGGCATTTTATCCTTTTCCTAAAATTGCCTGCTTTTGTTCATAGCAAACAACATATTCTTGGAATTTGACTTTGATGACAACCGATTTTACATAAGCACAAAATGCAATATTGCTGGCAATATAAATGTGAAGTAAATAAACCAGTGAAACTGCACGACGCATGTTTTTTATTGTTTTTTATATTTCTAGTCGGCGGGGTGACGAAGAAATTATATAAAGTATAAATTTTAAAATAAAACAACAAACAATTTTGAATATCTGCGCCACTCAGTAGTAAAAATGAAGTTGTTGAAATTGCAGGGCTATGCGTGCGAGACGGCGAGGCAGAATATACAGCCTTCTTTGGCTGCATGAGAAAGATAAAAGTTAATACCACCGACACACTAGAGCTGATAATGAGTTCACAGCTGGTTATCAGCTTGGATCGAACGAGATATTGACATACCGCGTGTCGCTCATTGTGACTGACAATTGGACGGCCAGTAAAACTTTTAAAAAGTAGAAAACAACTGCAAATTGATTCACTTCCGTGCCACAAACGCCAGATACACACTTATACAGCCTATTAAAAGCATTTCTGTGGTAATTACCTTCAAATTGTTCGAAATTCGTACCATATGTCGAATTGACAAGTACATTTGAACCTAGTTCAATTGCTCTGCCCATAGATTGTACTTGCAAAATATGTAAGACGCCAAAGGTAAATGCAAAGGTAAATGAGAAAACTGATTGAATATTCACGCGGATCAATCGGGTGGGGGGAAGGTTAGAAAGCCTTTTCTACGTTATTTGTTGTTTTCATATCGATGCTTGAAAGGCAAAAGGGCGCTAGCGAGAATGAATACAGTTTTTGTGATTACGTCGACTGAAGAGATTTTGTCGCGTGATGACAATTTTGAATAGTTGCGTTCAAAATTTCCGTGAACATTTTTATGAACATTGATTACTGTGTTCTGCGAATCAGGTTAAAAATTTATTGTTTATGAAAAATCCCTACTTTTTTGCACTTTTTTTATTATATTAAAAAAAGGCTCTAACAAATTTTCTTAAAATCACACAGATATGAATACGTGTCGATTGACACCTTAACAATGCAAATCTTATATTTGATTCGCGAGATATAGTGCATGACAGAAATGACCGTCAACCCAGCTGACCGAAGTTTCCCAAAACTAATCAGCTCTTAAGATTGTAAAGACACTTTGATTGACATCACAACGAAGTCGATGCGACTTTGTTTGCGTGAGCTATGCTCATAGAAAAAAATGTCCAGGAACGTACACACACATCTTTCTTTCTAAAAACACTTTGAATATACTCTAAAGCCCTCAAAACTTAAAGAACTTCCCATATACTGGGAAGTTAAAAAGACACTAAAATGTTTAATCTATTGTCAAAAAAAATATGTAAGACGCCCAACAAAATCTGCATTAAAACTGATAAATCATCATGAAAACTATACAATCAAGATCAGAGTTTTTGCCATGAGTGGTAATGACAAAAAGACTTGAAATTCAAATAGGAAGTAGAAGATATCTAGAGGGAGGATACGGAGAAATTGTGATATGCAGTAAAATTTCGATGTTGGAAAACCAAATACAAATTCCACACGTGAACGATTTTTTATCGATCCATTTGTTATTCCACTAGGAATTTCACTTTTCAATGAGTGAACCCAAACGTAACACAGTACAGAAATTACACCAGAAAAGTATAACAAATCGATAACCTTCGACAACTTGAATGGCTTCCTGCCGACTAGACGTTAGCATTCTCAGCACAACGGTAGCCCACAAACTATCTAGTTGTTCTTGGAACCTTCTTCCATTCAATTCGCTCTTCCGAATCGTCACTATGTACGCTATCTACTTCATTGTCC
Source organism: Oxycera nigricornis (assembly GCA_963942545.1). Taxonomy (NCBI): domain Eukaryota; kingdom Metazoa; phylum Arthropoda; class Insecta; order Diptera; family Stratiomyidae; genus Oxycera; species Oxycera nigricornis. The sequence goes on along the minus strand of OZ012661.1, from coordinate 97,376,418 downwards.
TTTATCTTGTGTCCTGTGCGGAAAGTGCACGTTTCGTAGGAACCGCGAAAGTCTACCTCGATGTGAGATCCGGTCGAAAATCGCTAGGACGCATCGTTATCGGCCTATTCGGCCAGGATGCTCCGCGAGCCGTTGAAAATTTCCGGCAAATTTGCGTGAACGGTATCGATGGAAAAACGTATGTCGGAACGCGATTTCATCGTGTCATTGATCGATTTATGATTCAAGGAGGTGATATTGTGTCGAACGACGGACGAGGAACAATCAGCATTTACGGGGACGGTTTCGAGGATGAAAATCTTACTGCGGAACATTCCCGTGCTGGATTTGTAGGGATGGCGAATCGTGGACCGAATACTAACGGTTGTCAGTTTTATATCACGACAATGGCGACGCCATGGTTGAATGGGAAGCATACCGTTTTCGGGAAAGTGATAGAAGGACAAGATGTCGTGCATAAAATAGAAAAGGTGATTAGATTTGCTTGTTTATATCTCGATGAAAGTGGTATTATCAAAATCTATCGCGAGAACTTCAAGCTTTATGAACTGAAGCCAACATCCTTTTCTTTTAAAAAGATTCAAATTTAAACACCCATTGCGTTCTAGATATATTTCTATTTTATTGGAGTAGTACCAGTATTGGTGGATACCCTTCTACTTTTATTGATATATAAGGAGAAAAAATTTCAGCTCAAAAATAGACGTGAAATTATGTTAGGGCACCAATTTGGAAATATCTGATGTACTAACATCTTGCGTAACTGAGAAACAGCATGTTGAGAGGCAGGAGCTGATCAGTATTCAGTATATAATATTTCCACACGGATGAAAAAAATACATTTTGGTTGTTGAATCTTGTTAGATATATCCTTAGAAATTCCAAGTTCGTCTGGTAATCCAGAAGAAGAAGACGAATGTCCCTCGAATAGTCATAGTTTTAAATTTTTAACTTTAAATCAGATGGTCTTAAAGAAAATTAGGAAAGAATTCGATATCAAAACTTTTATTCACTGACATAATGAATGAGAGTTCAATTTGTCACACAAAACTGTATAACACTGAACTGCATCCATCCAAGCAAATACGAGGATAATTTGATAAGTCAGTGACTTTTTGAATTTCCCGCACAGTAACTTCAAATGATACACTGCTCCCACCAACTGCCATTTATTGATAGACTACCGTAAATTGTTGAGCAAGCTGCGTCATTTAGTTTGTGCTTGACAGCCATTGAAAGCAAATAACCTCGTGAATTTGAACGAAAATGGCAAAAAGTGAATTTCGTACGCTAATTAAGCATTACTTTTTGCGTAACAAAACCATCACCGAAATCAAGGAAAGAATCGATAAATACTATGGAGATTCTGCACCATCAATTTCAAAGGTGGTTTACTGAGTTCCGTTGTCGTCGTATCAGTACAAGTGACGCCGAACGGTAAGGTCGCCCAAAACAGGTCGCCACGCCAGAAATTGTCGATAAAATCCATGGAACGATTTTGGGCGATCAAAGAATGAAAGTGTGTGAGGTGACTGGGGCTGCAGGCATGTCTACTGAGCAAGTACATCACATTTTACATGAATATTTGAACATGAAGAAGTTATCCGCGCGATAGGTGCTGCGATTGCTCACACTCGATCATAAGCGCAAATTTGAGACCATTTCAAATGAGCGTTTGGCAAATGTTCAGCCACAATCAGAACGAGTTTTTTCGTCGTTTTGTTGAACATGGATCCATCATGACACACCTGAAACCAAGGAACAATGAAAATTGTGGTTTTTTTCTCGAGTAAACGTGCTTCAAAGAAGGCAAAAGTGGGTTGGTCGGCCAACAATTTTTGGGATGCACACAGGGCCGGTCCTTTCATATGTGCAAGATGTGCAATTGCACAGGGCGCCATTTAAGAAGGGCGCTAAAACCCTAAACTGATAAAATGGAATACCTATTATCTACACTTACTGATAATTTTAGTTGCATATTGCATCAATAAGATGAGAATAGCTTACAAAAATCCTATTAAAATATTATTTAGTGCAATTAACACATTTGTTGCGGTTGCGCAACTATGGTGTTTTATTCAGAGTGTTGCGCCAAATTCTATCACTCACCATAAGGTGTTAAATTCATTCTGCCACGATCGAGCAATCCCAAATCTCGCACACAGTTCATACACTCGCACATCAATGTCTCCAGCTATACACATATGTATGTATAGCTAATGTAGATACACACGTATTCAAAGCATTGATCAGGCACTCCATCCAGCGGTGGCGGGCGGCCGCCGCGCCGCTAGCACTGGCTGGTGTGCAGAATTCATATCTTGCACGGGCTGCCTATATAGTTTGCATGGAAGAAAGAACGATTGATTTTCGTTTCTATGGGTGTGGATGGGCGCAAACCGTGCAGAAATGAAAACTTGCACCGTGTAGGGCAGAAATAGGAATTATGGGATATGAGTTGTAAAGTACGTATGTGAAAATAATTGAACTATTTGTAAGAATAAATTTAGATACACCATTACATCATTGAAATTTATTGACATTTAAGAAGAATAAATAGCAAAGAGACTCAAAACAAATACCTTAGTAAAAATATACAAAATGAATTAATTAATTTAATGGCTTCTTCAATTAAAAATAAAATAGTTAATATGATTAATAATGCAAAATACTATTCTATAATCGTAGATACAACCCCTGATAAAAGCCATATGGAGCAGGTCACCTTAATTATTAGGTTCGTTAATAATGAAAATAGCATTTAAACAATTCGTAAGCATTTCTTAGGGTTTCTTGAATGTACAGATAAGACTGGTGGAGGCTTAACCACATTAATTTTAAAGGAATTGACAAATTTGAATATTCCTATCAGTACCTGTCGAGGTCAAGGCTACGACAACGAATCCAATATGAAAGAAGAGCAATCTAGAATGCAGAAAAGGATAAAAACTCTTGAACCTAGGGCATTTTTGTACCATGTTGTTTTCATACGTTAAATTTAGTAGTGAATGATTCAGCCCGATGTTCGTTGGACGCTGTGAAATTCTTTGATATAGTACATAATTTGTATGTGTTTGTGTCGAGTTCTACAAACCGATGGGATATTTATAAGCAAAATGTACCCAATTTGACCCTGAAACCACTTTCTGAATCTAGTTGGGAAAGCAGAATGGATGCCCTTAAGCAATTGAAAAATAATATAGGGGAAATATATGAAGCATTTATCAGAATTTCAGAAGCTGGAAATCCTGAGGTAAAAGTTCATGCTGAGTAATTAGGGAATAAGATTTTAGATTATAAGTTCATTTGTAACGTGCTCATATGTATGTAGGAACGATATTTTAGAAAAAAATAATATAGCTAGCAAATATTTGCAAGGTCAACGCGTAAATTTGTCAGCCAGCGTTTCAATATTAGATCAGACGTGCAAGTCCTTAGTGGAAATGCGAACAGATCAGGTATTGAGTCAGTACCTTCTTAAAGCTAAATTGATTGCTTTGGAATTAGATATATCATCAAATTTTCCCCAGTCTTCTTCTCTGCGCTCTCGTCGTCATAAATCTTTTTGTTCAAACGAATCTGTTGAAGTTTTATTAGATCCTGAAATGCAAAAAAAGTTAACTTTTACTTTAAAATAATAAACCAAGCTCTACTAGTGAGGATTTGAGCAGCTCCGAAATCATAATAGTATTTTTTTGTTTCTTGTATGATATCCATGAAGCGGCTTTATTAGATAATTTGAATATTCTATGTAAGAACGTAGAAAATGCTTTAACATTTATTGACTCAAAAGATTTAAATGGAGAAGAGTTGTACCAAGAATTAATGATGTTGTCTACGTTCGTTAAACCTGGTAGTTCACCCTTGGATGTATTGAATTACATTTATCAAGCACATTTAGATCAAGCATTTCCAAATTCTGTCATTGCCTTTAAAGTGCTTAATAAGTTACCAATTACAGTCGCGTCAGGCGAACGTAGCTTTCCGCAACTAAAATTAATTAAAAATTATTTGAGGACTACAATGACTCAAGATCGACTGGTATGTTTAGCTATTTTGTCAATGGAAAAAGAGTTGGTAGAATATGACCATTTGATTGCAGAGTTTGCGAAGCAAAAGGCCAGAAAAGTGCAATTTGTTTAGTTCTTAGTTTTTTTTGAGCTATTTTTAATTTAAAGATTTTTAAATGAACTTTTTGTGATTTTGCAAATTTAATCTGAGGAATAGGCCTACCAAGGATACCTCATTAAAAAAAGCGCGTAAAAAAGTCTACTTCATGGATTACGTGGAAACGACTATTATTTGGCTTGGGGGCGCAAAGTTGCACTTTTGCACAGGGCGCCAAAAAAGCTTGAGCCGGTCCTGGATGCACACGGTATTATTCACACTGATTACTTTAAAAAGCGTAAAACGATCACCAACGAATATTATTTAGACCTTTTGGACAGACTCGATATTGATTTGAAGCAGAAACGACCGCATTTGGCAAAGAAAAAAGTGGTATTCCTTCAAGACGATGCCCTGGTGCATTCGTGTGTAGTCACCATGACAAAAATTTATAAATTACACTACGAACTGCTACCCCATTAAGCATATTCCCCAGATTTAGCCCGTGTGACTATTTCTTGTTTTCAAATCTGAAGAAATGGCTGGTCGGTAAGAGATTTGGATCGAATCAAGAGGTCATCACTGAAAGAAACGTCATTTTTGAGGGCCTTGAGAAAACCTTTTATTTGGAAGGAGTAAAAAAACTAGAAAACTCCTGGAATAAATAAATAGAGCTAAAAGAAGACTTTGTTGAGAAATAAAACGCTTATTTACCGAAAAATATTTTTTTTATATCAAACAACGCTCGAAGTTTTTTAAATAATTATAGCACTGAAATAATAATAATAAATTAATAATAATTTCTTTTTCAGTCAAAAACCGACACCAGCGATAGACCTGTGAAAAATTTTGTCATATCTGATTGTGGCGAGATTCCTGTAAGTGACACGTTCGAGATATCAGACGAAATTTATGGGTAAGTCAATTGTATAATTATTTTCAACCCTTTCAATCATATATGTATCTTTTTTTAGGCTATGGAACTGGATTCAAGCAATAGGACCACCGATAGGAATGTCTTGTGTGATTTTATTGGTTTTCCACTATTTTATTCGAAAACTCGACGTCGTAGGCTAAATGTGCCGATTTATTTTTAGCATTAATGAAATAGCAATGAATTTTAATTTTTTTGAATACAATGTATAAGATATAAGAGAACAAACTTCTAAACATGAAATACAGCATGATCAGATGATATTCGTATGTATTACAATTACACAATTAACTAGGATTTAACAACAATTAAGCCGATTCTGCAACAACAGATCCGCTTGATTCGTTTTCAGTAGAACAGATTGTGCCTTCAAGTAAAATGGGTATGGTTGGTCCCAAGTGGATCTATAAAACATAATTTTAAAACATTTCTAATTTTACATTACTAACAAATTTTACATCAATATAAATACAATCCTCGAATGAAGTAGGATCGTCGTAACACCTGGAAGTCGGGTTAAATTCTATATTGATTTTAAATATTTTACCATCTGTTCGTGCTAAACGTTCTTGAAAAATTTCACAATGTATATACGGATCCTTGACTTCCTTATCGGATCGATTCCACCACGAGTAGAACTCGTTAATAGTTTTACGATCAATTCCCCCGATTTCACGTGTATGAATTAGCTCAGCATTGAAATCAAATGAATGTGCACGACAAATCTTATCTTCTTTACATTCCCCACAATCTTGCTGTACGAAACGTATATCCTCACAGCTTCGTGCTTTTATATTTCGATATTTACAATTGGCTTTGGGTACAAGCGTGTTGTTGTAAATTGAAAATTTGTAGCCACCGTTTGCACTGAAAAAAGAAAATGTGTATACATTTTTTGATGACCTGAAATTCGTCCTGGTTGTGGATGAACCCTTTAAAGTTTTTTTTTATTACCAATTTTTTCCAACGAACATTTTTAATCATTTCTAACTAAATCAAACACTCTCACCCATCACATTCAAAGTCTGGCTCCAAAATTGTTATTTTCATTCCAGGAATAACAACCAGTGTACGCACGGTGAAAAATACTTTTCCAGGACCGTGAAAATACAATTCCAATGTCCAGTTTTTTCGTTTATCCATCAACAGAGTACCAAAATTGAGCCGATATGACGATGCATAGTATGGTAGTGGTTGTATTTTAAAAGACGTTGGTCGAATTGGTGGTATAAATTTTTCCTCCTTAAAACCGCTCTTTTCAATATTCATATTTTTTAGAACATATTTCTTAACTATTTTCACATAGTTTTTCCATGCTAATGAATTCTTGGCTATCTCACGCTGAAAACATTCAATTTCAATCAGATGATGTAATTCTAGCGATGAAGGATACTCGTCTGGATAATCTAGAACACAAAAGTTAGCTAAGTCTGGATCAGCGATCTGCATCACTTCGGCACGAAATTTGGGTTTCTTAAAATCAGAAACAATTTCTATTTTATTCATTTGTGTGATGATTAAATATTTTGTGTTGGATAGCTGTGAATTTTCGGAGTTATAACGATCCTTGCGGTAGGTACGATCAGAATTCAGATGCTCAATCTGGATCGCATTCGTACTTGAAGAAACTTCATTTTGTTTTTGATCTAATGAAGGAGGTACCCTCAAATGGGCACCATATGAATTAGATATTGAGCTTGCTGTTACAGAACTATCTGATTCTTCTACCATTGCAGGTTTCTCTCGGTTCACTTCCATTTCCTCCGGGTCAAACATGCCCATTGCTTCCTTGAACTCTTCTATTTCACTATCTGTAACATTCACTCCTTTCGTACATATACCAGCAATTTGATCCTTATAGATTCTGTTCAACAGAACATATTCCTGTTCGATGGAAACATTTTCGGATGGAAGTCTTTCTGCGTGCAGGATACTTATCATCGGTATCAATGCTCTGCCCCTAAACTCTATGGAAGCAGGCATTCCACAATTGACTTCGATTCCGAAAGCCTCATGGAAATTTTGATTAAGTCCAACAAATGCGGTAACAAGGAATTTTTCTGAAATATCAGGTGGTAAGGAGAAACTCTGCTTTGGCAAAACATCAATGTATCCTGACAATAGACGTTTATCTTTGTGCCGATATTCGTTAAGTGCCGGTACAATTTTAACAGGACTTGAGTTGGTGTTTCTAATGTTGATTTGAAAGTAGCTTATTTTGTGCCAAGGCTGCAATTATAAAAATTGAATAAATGATAAGACAGTGCTGGAGCATCTTTGTTCATACCTGGATTCCAATTTCGAAGTTTGATTTAGATATTTCAACTTCGACAGGTGCATTGCAGATTTTGATGGTGAGCTTCTCAGATTTACCTCCGGCGACGTCCAAAATAAGCGTCGACTCGATTGTTACATCTGAGATACGAAAATGAGATAACAATATAATTAGTTATACGATTCAACAGGTCTTGAAAATGTAATGGAGTACACAATCCCTGGCCAAATTATTAGGCGCACTTTGGGTTTAAAAAAAAATCTGCGGTTTAGGCCGCATAATTGTAACGCTAACTGTTGGTAACTGTACATTTATTTTATCTGTCATTAGTCACACAATATGTGACATTCTTATCTCAAATGGAAAACATAGCTCTGTTGACTGTCTGACTCTGACTGCGCGACACGTTGCAATTTAATTTCGATAAGCAAAGTTTAGACGCATGAATTCGAGTGAAAATTAAATTTTAATGTTGATTGAGTGTTTTTCAATGGACGTTTGTTATTTTTTGGGGTAATTGGGATAGTTTTGGAACATTTTAATAAAAATTAAACAGTGAAAAACATGGGTAAGCAGAGTGATCTACCACCGCCCAAGATGGCTTAGATTAAAGCCCTTATAACAACGAAAATTTACTCAAACCGAGAAATTGCGAGAAAAACTGGCGTCTCCGTGAAAGTATCAGACGCATTAAAAGGAAAATTGATTTAGGGCAAAAATTAAGCCCCAAAAGTAAGGGACACTCTGGAAGAAAACCGTTATTTACGCCGAGGTCGGAACGTTGTCTCAAGAATATTTACTTGAATAAAAGGTTTGCTACCACAAAGCAAATAAATTTATGCTTAGAAGAGTCCAATGTTCATGTGTCTGAACGCACTTTGGGCCGGAAACTCTCAGATTTGAATTTTAGGGCCTGCAAGCTAGTCAAAGAACCAAATTTGACGGAGGCTAAGAAATCGAAGCGTCTCAAATGGGCTCAAGAGCACAAACACAAAGATTTAATGTTTTGGAAATCGGTATTTTTCTTAAATAATTATACGCGGGTATCTTAAATAATCATTTCTAAACCTATTACAGGTGTGATTTAGTGACGAAAATACTTTTGAGATATTATCAAACAAAGCTCAAAATGTTCGTCGACGTCCTGGGGAGAAATTTCGATCAGAATGTGTGAGACAAACCCTAAAACATCCAACAAAGGCTATGATTTGGTTCCCCTTATAATCGGTAAGGGCACTGGACGCCTCTACGTTGTAAACGGAATTATAAAACAGGAGCAGTACAAGGAGGTCCTCAAAAATTCGCTCATTCCACAAATAAGATACTGGTTCCCGCAAAGAGAGCCTTTCATTTTCATGCAGGATGCCACACTGCCCAGTCAGTAAAAACTTTTTTAGAGTAGACTAATATCTCCTACCTCTATTAAGCTGACCGGGAAACTCGCCAGATATGAACCCGATCGAGAATGTTTGGGGCTTATGAAGAGGGAGATAGGAAAGGAAAACATAACGGCTAAAACTCGGCTAATTGAAATGATTATTGAGGTGTGAAACCATCATCCACGCATGCAAGAGAACGTGCAGACCTGTATTAATAGCATGTCCCATCGGAACGAGACCTTGATTGCCACCAAATGTTTTTCTTTTAGTGCATATTTATGAAAATAATATAATTTTTTCAAAATACATGTTATTTTTCTATTCATGGCTGTTCTTTTTTATTTAATTAAGTGGCAAAATTGATATTTATCGAAAAATTAATATAACAACCAAAGTGCTTAATGTTAATAAAGATTATAATCTGATAACTTCAAAAAATTCAGGTGCGCCTAATAATTTGGTAATGGACAATATGTAGTTACAAAAACACTGTTCAGGGTCAGAATCGTTTTTCCACACAACAAACAGTTTCTCGAGACTATTAACGAAAATGGATATCGTTCATTAAACAAAATAAAATGTGGACTCCTGAGGCCCACGCGACTAACTTTCCAGTGGGGCGAATAAAGAAGCTATAATTTGTTTTTATTGTTAATGATTATTATTAATAATTATTACTCTAAATTATTCTAATTATTTTTATTATTTTCATTACTTTTTTATCCAACTATAAAAGCTTTGGTAGTGGAAGACGCCTCCCCCACCTGGTCGTTCTCTGCCAAAGCCTCGGCGGCCTCCTCCTCCTCCTCGTCCACCTCTTCGTCATCCGTCTTGTCCTCCTCCACCTCGTCCTCGGCCCCGGTATCCACAACCATTATTGAGGGTATTTTATTATTAATAATAATCATTTGTTATTAAGAATGTTTGATTGTTACTGAATAATTATAATTGAGTTTGCATATATTTACAATATCAAATTACAACTAATAATATTTAATTGCTATTAAAAATATTAAATTATTTACAACAATATCCAATTATTATATTCATTAGCGTCACACATCCTTAACCTCATAATATAAGTTTGGAGTTCTATAAATTAATCTTGATTTGTTTTTAAATAACAATTTTTCCAACATTGATCAAAATTTTGCTAAAAACACACAATAATAATATTACTATGAAGGTATTTGGTATATGCACGAATTAATATTGCGTTTCCACAGTTCTAAAACGAAGTAATTTTTTGTCTTTTTTCAGTTTTTTCATCTTCAATAAAAAAACGGCTGAGCCGATTTTGCTGAAAACTCATTCTGTTTTAAGTTACGCGTCGAATGAAGCCAAGTTCACGTCAAAATGGTTCTCCAGTTATTCGAGACGAAAATAATTCTGAACGCACATACGTAACACACGTAATGGTGTACACACACACGCAGACATCTATCTAAAAACGATGGACTTGGATTCTAGAGACCTTAAAACTAAGGATGCCTCGATACCCCTTTTTGCCTATACGATACCGATACCGATACTCTTATAAAAATATCGGCAATACCGATACGCTTATTCAATTCAAAAATGTAGGTGAAATAAATGAAACACATGTCAGGCTAATTTTTTTAAATTAATATAAAAAATATAGACAAGTTTAGGTCAGTTAATAGGTTTAATAATTGAAATGAACATTGATAATATTTTTGTTTATAAAACAAATTATTCTGAAGTTTTGCGGTGGCAATTTCGCAATTCTGTTTGAATAAGACCTGCGGTGGAAAATAATCTCTCAGATGCGACAGAACTTATTTGAAAACTGCAGTACTTCTGCGCCATTTTTTCAAGTTTGGGTATAAGACGTCATTGCGTCAGAAAACGAACGGATCTGCATCTCTCGATATATTAGAAGACCTTAGGTATCTCTCGACTTCTTCTTTGAGAAAATGACAGCTCAGAGTAGACAGAGGCTATTATGTGTTTCTTCATTTTCGAGCCAATACCAAGTCAGCCGCTATTTTTTTCGCGGATTTCTTATGCTTTCCAATAATTTGTGTTTTGAAGTTGACATGACTACTATTTAGATTTACATTATTTGAATCAAACGACTAGTTATGAATTGATATACACATACAAACTAATTACGATATGTAATTCTTAATTTTATTTGCATGGAAAGCATGCAGCGAAAGAGGAGACTGAATAAAGCGCGGGGATTCTCCGAGCATAGTTAGTTCGAGACTCGTTTGCAACAAAATAGACCAGACAACACGACCGTTTACATTACATTATTTTTAAAGCGCGAAATTTGAAAAGTATCGTTGAATTGGCCATTAAAATATCGCCGATACCGATATATCGGCAAACCCGAAGTATCGCCGATATATCGGTATCGGTATCAGTATCGGATGCACCTCTATTTAAAACGTGGAGATATGTCAAAATTTGGAATTCGATAAATCGACCCCATTACAATAACTTCCCACTGGGAACTGGGAAGTTAAAAAAATCTTTTGAGAGAAAAGAATCGAGGTTCTTCGTTTCAGATGAACAATAAAAAAGAAACTGCAACAACATACAAAAATATGCAATCATACCTTCCGGATCACCAGCAAAATACATATTAATTTTCTTCTGCGTCTTTGATTGAATGGAACCTCGGTAATGGTCAAGTGTAACATACAACTCAGGCGCAGGAGTAGGTTCGATCCCCATATTAAATTCCTTGGCGAGGGTAGAAATATTTCCAGGTTGCAGTGTACTATTATCACATTCGTTATTGTCTTCAATGTGGAAAACTTCATACAGTTTATCAACTATTCCGTCAATTCCAACTTGCAATTTAGATTCGTTGCAGATAAATTCGGGTGGCATGGGTTGCTCTTCTATTTGCTCTACTGATGGTAGTTCTTCGATGGTTTTCGATATTTTACCACTTTTTACCGATCTAGTACTCGATTTCTCGGATTTTTCAGCTTTATTTTCACGTTTGCTTTTTACACTTTCAGACTTTTCTGGCTCGTTTTGTTTTGCAGATTTTTTCCTGGATTTCTTATTTGATCTTGCCGATGCTTCTTCTTTGGGAGGTTCTTCAACGGATTCCAATTTCATCATTGAACTGTTCAACTCTGAAATTTCGTCATTTACTTCATCGTCCTCTAAATTCCATTCAATAAATCGTTTGAAGCTCATCATCCATTCTTTATTAATGTCGATTGAAAATAGCTTCAACGGTTCTACTGCAGCTAAATGATCCCAAACTGTTTGAAAATTAGTGTGCTTCACCACATGAACCTACGAAAAAGATAAGTTCAAATAACTTATTTAAATAATTCGCACAAATCAGATACTTTTTCCTTGGAGGGTGCACCCTCATACGACCACTGATAAAACGCAAGCAATTCGCCGGGATTGTCAATGCAAAAGGATGTTGAGAAAGGTGTGAGTGAGTTGTACTGAACTTCTTGCATTGGTAAAGTAACAATTGGATAGAATATCTTACAAAACAGTCCAAGAGCTTTCTACAATGAGGATATAAACGGTGGTTAGATAGAAATTCAGAGAGAAGATCAGTGAATTAATAACTTACATGATTTTTTTCAGGTGTTGTTAAAAGTATTTTACCTTCATAGACAATATCTTGATTCCATCGATTGATTTCTTTTACATCGAAACAAACGATGAATTCTCTCATTTCGTTTGGTTCCATTACGAAATTCAATTTGGAGCAGAATATTTGATGAATTGAGTCAAAAATTTTAAAACTTCCGATTGATTCCAATGTAGCATTTTCAGTTAATAGAGATTTATTTATTAAGCTTACACTTTCTAAAAGATATAAGGATAAAATTATTTTATAGTGTATTTAAATTTGTAACCAACCGGAAAAGAAACCTACCTCCAAACGATGTATCAAAAAAATCACTGTTACGATATTCAAATTCCAACTTCGGTCGACTCCAAATCAGTTTGGAAGCTATTATATTCGCTTCAACTGTAAATGTAAATCCTGGATATCTTTTGTGTGATGTCATCTCAACAGCATCTACATTAAATTCTTCTTTCAAAAACATAAGATTCTTTCGGCTTAAGGACAATTCCGTTTCGAATATTTCCTGTGGAGCAAGCTGAAAGATATTTACGGGGAATACAAATTTGGGCCTGAAAATAAAGAAGTGCGTTAATTTCAATAATGTTGATGATTCAAATTCACTTTGATTACAAAAATTTATGCTGCAATTGAGACTACTCGAACGGAAAATATATTCTAGGATATAAAGAAATACATCCTTATGTCTTAAGAATTCAACAGAGTAAAATGTTTGAAATTAAATCATACTTGTCCTCCTCTTCGAGTTTATGTTTCTTCTTTGAAATGTAAACTTTATATGAGTTTCTTCCAAAATTTTGGATAGAAACTGGAGTTTTCAACGGCTTTACTGATGTGGCAACAAGTTCCAGATTTAAAACAGGATCCACGTTCGGTTCAAATTTTAGTGGCAATCCATGTACAGTTGCTTGAACAGGAACCTCCTGAAATTACAATCTGCATATGAACCCAACTAAATAAATAGATTAAATAGACTACAATGATGTGAAGGTGCTTAACATCCAGATACAACACATTCTTATACGATCCGGGATCTTCAAAATATGTTGATAGACTCACTTCCTTACACTCTTTCGGCTTTGCAGAATCGTTGGTTGTGTTGCATTTCATGGAGCTACTATTTTTCTAAGTGGAAATTTTTGTTATTAAAAGGACTCCTGTCGTATTTTAATCATATTACCAATCTCATTGAATACTGCAATAATCCATTTCCCAGATTTTCAATAGATGTCATGCATACATCGTGTATAAGAGTTTTTCCCGTGTATTTGATTGGTGTTACGTGTATTTTTAATTTTGGTGGCATTGTATGGCAGTTAATTTTGAATGGTTGCAATTTTTGACTGCCGAAAATTTCTATCCTATGAAATGAAATTTAAAGCATTCCTTAAGCAAAGGAAAACAATATGCTTCAAAAGTTTGGAATTTAGGAACGTTGTTATTACATATATCTTACATCAATAATACCCGGGAAACCAACCAGGTTTCGAATATGGATGAAATGAAGCGGAAGGACAGTAGACTCTAAGATTTACGTGGTTTCCTGACAAGTGTGCCTTAACACCACGAGCTTCTTAAGCTACGAGTTCCGATATGTTCGCAAAATTGGTCAGAAAATATGTGCTTATGACTCACGCATTTCGGAATGTCTTGAAACGTTTACATTGAGATGTTTTTGCTTGTCAAATACACATGCTGAACACCAGCACGGTGCTTACATATGGACACATAATAATCAAAAGCAGGCACACAAAGTAGAGGTTTATTATTGAATTTGAATTCAAAATTATGCATATTCTTTTAAATTTAGCACCCATTAAGGGAAGAGTATGGTATTTTTTGATTTTTTCCATTTTTTATTATTTAATTCGATATTAAAATTCTTCAAGAGTATTCAGTTAAAATTTTTTAGGTTGATTGAAGCAAAACTGACGGGGCTACAGAATTTTAAAACTTTGCTCTTCGACGCGCTATAAACTGTAAATCGGCTGTTTTATTTAAACGTGCTTTTCCAACACTTTGCTTTTTCAAAGTCGGTGAACACTCTAACTAAAAATCTATTTTTCTAATCCTTTTCAAATTTTGTACACTTACTTTGTATATAAATCACGTGGTAACCACGTCGAGATATTTTATTTTTAATGATTATAATTTGTTTTATAATAACAAATTTACGCCTAACCGTGGTCGTGCTGTCTCGTGACGGATGACAAATGACAGCACCTGAAGAGGACGTCATCCGACACGCCGACACCACACTTTTCATTAAATTTATCGATTTTAATAACAAAATTAAAAAAACTCGTTTTTTTTACTTAGAATTGATACTAAAAAATAAAAAATCGTTAAAAGATATATATTTAAACGTGGTTATCTCTTTAAACTCATAAACTAACGAAATCTTTTTGGATTTTGTCATCAGATGATCGAGTGATGAGTTATCCGGTGCCCCGCAAAACTACTTTTTTTAAGTGTCTACGAAAATTTGCTGTCAGTGGCTCAATAATCAATATTTTTGGACCAAAATTTTACAGAAAACTCTTGAATAATTATATTATTATGTACTTCAGAAATAAATTTATATTTACAGTATTTTCAAAAAAAAAAAACTTAAAAATATGCTTAAAATATGTAAAATTAACCATACAGAAGAAGAAGCCTAAGAATTGAGATCAATTAAAATTGTGCAAATGAATGATAATAGTTTCGAAATGTCATTATTTTCCTTGAAAACCACATGGAATGTCGATAAAGATATATTTGAAGCAAATATTCAAGTGAGTTTCAATTCGATTTATTTTTCTTGAACTTAATCAAGACGTGTTGGGGGTCGTACATATCCTTTAGCATATTGTGTCAAATAGTATGGTGAATGTGAAAATATCAACTAAAATCGATTACCAACTTGACTTTTTTGGTAATTTTTTCAAAATCAAGTTCCGAAATTGATTTGGAAATAAATGCATGCTTTTGAACCTCATAATAATCAAAATCACGAATAGTGTCGAAATCATGTGTTTTCATAGTATTGTAAATAGGCCAGAAGAAGATTATAAGTCGATTGAAAAGTTTCCATGCGCGGCAGATTTTCTAAAAGGATGTTCATGTGGTACACACTTATTTACAGAATACGCGACTTCGGGTCGATCCGGTAACTGTACAAACTATGAACCATGTTTTAAATTGTTTAATTTGTTGAGATCTATCTGTTGAGGTAAATTCAATTATAGCGTTTCGAAACGAATTTAAAAATAAGATCTTATAAATATTTGATCGTAACAATTGAGGAACTCAGTCTCTCAAGGTTCACGATTGAGATGAATATATGCAAATCCTAAAAAATAAAACCATTCACTTTTTCACTATACTAACCATCCATCCAATGTGGTATCACCAACAAATCTAGATGTCACAACTAAATCACATTCAACATTCTCAAACGGTTTGATGGCAAATGCTTTCGGTGAGTAGGAAACATCCACTGATGATGTTTTTCCCTAAAACAGAAAATAAGTAGTTAAATTTTTGTTCTTATCGCTGAATCAAAATCATTTAAAACCCCAAAATAAAATATTTGATATAGGAAGACAACTAAAATTCAGAACCCGAGAGAGAAGACTAAACGGTATACGATATTTTATGGCCGATTCAACGATACTTTTCAAATTTCGCGCTTTAAAAATGATGTATTGTAAACGGCCGTGTTGTCTCGTCTATTCCCTTGCAAACGAGTCTCGAACTAACTATGCTCGGAGAATCCCTGCGCGTCTTTTGTTTTGCTAGGTTGACTTTTGTCGTGCGTGGTATTTTTCCATGCATTATTTAATTATTATTAAACATAAGAAGTCCGTCGACAGAAAGAGAGAATTCATCGCAATCGCAAAAATAGCGGCTGACTTGATATTAGCTTTCAATGACAAGTTTGATGGTTTGTAAAATGAAAAAACATATTGCTTAGCCACAATGCTTGATCCTCGTTACAAAGCACGAATATTTCAATTACAGTCTGCTATTACTACGGAAAAAAGCGTCTTGTTCAGTTACTTGATCTTAATGTAGCACTGCATTCCGAAACTATGTCAGACACGGTCACACCTACATCTAGTACTGTAACTGTAAGTTCGGAGATTCCTACTTTGGGCTGGGCTTTGGAACGTTTGTGAAAATATTATTAGAGAGTCCGAGGAAGATGAGCCTCTGTCTACTCTGAGCTGTAATTATCTCAAAGATTAAGTTGAGAGATACCTAAGGTTTCCTAATATATCGAGAGATGCAGATCCGTTTGTTGAAGTACCAGACCAAAAATATGGATATGTTAACTTACGAAATTCACTAATATTATTCCTGGCACATTTACTAAATTCTTTATAGGAAACTCAAGTCGTTCTGGCAAATCAATCCCAGTTTCAGCATGAATTTCACATGCTATCTCCAATTCCGGAACTAAACACGTACGTGAGAGTGGCATCGTTGTGATTGTCGCATCTCTTGGAAGTGATATAAATCCTGTATTTTTTTCAAAGGTGGCTGATCCAGTTCCATAGCTATCAATTATAGTCGCTTGCATCTGTAAATTCACACTTCTTCGGTCGCTTCTGTTCGGTACTACGAAAATCGGCACAGTTGCACTTTGAAATGCTTCTATGATTATTGGTTCAGGACTAAAAAGGTACTCCATAGGAGTGGCGGGCAATTTAATTTTTTTCTTTTGGCTTTCAACCATTTCAGCCAGAGGTTGAAAATAATCCGATTTCAATAAATCACCAATAACGTTTTGCAGGATGCTTAGATCAGGATGTGGAGCAGTTGTTATTTGATGTACTCTATCGATCTTTACAAATTTTTTAGCAATATCATCAGTATTGTCTGTAATATTCATTGAGGGAGCTTAAGAAAGTTTTAATTTCGATGATTATCGACATACCAACGAATTCAACAAAATCGGAGCTGTTTGAGCTTTCCAGAAGTGGATTAGATTCCAAGATGCGATCTTGCTCTGTGGCTAACGACCCTGTTTCGTCATCCTCTTCATCAAATTCAAGACCATCGACGAAATTTTGAAAATTCGAAATGATCAACGGCTCCTGCCCGCCATCATTTTCAGTTGATAGCGTTACCAGTACAGAACTGCTTAACGGGTTCCGAATGATAAGTTCCTTCTTCTGCAATGAGCAAGTGAAGACAGTTCCAAAGTCTATGGAAGACGGAATGGGTATAAGACGTATTGGCTCCGAGACTCCGCTATAAATTTGAAGATAGCGCAAAGGGATTTAAATGTGGTTTAATAATGAGGAAGCCACCTGATCATCATATGAAGTTCACGTCCATTTTCAACTTGAAAGAGGATCTTTTCCATGAACTTGCCAAGAACTGTTGGATAGTACTCCACAACGAATTGCTTCTCTTCTTCAGGTTCAAGTGTATGGAATAATGGCGCGCAAGATGCTACTCCACCAAATTTGCTATCGCTTCCAACAAATTTGATGATTCCAGGAATTTGGCCTGCAAGGAGTTAATTTACAAAAAGGTAAAATGAATCTCCAGTGTCTGGAACCATGCAAATAAAGTCACTTACTTGTATTGCTGGCTTTTATACGAACACAACGTTTTTCACCGATCACAATGCTTCCCAGTTCCAAGAAGCAAAAGTTCAGAACTATGGATGGTCCTTTTGCTGTTCCAGATAAACTCACTCTTAGTCGTATATGTTCGTTTGTATTGAATGCAAGATAGGCATAAGTTTCAAACTTTAAATCGTTGGTTTTAACATCACTTACATAGGGTTTCGGTATGAAAGTGGCGCGCATTAGAATCGAGGAGTTTGGCAAAATTGTAGCACTCTGCGAATAGAAGCAGAAAAGTTAAGCTGACATAGCTTCATTGAAAATTATAGGTTTTAGCTTACTTTTGGAGTAATCATAAAGTGTTCATCAATTTTCTTAACGTTTTTGGGTTCTTCTATTTCAACGCATTCGGATACTTCACACTCTGCAATGATGTTTCGTTATGATGGAATAAGTTCAATTTTTTGGAAAGTATATATGGTCGAACGGAAAATTGTGTTTATAATAATAAAATAAATTTACTAAAGCTAATAGGCGCTTTTCCTTGAGATTACCCGCTATTTAGAGCATAACACTTGCATTTGGATGGTCAATATTTGAATCTGAATGAAATTCTAACGGATTGCCATGTTTGCATGTGGCACCGTCCTGTTGGAACCACATGTCGACCAAGTCCAATTCTTGCATTTTTGGCAAAAAAAAGTCTGTTATCATCGGACGGTACCCATAAGGTTGCGGCCTCCATCGTCTTTGAAGAAGTACGGCCCAATGATGCCGCCTGCCCATAAACCGCACCAAACAGCATATTTTTCGGGATGCATTGGTAGCTCCTGAATTGCCTCTGGCTGCGCTTCACTCCAAATACGGGAATTCTGCTTATTTACGAGTACGTATCCATTGAGCCAAAAATGAGCCTCGTCGCTGAAGACAAATTTGCGATGAAAAAGTGGATCCTCATCCAGCTTTCTAAGGCCCATTCACCAAAAATTCGACATTATGGTAGGTCGCCTGGCTTCAGTTCTTGCACCAGCTGGATTTTGTACGGCTTTAAACCGAGATCTTTGCGTAAAATCTTCCAGGTGGTCGAATAATACAAACCCAATTGCTGCTATCGACGCCGGATGGACATATCGCGATCTTCAATAGCACTGGCGGATACAGCAGCAATATTCTCTTCTGTACGCGCTCTATGGATACGATTTGGTGGATTTATGTCCAATAAAGTGAAACTGGTAAGAAATTTGATCACAATGAGCTGAATAGCCTGCTCGGTGGGTCGATTATGACGGCCATAAAATGGACGTAGTTTGCGAAACACATTTTCTCAGAGCACGAATTTTGATAATATGTTTCAATAATTTGCAAACGTTGTTCAGGCGAAAGTCTATTCATGATGAAATGGCTCTTTGATACATGTCAAGAATCACGCGTGAACTGTCACAAATATAAACGCTAAAAACCAAGTAGCAAAAAAATCACCCGTTACATATCAATTGCGTGTTTTTGAAAAATGCTAATTTTTCACAAAATGTTTGTCAGCGAAATGGAAGAAAAACGTTGAACACGTTTTACGCAAAACAACGTTTTTTAACATGGCAGACAGATAATCTCCGGATCTACTGAACCGATTTTCAAAAACTTTGATGTGTTTTATTTGTTAGAGAATATTACACCGTAAACCACCATTAGCAAAAACTTGAAGAAAATGGCGTTAGAAAAACCGTCAATTTTTGACATTTTTTTTGCACAAGTCCGTCATTTGTTTGAACTGATTTTTTGAAAACGGTGGATGATTACGGTGTAAAGGATCTTGCTTTTTGAAGTGCCGTTCAATTTTTTTGTTTCAGATCTACCAACCTATAGATTATCTATCCGCCGTGGAGTAACGATTTTTTCAGAGCTTAATTTCAGCGCCGTTTTTTTGTATTATTCAAATATGAAATAATACAGTAGAATCTCGAAAAAGTTAACCGAAATGTCCCAAGGGTAATTAACTTTTTCGAACTATTAACTTTTCTAAGTGGTTTTCAAAATTGAAAAAAATACAATAATAAGTATAGATTTTTCGTAAATAACACGTTAAATTTATTTTAATGACTTAGTTTTCATCATTACAAAAAAAATTGTACCGGCTGGTTTATGGTTCTCAGTCACTCTTGATCATTTTCGTGCGATATATTAATTAATTTTTGTGGAATCGTTTGAAGAAGCAGTCGAGACTTGTTTGTTTCTTTTCTTTTGTGTAATAGCTCTTGATCATTTTCGTACGCATATGGACAAGGTCTGCCACCTGATTTGCATCTTTATTGTTTTCAAACAATTTTATCAAGATATTGATGCTTTCAACTGCTTTCGAAAAGCTCAGTTTTGGTTGTTGAATATCTTCCTCTATAATTGACCCGTCGTTATCATTATCGGAAACTTCGAAATCATCGTCAGCTTCCGCAATTTGATCCTTGTTCCAATTTTCAATGACATCAATGCTGATGTCAACATTATCACCCAGCTTCGACATCAACAATTGAACTTATCGAAGTGTATCGTCGTAAGCACTATTTGATTTAATCAATTTAGACAACGGAATGTCGTCTTCACTATCGTATTGATAGGAGCCAAACTGCCCCTTTAGTGACCGAAAAAAGCGGTTGGTTTGAAAAATCCGTACGCTCAGAAAAGTTAACTGAAAAGTTAACTTTTCAGAGCGGCACGTGGAGCTGAAATTCGGTTAACTTAACCGAGCGATTAACTTTTCGCGAGTTAACTTTTTCGAGATTCTACTGTACTATAAAAATGCCAATGTATAATAAAGTTTCTGAGGAACAAATGCTTGAAAAATGGTCTTTTTCGCCTTCTAAAGTGGACTGGACTGGACCTTAAATACAAAATAAATTAAATGAAAAAATGCCCGACATGCCGAGAAGCAGGATATTTTTTTGAAGATTTCCACCCCCCCCAAACGATGAAAAAACCCAAGCAAGTTCCCGCAAAAATACTCTTAACTCATTTTCGGATAAAGGAAAATTGAAAGACAATTTATTTGGATCATAATCATACCCTTCCGTTCCTTTCTGCACCATTTAATTTTAATTGGCTTGCAGCTTTCGTTGCAAACATAAAAATGTTCATTTGCGGAGAAACCGACATAAACCCGAGAAAATTGGACATATTTATTGCTGATATGAGGCTCATACGCTTCCACTTCGTTCAAGAAGGAAATACAAAAATTTTCTCCAGCTAAAGAAATTTTTAAATTTATTAAAACTGAGTAGTAAAAAAACATGTTTTACTTACCACACAAAATGTTTAATTCATCAAAAATATTGCAATAATTGTTTGGAGTTAACGAAAATAAGAACCTTGTACAGGAGCTTGCAGCAAAAGTGTTTTCGTCGATCAAGAGTTGAATATTGGACCTTAAAAGGGAGAAAAACGTTTATTATTTTAATTTAGTTTGAATTTTCATGTAAGGTCACTCACTCATTTGCTATCCATTTTGCAATAAATAATAAAAGCTTTTTTAGTGGATTATACACTACCATGGCGTAGTACGAGGTAACATTAATGGCACATTTTGGGAAAAATATTCTCTTTGGAATAAGCAGCTCGAGATTTGTGCGAAATACTGTTGAAGAATACCAAAAATATATAAGAATCGGTTAAAATCTTACAAAATTTCAGGACATACATATAACCGGTATTTCTATAGTCAATTTAGGATGTCGCAAACAAATAAAAACGCTATATCTTCGATTTCCAAGTTCATTTCGTTGGAAATTTTCTGTCGGTTCGTAGTAAATTTCAACGGTTTTGGAAAGTTGTGGCTCGATTAGTTGGTCTTCAGTTGTTCGAAAGCTCAACTCATTTGGAAAATCGGATGTCAATGTTACATATGCTGAGTTCTACAATAATAAGAATGATTTTTGATTACATAAAGTTTTATTTTGAAACCTAGAAGCGTTGCTGAATTATTGTAATGGTCTGGGCTTTTGAAAAATAAAGAAATCTTTTGTTTTTAGTAACACTTGATACTTTCAACGGTTTATTATGTAAATTGCATGAAATATTCCACATATTCAGATTATGGAACTAAATTTTCAATAAAAACATCTTATCAAAATATACTCACAATATCTTCGTTTCTGATTTCAACCGTTTTTTTATACGTTCGACACTTTTCGTGCTTGCTAAACGTAATGACGTTTGGAGTCACATTCAATCTATCCGCAAATAAGTGGTTGTTCATCAGTCCTTAAACAGTGATTTAATTAATATACGAAAGTTGTTATAATTCAAAATTATACTTTTCTTATCATCACAGCAATACGTTACAGTGTCCTCCATTCTTGTTTCATGCAATAGGGTGCGTTCCGACATCGATGGTTGAGTGCTGCCCAACTCACGCTGGAAACGTTTAGCCGTAGATGTCAGAAATTGACATGTTTAGAGGTTGGCTTTTCGGCA
Organism: Oxycera nigricornis; assembly: GCA_963942545.1. NCBI lineage: Eukaryota > Metazoa > Arthropoda > Insecta > Diptera > Stratiomyidae > Oxycera > Oxycera nigricornis. Next base: position 97,354,097 of record OZ012661.1, on the reverse strand, counting down.
AAATTGGTTTTGTTTGATATTTTCTTAGCTTTTCAGGAAGCGCAGATTCCAGTTGATGTGAGACTTTAGAGAAAAGGACTAAAGATGTCAAACTTCATGAAGAAAGGTACGAATGTCAAGTGGCAGTAATGTAATTTGCGAATATTGGTCATAGTAGTCAATGACTTCACTGTAGGCCGTTCCAGAATTGATGAAGTTGAGCTCTTAAAGTAGCATTGTTAGGCAGTTTTTAACATATGCATTATTTTTCATTTACTGTAACTTTGTGTATGGAATAGCGCTCAAAAGATCATTGATTTTTCACTCACTTTTCAGAACGTTGGGACGCAGAAACCCCTTAAAGATTTCCGGACATTTTCCGACTGCTTCTGCTTCTCAATATTTAATATAAAGAAACACCTTAAAGAGCCTAATTGAAATGATAATTTTAAAAACACTATCTCAACTCTTTCCAGCACTTCTTCAAACACGACTTCCACTATCCGAGTTCAAACGTTTTCGCGGCAAAATCAACATACAGCGTCCTCGTCAGCCGCACTATGAACGGGCTCGTGTCCTAGCCGTGACCTCGCCCATCTACGAGCCGCAACCCGTCAACAAGAATTGCTTCAAAAAATCATCGTCCAAACTGAAAACGTTCAATCCATACAACGAAATCATTTCCCGCGAAGTGCGCAATTGGTTCGAGCAATCGAACATGGTAGCGATTTTCCATGAAAACTCGGTCACTTCCGAGGATCTGTTCAAAGTGAAGGTAGCCCTCTTCCGGGAGGGAATGCATTTGAAAACGTACGGCCTTTCAATAATCCGAAAAGCTCTAGAAAATAGTAAATTTGAGGCAACTTTGCCACTGTTCTCGTCACACCACAATATTGTGTTTGGATCGGAAGATAAAGTTGGGAAGCTGCTGAAGATCACCAAGAAATGCCCACAGATGGTTTTAATTGGTGGAATTGTGGAGAACAGATTACTTAGTAAAAATGAGCTGGTAAACTATGCTGCAATGCCTAGCTTGCAAGTGGCCCAAGCGCAGTTGGTGTCCGTTTTGAATAGTGCAGCCGGGCAGATTGTGAACAACTTGGAATCGCACCAGAAATGTCTGGTGAATATGTTGGACGCACATTCTAAAGGCTCAGCGCAGCCGGCATTAAATTCGGGGAACACGACAGACTCTAGTAGTAATAAAGTAGATGATGTTAAGAATAATTAGAAATGATAAGTTTTAGTCGAAATAAATATCGAAACATTTAAAAATTATCTCAAATTTGATTCCAATTCCCAGAAAAGATAACGTAATTTACCGTATTTATTAAGCGGCAGCTTCAAAGTCAAAAGAAATAGACAAGTTAATATGTGAAATGATTGCCCTTCAAGACCTTCCGTTCAATTTTGTGGAGGGTATAGGATTTCAACGATTAATGCAATGCGTTGTGCCTAATTACCATTTAAGAGGACGTCAGTTTTTCACATCATATCTTTGTGACGTGCTTTATCTGAAATTTGCAGACCTACTTACGGAATTACTCAAAAAGATATCCAAACTAACATTTACCACCGACATTTGGACTGAGCCAAGGGCCAATGTGTCACTATTAAGTTTGACGGCACATGAAATCACTAAAAATTTCCAGCGAGTGCAACTTATTTTGAAATGTCAATCGCTTAAAGATCGTCACACAGGACACATAATATATGAGAAATATGAAGAAATGTTACGTGAGTGTAACATAAGTCACGAGAAAATTCACTGTTTTATTCGCGACTGTGGATCAAATATGATACGAGCAATGCGATTAGCCAATTTTGCCGACGTTAATTGCACTGTACACCAATTACAGCTTTGTGTTCGATCTACTTTGGATGATGACGAAGACATAAAAAACTTGATATCAAAATGCGAAAAAATTTCGTCGCATTTCAACCATTCACAGAAAGCACAAGCTGAACTACAGAAAATACAAACAGAACAACTCAATCAACCAGTCTTAGGTGTAATACAGGAGTGTAACACAAGGTAAAAATTTATTTAACTTTAAAGAAATCTATACAGTTCTACATCCAAATAGGGAATGTATTTTTGCGTGATTTATGTTGAATGATATTTACAAGTGTGTCGTTGAAAAGTTCCTTATAATTTTTGCTTTTAGGTGGAATATGTTCTACATGTTGGAACGTCTAACGAAAATAAAAGATTCGATATGCTTATACGCTATCAAACGTAATATACCACAAATCACTCCAGAAGAATGGCTCCATCTCAATTCCCTGGTAGAGATTCTGCAGCCATTCGAAGATGCTACTAGAAATATGAGTGACAGTAACACAAGTATTTTATCGGTCATTCCATTAATTCATGTTCTGAAACATGCCCTTCAAATCGAAGATACTATGCCCGCTACACACGAAAAATTTCAGAGATTAATAAAAAAAACTATTGATGAATTAAACTCAAGATTTGGGGCGCTGCACTCCAACAATTTTTTTGCGCTTGCGACTTACTTAGATCCCCGATTTAAGTTTAAGTTTTTTAGTAAAGTTGTTAAACAACAGGTTTAAACCGAAATAATCTGTTTGCTTAATTGCTTGCATGAATCTGACCATTCCGACTCTATCGTCAAAAAACGGCTAGGCATTATATTGACTGCAAATGAAACAGAACCTAGCACTAGCGCTGAAACTGCATTCAACATTAGCAAGCATTTTAATGAGCAGTGATGACGATGACAACTCATCCTTAGCTGCAAATACTCCTGATAGTAAATTTACTTTCTGGAAAAAGTTACTCTTCGAGTACAATACAGAAAAACGCCTTCCCATCACTGAGGATCCATTGATGTGGTGGAAAGTTAATTCGAAATTCCAAGTTTTCAACCCGATAGTGCGTCAATTTTTGTCTCCTCCACCAGGCTCAGTGCTAAGTGAACAACTGTTTAGTGGTGCTGGTATGATCTATGACCCTTTAAGAAATAGACTAGACGCAGCAGTAGCGTATGCAGGATTTTGATAAGGGGGGGTTCATATTTTGGAAGTCTTGACTAGGTACGTTTGCTAGTGCTTCGGTGTAGATATGAAGATATAATTATGTAACCATACTCAATCATACTTTTCCACCGGTCAAAGTTGGAGTCCTCCAAAAATAATTCTGGCAGACTTTAGCCCGATTGCATGTCTGGTTTCATTTACGTGGCTAAACTTGTTTAAACAAGGGGTACGCCACTGAGACGCAGACAAAGTGGCAAAATTACTTATTGTAAAATACAATTTTCCAATTTTAGAATGTCTACACTTGGTGTAAGCTCTTTGATTACATATGTAACTATTAGGATTACGCCAATAATTATAAAAAGAGGGATTATCATATCATATTGTTATTGTTTATTACTTATCATCGCATAACCTCGGCCTCCGATTCCAACTCCGATAAAATAAAAACAAACCTTCGACTCCGGGTTCGGTTCCGGTAAAACCACCTCCGTTGCATCCCTAATTTATACTCACTTCAATCAACATTTAAACTAGTTTTCACATTTATATTCCAAGATGTTTATTGCAACAGTCATTCAACTTTTACTAACTACAAAGGGTTCGTTTGATATTTTTGGAAAATAAATAAAACAATATATAAAACACTAGAAATTGCTCAATAAAAATGTCTAATCGTATTCCTCGCGTGGAATGCCTTTAAGAAGGATCTCAGACAAAAGTTAGGGATTCGAAGCTAAAATATGCATAAATAGTGTGTCCCAGTCTTGCAAAGGATTCAGTAAAAAGTCTTTTGTTTGTCATTCAATTCATAGCGTCAAGCTGTTGAGTTCAAAAGTCTTTGTCGATAGTTACACGCTAAATTAGCCAACGCTTCAGCTGCATCCAGTTCTTCTTTTTGATGAATGGCTGCAAATGAATGTGCATAGTCTTGTTGGGACGATCTGGACGACGGTTTGTCTGGTTTAGATCTGCAAAAAAAATAGATTTCTTAGGATTTCAAGTAATGAACACTTTTAGAAGTTTACCTATTTGGGTTCCAATCTATATAATTGTGTTTGTTGGGAGTGAATTTTGCCGTACTTTCAAGCCATTTAGAAAGTTCGGGACTGGGGGATGAAGTGTTTGGCTGGTTAGAATCGCGCAAGTACTTCTCCACCATTTGTTGTTTGTATTTAGGATTACTTGCGATGCTTTGCTGATACTTTAAGCAGTCTTCTTCACTTGCTGATAGCTTTTCATCGGTCGTCGAGCTGATTTGAAAGCATTGTGGTTGACTGGACCACGCGTAAAATGATGTTGGGTCTGCCAAGCGATGACCCCCACTGTCCGCATAAAATTCACTCAAATGTTGGTACTTACCATCCATCAGCTTACGATTACAACATTCTCCGTTGTTATTACAACAGGAACGCCGGTCCGTTTCTTCATAATTACTATCTGAATATGAAGCCGACTCGGATAGATGCGAGCCACGTTCATCGCCCCATATACTATCGTTCGAGCAAATACTGAATTGCTCAACATTGCCCTTGGCGTTCACGTTATAATGCTTGATTAAATGACCCCACGATCGTTTCGCGGGTTCACGACGTGAATTTTTCAATTTTCTTCGCCAGTTTGCGAACCAATTGCAAATTTGCGTGTACGTAAGTCCTGTTTCTTGAGCCAACACTTTCTTTTCTTCGCGCGTCGGATACGGATTCTCTCGTCGACGTACCAACCATTCTTTGAGCATCCGTTTGATTTCGGGGGTGAACAGTCGTTTGACTGGGCGATGTCCGTCGCCTGAAGGCCATACTCGTCTAGAAGTGAAGCAAATAGTGTAATATTAATTTTAAAAAAAAGTAAATCTAAGCTTACAGGACATTTTCGGAAATGTTTGAAAAAAATCAATTCAAAATGTTTAGGATTTAAAATGAATAAAATGTTGTATTGACTAAAGGTCTGGCTATTGGCAGAAATTGCGGTTAAAGCGTTAATTTTCAACTAGACCTTCTGAACAAGATCCTTCTAGTTCAGTGTGTTGTGTAACTAAATAATGACTTCATCAACGAGGTACGACACCCTAAAATTTGATAGTTTGAATTAATTTCACTCGAACTTTTGATTTGCAACGTAATATGCGTTCTTAAGGGGGGAAATACATGTAACTGCTCAAAAAAATCGATTTTTTCCTGTTACATTAAAATGTTCCAAATACGCCAAAAAAGTTTTGAAGCGATATTCGTATTAGTTTTCGAGTTATACTCCGTTATAGGCAGCGCGGCGTTCCCCAGTAAGTCGAGCACACCTGCCGCGCGTCCCTGCATACTTTCTTCATGGTGCTATGTGTATCCAATTGTGTATCCCTACCATATTCTTATAAATCTGAATTTCTAAGGAAATAGGACCTGGAATCGCTGACTAACGCGTAAGTTATAATAAAAACTAATAATCAATGTGTTTTATCTACTGCAAACTTTAAACGCGTTTTCTCAAAGTAGTACTTTTTCAACTTCCGTACAAAATATCTCAAAAAATATTGAACCGATCCGGTTCAAATGTATACCACAACTACAAAAGCGTCTTATGTCCTAGTTACAGTTACATGTTTTTGTAGTTTTCGAGGAAAACTTTGGTTATTATTGTTCATAACGCGATTTTTTGGAAAAATAATCGATATTTTTGTTTAATTTAAAATCAATGTAAATATTTCATTTTATTTTATAAATTTTATTGGTCAACCTATAAATTATACATCTCATTTACATATTTGTTTTGTTCTGAATGTTACAGGATCTTCGGAAATGGCGTTAAATTGTACGAGGCATTTTTGACGTGTTTTTTTTCATTCGCTTGCATCGCCGCCATTTTGCGTTGAAAAATTATAAAAAAAATATTTTCAAGTACTTTGAGACTCTCTACTCTACTCCACTTTAAGGATTTCATGTTTAAAATCTTCTGAATAAACAAAATATATTTTTTAAATCAATCTGAAATTAGCATTTTTATTAAAATTTTACATGTATTTTCACCCTTATGGTAGTGCTTCCACCGATTTTTCATAGCGAAAATTTCTTCCTTTTATAATATATTGGTCATCATGTGCAAGATTTTATTTCATTGATTGCAATCAATGATGTTACTATAGTTGCGTTCCTTTGTTGTTTTTAATAAAACTCAACGACTTCTTAACTTATTATTTTTTGAATGGACTAAATTTTCGACCGAACTTTCTTAGTTCAAAAAAAATAAGGAAGGAATAACTCATTCGATTTTAAGGTAGCGAGTGTTTAGAGATCACAGTCGTCTATAATGCAGAGGAAGCTGAACATTAGGGGTTGCATTATCCTACTCTCCAGTCCGCATCGTAATCCCTGGATACATGATTAAACAAAAAATTGATTGGGTACGTAGTGGTGTTGCTAACGTGACTAGTTTTTCTATAATAAAATCTACAGTATGTAAAATTCGTATTCGTACCCGAACAATTTTATATGAAAAACCTCTATATTCTGAAACAAGTTGCTGCCAATTGAAAAGAGATGCAATAAAATCATTGGTAATATGTGTATATTAAACGAAACCAAACAAAATAAAAAGTGTACATATCACAAATTTGGCAAAAGTAACAATATTTCGGTTATAACTTAACAAACCTCGTATTCGTACGCTTTAAATACCTAAATATAAAACGATTATTCTTAAATTTTAATATTTGGTTGGATAACCCTTTTGTTTTAAAATAGCTTTTAGCCTTGTTGGCATCGATTCTACGAGTTTTGTAGTTAAATCGCTTCGAATATTGTCCCATTCTGTCCGTAAAGTATGTTTCAACCCTTGAATGTTCCGAATGTCGTGTTTGCGCAAACTCCCCTTAACAATCGACCATAAATTTTCGCTGGGATTGATGTCGAGGCTTTGGGTGGAATTTTTAAATATTTGCGGCAGTTATATAACATCCACAGACTAGTATTCAAAGCTTGGTGTTTGGGATCGTTGTCGTATTGGAAGATGTAGTTCCGTTCACAACTTAATTTTCTTGCGCTTTCGACCAAATTTTTCTTTAAAATGTCAATATACATGTTCGAGTTCATAATACCGTCGATAAAGTGCAAATTCCCAACACCTTCAGCAGCGAAACAGCTCCAATCCATTACCGAACTGCCTCCGTGTTTGAATGTCGGCAAGAGGTTGCACTTCGCGAGTCTTGTATTTCGCTCACGTCAAATTCGTACGCATCCGTCGGACACTTTGACGTTAAATTTACATTCGTCAGAAAAGATGACACGTTTCCAGAACGAAAAGTCCTTATTAAGGTATTGTTTTGCGAAAATTACGCGTTTTTTTCTATTGACTTCACTTATAAACGGTTTCCTTACTGGAACTCTGCTTCGAAATCCAAGTTTCTTAATGTGATTTCTAACCGTTTGTGGAGTGACTTTGATGTCATGGTATTTCTCGAGCAATCCTGCAAGTTTCATACCGCTTACTCCGGGATCCTGCCTAATCAGTCGTCGTAAAAATGATAGATGCCTTCTTGTGAGGACTGACCGGTTTTGGTTTCGGCATTTTCGAGTGATTTGGCCACACTCCTTGTAGTTATTTACGATGTATTGCACAGTTGACTTACTTCTTAACACAATTTCACTGATTTGCTTCAATGATTTGCCCTTTTTTGCAAATCTACTACTAATTTTCTTAAATCGTTTGCCGCTTCACGTGTCTTTTGTCCCATTTTAAATTTAATTCCTTTACGACTCGACACGGCGTATGAAACTAAATCTAAACTACTGTCATAAGACTCAGCTGTCAATTCTAACGGTTCGCATAACAACAGCACGTGCATTATAGCCGCATTGATGAAATTATCAAGGTATTACATGGGTACGAATACGGATTTTGCTTCTTTTTGTAAATTATTTTTTCTTCTTCATCGAATGGCAAGAAGATTAAAGTTAATTCTGCATGGTTTGCTAAAATTTAAGTATTTTAAAGGATGATAAAAAATTCTGAATGGTCATTTTTATTGTTTTAAGGATACAATGCTAGGGTACCCATAAAAAATGGACCATACGAATACGAATTTTACATACTGTAGATCACTTCCCTTGATAAATAGGATTAAAGCCGTCACTGTTTTTAACCTATAGTTCAGGGCTTCCTTAGTCAAATAATTGCTTTGATTTATAAGGTAACACATTTAAAATGATTTTAAAAACAAGTACGAAAAAACCAAGGATTTTATTAAGTTTTTTTATACATTAGTCTGTATGCACAATGAATGAGTTATTCAGATTATTTCATTATTTGGCTTCCTATTGATTGTTCTTTAAAAATGAACTGTAAGTTGGTTTATAGAGTTATCCAAGATTTGCTTGGATCTAGGACGTTTTCTTTGATGATAGCTAATATTAGAACTTTTATGCTGACTCTTGCTGAAAGACGAGTTCCAAAAATACTTTGACCTTAAATTGCATCGACTGACCAAAACTCAACATTTCAACAAGAAAAATAACTCACACCAAACAATTTTGAAAAAACATGCAAAGACCAAAATGAAATCATATCGACATGATTTCCACAATTAACTGCAAGAAAAATTTGGAAAGCTTTAACTCGAAACTGCAATCGATAAAACCACACACTTAAAACCGTTTTCTTTTCTCTTCTTGAATTAACGAACCAACCTACTATGACGACGATTTCGAACAGGTCTTGTTGACTTTTCCATCAGAGCCTAGGCAAGAGTAGATCCACTTTTCGTGACTGATTTGTCCTATCAAAAAGAAAATTGTGAAATTGTGCACGAAAACTCTGTAAAAAATAAGTAAACGAAAAGAAAGCTCTCAAAATGAAAGAAATGTAGACAAATAACACCACACAGAAAACATGAAAAATCCCATTTTCAAGAATTTTGTCGTTAGATATTATAAAAAAAACCACACGAATTGTGAGAGCACACGCCTGTTCATCCCCATTTTCCACGAGAGATCATCAGAGAGCATTGAATCGGGAAAACTGGGACATTATCGCGTCACAACAGCGCGACACTATTTCGTATCGCATGCGCATCTTTCAAATGATATATTTTCTCCCGATGGACATTTTGTGACCGGAAAATTGGGCAACTTGAAAAATATCTAGAATGGATGGTAAAAATGATGATAATTATTTGTGTTTTCTATATTTTTACCTCATGTCAGTGATTTAACAAGAATCAGTTTTATTTTTAGCAAATAAATTGACAAATCAGAATCCAAGCGATCGTTTAATATAGCTTAATTAGTATTTGTATGAAAAGGAGGTTGCATCAATGCATATTCTTCAGCATCATTAGCCTCGAGTTAAATTCATTGCCAAAGATCTGGAGGATCTGCGCTACTTTCGATATAAGCAAATCCAAGCATCCAAAAATTGTCAACATCTACTGTAAATTAATCCACTCGATTCAGTTGACTTGCCTTGCGCATTAAATTTAAATATTCTTGGCCATCAATGTGTGGCCGCGTGTGTATTGGTGGTCGGACATTTTCCACTTGTATTTTATATGAATCAATTTTTAATGTTCTTTATCATGTAAAGGTTAAATTGACCTAAAATTCGAGTGAATTTTCAAACGCAACCGCCATCAAAGTTTCCACCGTAGATACAATTCTCAATTTATTAAAGAATTTTTCAGATAATTTTCAAATTACGCAATATTTAATGGAAAACATTTGGAAAAACTAATGTTCAAATCGATATTACTGTTAAACTAGGTGGGAATTTGTTACAGATCGAAATAAAATATAGATAAGCAATTGTTAGTATGTATTCCAACAGTTTTGGGTATGAAAATGCACAGTTTAATTAAGCGCTAATCAAAAACATTAAGCCCACCTTGAAATTATGTCACGAGAACAGCAATTCGATCGGCACACGTTTTCACACTTTTACAATCGAATATCGATCTGAGAAAATCGGCTTGTGATAAAAAACAGCACGGAAAAACCACACAACCCGGATTTCTGTGAAAATTCTTAGTCTTGAATTGTCGAAACTCAAGCTAACGTTTGCGGTCAACACCACTTTTCTCAATTGAAGTGATAATTTCCACTTGATGCGCCCACCTTACTTTCAAGAAGTATTCTGAAGATTTTCCGAAGTATTTTTTTTTTGTATTCTCTGCTTGCGCGATCGCAGAATAGAATACCAAGACGCAGAGGACTTGAGAAGGAAAACAGTGCAGAGTGTGTATTCGGCAATGTCACAAAACAAGGCGGAAAACGTGGAAACTGTGAAAAATTGAGTCAAGTCACACACAAGATTGTTTTCTCATCGTGCGAGCTGATTATTTATTTATCTTTTATAGGTGTCGGCTTTTTTCATTGGGTGGACGAACGCTCATGAGAGATGTTTATTTAATTGTGAACGATTTAGCATTAATATGAATAAGATTCATTTTTACAATCAAATTAGCTAAAACCTTAGAAACACCTGCGTTCACTAAACTTTGAATTATCTAAAAAGATAGAAAACCGCTACTTTTCTTTTCAATGAGAAAACTTTTTTTCTTATGCAGTGTCCACGCTTATAATTGGCATTATGATATTATTTATTAGTATTTTTTATAGTTATAAAATCTAGCCAAATAATTAAAGCATAAATATCAAATCAATTTTTCCAATTTAGAAACATATTCGAAAAATGTCCTCAATATTTATTTTATTTTTACAAATAATTTTTGGTCTAGCTTTGAAAATGTTCTCAAATTATTATGAAGATAGAAATGCCTATTTAATTTTTCAGATTTTTTTAAACAAAAGTGCATAAGATCTCCAGACTTCGTCATTGTTTTATTTCCGTTTGTTTTGTCGAGAATTTGTGAAGTTTCTGTGGAAGAAAAATTTGAAACATTTTCATCTATAAATCTTTGTCCTAAGTTAGAAGACCAAATTTTTCCAAGAAAAATTCAGATATGTTTTCAATTAAAGGAATTTGTTCTAATTTTCCACTAAAAACTTACGACGCGCATTACTGCGGAAACCATTTTTGCTGAATTTTCTTTTGAATTTCTATGCTTGACTTCAAAAATTCATCATTTTTTCTATGAAAAATTCAGATAAAATGGTTTCCGCTGAAATGGGTTCCGTAAATTTTTAGTGGAAAATATTGATAAATTCTTTTGATATGAAAACAAGTCTTCACAAAAAATTTAAATAGTAGTTTTAAGCAAAACTCTACTTAATACGACATGCCTGTTAAATTAACTGATAAAAATACTTTCAATGGCACTCCTACCTCAAACTCTCCCTTAATCTCCACATGTGCACACCACACAATTTTTAATGCTGGCAGTGCTGCTAAATGCCAAAAAGCCCAGCCATCGCGATACCACATCAAACAATAGTGGAACAAAAGAAATCTGCTCTCAATTGTTATCGGCATCTATCTTTTAAAAACAATCTAGCGTAAAACAAGTCGAGGTTCGAATATTTTAACCGACGGAAACAGTGTATGTCCGTCGGTTAATTTCTTTTGTCTACGATTCGTTTTGGTGGATGCTTTATTCAATGCAACCTGAAAGGATTGGTGTCCTGTGCTTTCGTGGTTGTCAAAGGATTGGCGTCCTGTGCTTTTGTGGTGGTCAAACAAGGAATTCATGCTGATAACTTCTATGAGCGTCACCAGGTATCATTTTGACGATACATTAGAATGTTGCGTGACGTCCGCAGAATTATCACTTCCTACACTTAAGATCTGCATTGAGGCCACAAAGTGAACAATCAATATGATTGTCAAGAAAGGTTCTGTGGTGGTCAATCAAAGATCTAAGAGTTATGGTCATGCGTCATTCACTTTCACTTTAGAGCTGTTTCGCTGAGGCAGTTGGTTTCTTTCCTTATTTCCACAGGTTGTACAGTGCCATACAGAACAAAGACGTAACTAGCTGTGAAACACCGCTAACTCCGAATTTTCTATAAAATTTTCATAAGAATAAAGGTCTGGAAATTAATTTGAAATTTTCGGAAATTTCAGCCAGAGAAAATAAGAATTTTTGGATAAAGAAGGAACTGTATGCCATAGTAGGCTACGTTATTTTACAATTTCTTCATGAAAATAAGATTTGTAAATTCATACCTGAAATGGTAGTATTTTACAGGAACTGATTTTTTCGCAAAATTTTCCTCGATTTTTGTTGATTTTCGTGAGATTATTTTAATTTTATTTATTTTTCTAGGGGAAGGGTGATGATGATCTTCTTTCTAAACAGAGTAAATACGCAATGTCTAGAGGCTGCGTTTGTAAATTATTGAAAATAAAAAAACACGTATAATCAAAAATGCATATAGAGAAAAACATTGAAGAGAAAAAAGTAGAAATAATTTTTTAAATGGATAATAAACTGATACTCGTAGAAATTTCTGAACTAACTGTAATTTCCCTAATAAATATTTTTAGAATATTTATTTTGCTAAAGTTTGTACTCCCAAAACTTTATTTTCTAGAAATTTTTTCACGATTTGTGAATTTGTTTTTCTTGAAAGGATTTTCTGAAAATATTTAGCAATGTTTGAGCTTCATTTTTTTACAAAATATTTATTGTAGGAAATTTTATCACAATCTATTGCATGCTGAGTTGTTCGAATAAAATGTGGGTAAAAATATTCTAAACAAATCATAGTGCTGAAAATATTTGTTAAATATTATTTAGATTGTTTTTTCTTCAGTAATTTTGTAGAACGTAATTACTTCGGGGATGGTTATCTGCTTTATGATACAGCCATTATTGATGAAAATTCTGTTGTAATATATCGAAAATACAGAATTTGCGACACCGGTGTGATTCCGTGTTAGGAAAGCTCGCATTGCCACTTCTCGTGCAAATTTATAGGAAAGCAGTATAAATTCATACTTTTTTTCATAATTGCAAAAAAGAAATGATAGAAAAGAAGAGAGAATGTAATATAATAATAAGAATGATTTTTTCTTGTAATAAAGCATGCTGGTAATTTTTTTTTTTTGTTTTATGGCAGAAACGTTAAAATTTAGGTGCTCAAATATCTGCAATCCTGCGAAATTCAGGAATCACGGAACTTTTGGGGAGTGTAAGTCTAAGTATTACTATACATTGATGTATTTCAGTTAAGCTGGAAGAAATTCTCTGAGTTTTATTTGTGTTTAGATGATTTTAACATCAATTGAAGGACGAAATGTTAAACAAAATACACAGGCAGACAAAAAATGGCTTATTTTCTTTTTTTTTAGCTTAGATTCGATTCTCGTTCTGAAAGATAATTCCTTGATAGTCTCGATTGTATCCAGAAGACAGTTTAATCGGTTATGGAACTTGGTCCTTACTTTGAGGCTCGATTGTTCAGGATGGAGGGAATGTCGATCTTCGTGGAAAAAAGTACGAGGAGCCCATGATAGGTTACTATCATCCTCGTCAAGGTGAGGCCCCCTTATGGGAGCAACATGGTGGTTGTTGTAAGGTACGCTAGATAGTCCGCGCTTGGTCAAACAGTGCCGCCATCACCGATCCTGTAAAGTCGACGGCAATTCTAGGAGACATTTCGCAAGGGTATGCGGGGCGTTTCCGAGAGGCGGGGTGTTTATTGATACTTATTTCAATAAGTGCTCCTCCAGGACCGTGTTTTAATAAAATTAAAATTAATAAGTTCGGGGAAAGCACATTAAATCACTAACATATTCTGTTCAGGATGGAATTAACCTAAATAATAAAGACATTATTTTTCTTTTTAAATGATTTTTAATTATTTTTTATTCTTCCTTTTTAAATAATTTTGTAGATAGGTACATTCATATTGTATTTGAAATTTCAAATTTCGTCCGGTGAATGACCAGCAAACTAAGAATATGCAAAGCTTTGCATATTTGAATGGTTTTCGGCTTAAAAAATACAAAATATCGAAGATGGATGGATGGATGGCCTTGGAATATAACTATTTTTTTAAAAATATTTACCATGACTCCGGAAAAAATTTCAAGTCTTTTATTACACTCTAACGACGAACTAGATGTACTAACTAACATTCTAAAATTTCCAATTATGCTTGACTCCATAAATCCATCAGTTTCGCTCTAAAAACATTTAATTTTCGTTGCTATATGATAGGGAAAACATCATGTTTTCCAATTGCGCAACATTCAGATTAAAATGATGTTTCTGGTTTGTCTTTGGTCGTTGGCGGCATCTAATTTTAGATTCCACCAAGTGGAATGTTTGCATCTAGTATAGTAGTCATTCATTCGACACATCTATGTGATAGCCACATACACCCACTACATTATAGGACGCGGTGTGACAAACTTTCGAAGGTGGACCTTAGCATTTGTTCGTCCGTTTATTTTGATAGTCCAGTGGGTGAAATTTGAGATTTTATGACTCTGGAAATGAATGGAGTTAGTTTCTTGGGTTATATTGCGATAGAATGTGGCATCGGACAGTTTAATTTTTTAATAGTTGAATTAAGCTTACCTCAATTGTATACAAAATCATATATGTAATTAGGGGCAACTTTTGGGTAGCCATACCAGTTACATACGCACCATCCCTTAAATTATGACTTCTATACTCTATAAAGCAGTAACAAGAACCTCATCATTATCATCATTGACGCAACAGCTCAAATGGTAATAAATTTTCTAATTTTCGAGAATATGTGTCATATTTTTGCCTATTTATACGAGGGTTAGTTTGCTTACTTTTGTGCGAACGTCTGAGGCCATGAAATCCTTGTTAAAACGATTTGTAGGCTCTTTATTGACATATGGGCTAGATAATGGTCTATGTAACGAAATAAAAAGGCAAAGTAGCAGAGAGAACTTTCAAAATTTCTTCCGAAATTTTTAATGGGTCAACCACAGCATATGCACAGAATTTTTTGAAATTTATGAAATTTTCGCATACATTATCATCAATGGCGCACCAACCCAAATTGATCCTTTTCTACCTTTAAACATGATGAAGTATTATGCAATAAAACGTAGAGTAGGAGGAAAAGGGCTGATACTCAAATTATGCTATTATAAAAACTCAATTTCTTATTTTGTTATAAACATAACAAAAAAATATAGTAAAATGTGGTCTAGGTGCGATCCTTATGGTCCACACGACTAACTTTCCAGTGGGGTGAATAAAGAAACTATGATTTGTTTTTATTATTTATGTTTATACATTCTATTATTATTCTAAAATCTTATAATTATTGTTTTTTTATTTTATAAGCCATAAAAGCCATTTGATAGTGGAAGACGTCTCCGCCCTCGTCATCAACCAAAGTCTCTACCAGATCCAAAATCTCCCAGATCCAAAATCTTCCAGATCCTAGATCCCGCAGATCCAAAATCCCCATATCCTAAGTCCCCCAGATTCTAAATCCCCCAGATCCCAAATCCCGCATATCCTAAATCCACCAGACCCAAAATCCCACAGATCCCAAATCCCCATATCCTAAATCCCCCAAATCGAAAATCCCCCATATGCTAAGTCCCCCAGATCAAAACTACCCCAGATCTTATATACCCCAGATCCCAAATCCCCATATCCTAAATCCTCCAGATCAAAAATCATCCAAATCCAAAATCCCCCATATGCTAAGTCCCCCAGATTCTAAATCCCCTAGATCAAAAATCCCCCATATCCAAAATCCCCCAGATTCTAAATCCCCCTGATGAAAAATCGCCCAGATCATAAAAACACCAGATCCAAAATCCCCCATATCCTAAATCCAATATTAAATTAGTTATAACAATATCCAATATTAACTGCATTAGCGTCTCTCCTATCATTCTCCAAAACCTGATAATGTAAGTTTGGAATTGAAAAATAATTTTGATTTTTTACAAATTTGGTCAGAATTTTGCTAAAACACACAATAATAATAATATTACTATGAAGGTATTTGGGATCTGCACGAATTAATAGTGCGTATAAACATTTTAAAAATTAAGTATTTTTTTTGTCTTTTTTTCAATTTTTTCATCCTCAATATAAAACGGCTAAACCGATTTTGCCGAAAACTCATTCAGTTCTAAGTTACGTAATTACGCGTCGAATGAAACCAGTCTCACGTCAATGTGATCTTTGGTTCTTGAGATAATCGAGACGAAAAATAATTCCGAACACACATCCGCACATACGTATATATGCACACACGAGTTATGTTTTCAGTTGATCCTGAATCCAAAACGAATTGATTCCTATTCGCGGAATCAATTTAAATTAAAACACTTTGTATTTTAAAGAAACTTTTTATTTAATTATATTATTATTTCTTAAACACTTCTAAGATTCGAACTTATTTGACTGACTGCACTTAATTGAATCAGATGAACTTAGATTGACTGACTGACTGCACTTGACCGAATGACCGAACTTAATAATCTGACTTCGATGCTGTCTTCGGTCTTTTATATTAAATTCTTTATCTAAAGTTTCCCACGAGATTGCTGACTAAGCAATCCTCGCTGGACAAAGATCAATTAATTTTTCTGCTGATCGTGCAGTTTGTGTAAACAAATTGGATTGAATCGGATGTTTATTAAATAATGGAGATTGAATTTCGTGGGTTTAATATAAACATTTAGATTGTATTTTTGGGTCTGAAGATGACTAATTCGGGCTTGAATGTAAACATTATGATACAATGTTGTTAATAGGATTTATGTGAACTTGGTGGATATTTCTCTAGGTAAGGGTATATTTGGGATAGGTGTAATGTTTATAGGTGTGTTTAGGGTAGGTGTAACTCACGTACATACACACTCGCAGACATCTCTCTAAAAACGATGGATTTGGATTCTAGAGACCTTAAAACGTGGAGATATGTCAAAATTTGGGATTCGCGAAATCGACCCCATTACAATAACCTCCCACTGGGAAGTTCAGAAATATAAATTGAATTTATAAAAATAAATGATATTCTTTGTGTAGACAAGTTTTTAATTTTAATCCATCGACCGAAATATCATGATGATTTATTTTAAAAGTAAGTAGCAATCCCACAAAGAACATGGTGATTTATTAGCATTCGAAATTCCCCATCGGGTGATTCAATCCTGATTTTATTAAGTCATGGTAAACAGATTCAAATTCTTGCAACGATACCACCATTTGAATCACAATCAGTTTTATGTATGCAAATCTGCTAAGGATATATCGCATTCGCTATCTTCTTTTATCCTGATCTCCTTTGTTACCTACGTAGGATGAAAACATTTAGCAGTTTGTTAGCAACAACTTTTCTTTAAGACTTTTCAAAAAATTCTAGGGCTTCTAAAATTCATGTTTTATTTACTCGAAGATTAGCTTTCGTGGAAGAAACTGCCTGTAGTAACATTTGAAACTGGGGTAATTACCTAATCCATTGATTACAGTAGGTACACTTTTGCAATCCGAAGGAAAATAGGTTAAATTTTTGTTTTACCAGTAATATTTGCACATTTGAACACTGTGTAAATTTATCCATGGCGACATTGCCTTCAGCATACTTCTCGGTCCTAAACTGTTGAAAATGTCTGCATCATTGTACAATTCTCTTAACTGATAAGTAAACATTTTTTTCCTTAAACTTAAAATTTTTCAATGCAGATTTTACGACGTGCTTTTAACGACCGTTCAATGCACCTATAACATTATTTAAAGTCATTATCATCCACACGCACCCGAATTTTTCAGCTTTTTTCATTAGAATCGGACGCTTTTGTTATTATTAATTATTACGTTATTAAGTTTATTACGTTTTAATCACCGAATTGATTCCGTTTCACAAATGAAGTTAGTTTTTATCGAAGCTATTAATTCATTTCTAAATGTATTCCTAGTATGCATATAAGACGGAAAAAATATTCTGAAAAAGAATCAAAAAAATTTCTTAGCGCATGACAGAAAAAAAAGAAAAACACTAAAAATTGTTGCTCAATAATGTATCCTTGATATTGTAAAATAATCAAGCGTAATTACATATTGGAGAGCTTAACTGATCACACAAAATATAAAATTATCTGTCGAGAAATAAACACTCTTACAATGGTCATTTTTTCCAAAGATACAATTACAATTTTTATGATCAAATTACTTTCGAAATTATGCGTTCTAAAATATTGAACTTTGGATGTTCGCAAAGTATTTGTTGCAAAATAATTCATTTCTAAAAATCTAAGATCAATGAAGCCTTCGATTGAATGTTTAAATTTTCTTCTTTTCATTAATAATACACTTTAAAAATAAGACCTATCTTATTCAAAACGCTTATATTTCAAGGAATGAAAACGCAAAGAAATAAAAACAAAAGTCATATTTATCTCTGTATTTATTTATGGCGAGTAATGAAAGGAAAATTTAATTTTTTTTTACTAAATATGAACAAAAATCAAATTTCTGAGAGACTCAACAAGTGGCCATATTAAATCACGGAAATCTAATAAGGCCTATTAGACCAGAGCGGATCTGTTTTCAGTTGGCTGTTGGAATGGATTGGAAAGTACTCTAAAAGACGCTTCTTTAAAAAAAAGTTGAATTATTTGCATTATTTCTTGAGATACAACGGATCCGAAAATTTAATTACGCAACTTTTATTTCCTCAGAACTTTGCTCTAAACTGAATCGTTTTAAAGTTAGAAGGAAGAAAAGTAGGAAAAAATCGAGTTTTTAACTTCCCAGTATATGGGAAGTTCTTGTAATCGACTCGAAAATCGAAATTGAAATTTTCAACATATCTTTACGTTTTGAGGTCTTTAGAGTATATTTTAAGTGTTTTTAGAAAGAAGTGTGTATGTGTATGTGTGTGTATGTACGTACGACCGTACGTACGTCTGTGCGTTCGTGGACAGTTTTTTCAAAGAGCGTAACTCACGTAAACAACGTTGTATCGACTTCGTTAAGGTGTCAATCGAAGCGTCTTTGCAATCTTAAGAGCTGATTAGTTTTTGGAAAACTTCGGTCGGGGGGGGTTTGCTGTTTTCACCCCTTGAAGGTCATTTCTGTCATGCGTTATATCTCGCGAACCAAACATACGATTTCTTTAATCAAGGTGTCAATCGACGCGTATTAACATTTATGTGATTCTATCAAGTTTTAAAAAAATTCGTTGGTTGTGTTTTTAAATTTTTTAAAAAAAAGTGCAACAAATTGTGTTTTTTTTCAAAAACAATAAATTTGTAAACTTATTGACAAGTCCAAGTAATCAAAGTTTATATAATTTACATACTCCAAACAGTTTTCATAAAAATGTCATCAAAATTTTTACTCATGATTACAAAAAAAAGTCAAATAAAAAATAAAAAATCATGAACAGTCATCATGCTCTCAAGGTCATTTCTGTCATGCGTTATATCTCGCGAATCAAACATAGGATCGTTTAAGTGTCATTGTACGCGTATTAATATTTTTGTAAATCTGTCACATTTTTAAAAAAATCGTTGGAGCCGTTTTTTAATTTAAGAAGAAAAAAATGCAAAAAATAGGTTTTTTTTCATAAACAATAAATTTTTAAGCTGATTTGCGAAAAATAGTAATCAATCTTTATAAAATTTATATATTGCAAACCATGTTTGTAAAAACACTATCAAAACTTTTCCCCATGATTACGTGAAAAATTAAATTAAAAATAAAAAATCATTAAAACTCATCAAGATTTTCAAGGTCATTTTTATCATTCACTATATCTCACGAACCAGATATAATATTTGGATCATTAAGGTATCAGTTGACGTGTATTAACATCTTTGTGAAGTTTTCAACATTATAAAAATTTGTTTCAGCCGTTTTTTTAATTTAATAGAAGAAAATGCGAAAAATTATGGTTTTTTTAAAAAAAATATTTTTTAACCTGATTTGCACCGCACAGTGATACCAGTTTATAAAATTTATACATTCTCATTAGTTTTTGAAGAGACGCCGGCAAAATTTTCTTCCATGATTATGAAAAAAACTAAATTAAAAATAAAAAAATCATTCAAAGTTACCATGTAAAGAGGGTTCATACGAGTGCTATTACTTTATATCTTTTATTCTAAAAAAATTGTTGTAAATTCAATCAAAGTTTTAAGATATTTGCATAATTGAGCAGCTTTTTAATAGTTTTTATAGTCTTTTAATTGAAAAAAAACTGCTTAAATTTTGAAAACTAACAAAAATTTTCAAGATCAAAAAGGCCCCCACCAATTGATCCGCGTGAATATTCATCGACCAAAAACCTTACGTAATCAATGGACCCTCCCGTAGACGATATGATTCATATTAACTCATTCCTGTTACTGCTATGAATACCTCTCATTGTTGTAATTTTGTTGATGTTTATGTAGATATTACTGGGAAGTTGACCGTGTGGACCTCAAGGGTCGCACCTCGCGGCTTGTTTTTATAGTTTTTGAACACTTCGATTTATTTATTAATATCTTCGGCTTTTTGGAGAGGGAGAATAAGTCGATAATTGCAATATAAGATATTCCACAACTTTTTCTGCAAAAATCAGTGTGCCCCGTCTCAACAGCCAAATGTAGTCGTCTTTTTACATATCCGCCCAGGATCTAAGATAATCTCACCAAAAACATGTTTACATACTAAATCTGTTTGACAACATTTCTTTAGCTCTTTTTATTTGGATAATGAGAGATTTTACCAAATAATGATAAAAAAGTACACTTCAATCGCCTGTCAAAATTTTGGTATTATTTTGAAGAAGAAATATTAAACTATCAGAAAACTAACACATCTATCGCTACAAACTTAAACAAATCACCATGTATTTTCAAAGTAAGCAAAATAAGTAGTCATTGACAAGGAAATTGTAAAAATTTTAATAGGTCTTTTTAAAATACTGTGCCTAATTTTTCGATTACTGCGCCAGAAACACAAATAAGACCTAACGCCTTATTCGGTAACGTATGAGTATGTAAAGTACCTTTAGCCGTTGTTTATTTTAATGAAAAAACTGCTTAAAATTTGGAAAACAAGCAATTTTTTTTTCAATCAAATTAGCATTTGTGGTAATCAACGCACTGAATGGTAAAATGTTTTTAATATGAAGATAACTTATTAAACAAAAATCATTTTTCATGATCACAAAACATATTCATACAAAAACAATCCTCTACAGTTCCAAACCAATCATTATCCAAGTCCACACCCCAAGTTTATAGCGACAAGGCCGACCGATTTGAGTAGAGTTCTCAGTTCTCATCGCAAAGAAAGAGGTGAGCGACAAGCGGCTGTCGCGCTATCCAATTTCGGCGACTACTTTCCGACAAATTTCACTGCAGATGAAGAAGAACTTTCCAGACATACTCGGCGACCATAAAAGGTCGCGCGACGACATTGAACGCTGAAGGTGGGCGCGCGCCCGACTAGGTCACGGAAAATCGGGACCGGGACTAGCGACGGGCGAGCGAGCGAGTTCTGGCCGGCACTTACCTAGTGCAATGTTGCCTAGTTTATTAGCAACAGGGCCGCAGATGCGGCAGCAGGCGAGCGCGCGACATGTTGCTGTGCAGTGCAAGCGAGAGTCAAATGCCGAGCGTGGCTGAGTGTATATGGAAAGTGTTGTACAGAATGTTGTTTGGTCGGTGGGGTGCCGGAGGTGTGAGTCGACGCCTCACAAGCCCATCAGCTGTGAGTAGCAATGTATCATGCGATATGTGTGCGTACGTAGAAGACAACGCATTGTAGCGTATGTTTGCGAACTAGTATTTATGATGAATGGCGCTTGTCGTCGACAAACACCGAGTATGTACAATTCTGTCGAGATGAAAGTGAAGTGCGCCATATTGTGTGCTGTGGACGCTGCGGGTTTTAGTTGCAGGTGCCAATGGCGGAAATTCATTCCATGCTTCATTGATGAACGGAGGCGACGATGCGACACTTCAGCATGACGTCAAAATCGGAACAATGGACGAATTGTACCAGGCGATCTTAGTGCGCCGCAAGTATTTCCTCATGTGCCCAGAACGGCTCCGCGACTGCCATTGGAAGTAAGATGTGTGTTAACTGCGATGAATGGAATACATATTTAAGAAGGGAAATGTTATCACAGACTGAATGCGGATGATGTTAGATGAAGATAATCTTAATCTTTACCCAAAGATAAAATGTTTTCTAACGTTGAGTAAAAAATCCACACACATAAACTTACCAAAAATACCCTAACCACTCAATTAGAATAAAATGATTGATCTTTTGATTCTAATTCCTTCATAATAATTTGTTCTAACTAACATAATTTTAGTTGCAGAGTTAGACGTTTTAAAACATCAAAAAGATCGTATGAAGCGAAAAATTGGCTCAGAAAAGTTAACTGAAAAGTTAACTTTTCTGAGCCAATTTTTCGTACGAATTTTTCAAACCAACCGGCTTTCGATCACTAAAGGGGCAATTTGGCTCCTATCAATACGATAGTGAAGACGACATTCCGTTGTCTAAATTGATTAAATCAAATAGTGCTTACGACGATACACTTCGAGAAGTTCAATTGTTGATGTCGAAGCTGGGTGATAATGTTGACATCAGCATTGATGTCATTGAAAATTGGAACAAGGATCAAATTGCGGAAGATGAAGATGATTTCGAAGTTTCCGATAATGATAACGACGGGTCAATTATCGATGAAGATATTCAACAACCAAAACTGAGCTTCTCGAGAGCAGTTGAAAGCATCAATATCTTGATAAAATTGTTTGAAAACAATAACGATGCAAATCAGGTGGCAGACCTTGTCCATATGCGTACGAAAATGATCAAGAGCTATTACACAACAGAAAAGAAACAAACAAGTCTCGACTGCTTCTTCAAACAACTCCACAAAAATTAATTAATATATCGCACGAAAATGATCAAGAATGACTGAGAACCATAAACCAGCCGGTATAAATTTTTTTTGTATTGATGAAAACTAAGTCATTGAAATAAATTTATTGACGAAAAATCTATACTTATTATTGTATTTTTTCAATTTTAAAAAACACTTAGAAAAGTTAATAGTTCGAAAAGTTAATTACCCTTGGGACATTTCGGTTAACTTTTCCGAGATTCTACTGTATGTTTATTTCCAAAAAAATTATTTTATTATGGTATTGTTTATTAAATAATATTAACTTTATTCGAAATGACCTCCTTTTGCTTTTATGCTAGCTTTTAAACGTTTTGGCCACTGGTCGTTATTGACACGCACGGTATCCAACGACATTTCATTTGCTGCTATCACCAAGAATTTTTTCAGACTGTCCAAATTACGGTGGGGAGTTCTACAGGCCTTGTTCTCTAACTCTGTCCACAAAGCATAACCCAGCGGATTAAAATCTGGGCTCCCGGATGGCCAATCTTCTTGTGCAATAAAAACAGGAATGTTGTTGCGTAGCCACTCCTGTGTGCTCTTTGCTTTGTGAGCAGGAGCAGAGTCTTGCTGGAAGACCCTATGTTGTCTACCGAAGAGAGTGAACGATGAAGGTTTCAAAACACCTTCTAGCACATTGGTTTGATACACCGCCGCACCAGTTTTGACATCCTTTTCGCAAAAATGGAGTGTTGTTACCAGGGGCGTGGCGAGCTTCATGAATTTGGGGGGGGTGATAAATGTTGAAAATGCCGACTTGATTAGAAAAATTTGCCGACTGTCCGACTTTACAATCAAATTTCTTGAATATGCCAACTTCGGCACGAAAATGCCGACTCGCTACAAAATTTTAGGGGGGTGTCACACCCCCAACACCCCCGCCTCGCTACGCCCCTGGTTGTTACACCTTTATGAGATACACCCCATCAAACACCATTACAGAAGCTGAATGATGGCCTCGTTGCACTCTGGGAACCGTTTTTTTAGCGTTTTCTGATGATGTTGAATAAACCTTATCATTTTGTTTATTAAAAACTTTCTCCACAGTAAATTTTTTTCATCGGTAAAGAGAATCTTCTCATGCTCATCAGTTGCGTGCCAAAGCAAGAGACGCTTGCACGCTCTTATTTTCTTTAACCGTGGAGTCAACATGTGGGCTGTTGACCGACGATAAGCCTTCATATGAAGATCATCTCGAATGAGTTTACCCATCGATCTAGTGGAGATTTCCAATTCCCTCGACAATTTTTTGTTTGCGCAGTGGATTTCTACGGATGCGCTCTCGGACAGCTTTGATGGCACTCGCTGTTCTAACGGTACGTGGACGACCGGTCCTTGCTCTATCATCTATGCCTGAGGTCTCATTAAATCGTTATATTGCACGATAAATAAATCTTTTTGTTATTTTGAGCGGTTTCAACAAATTCAAAATTTCAGAAGCACTTTTGCCACAGTTATGGAGTGCTATTATAGCGATACGATTTTCTTTCACTCCCCATTGCATGATTACTAGTCAAAAATAGTTACCAAACTGACTGGAATATTACGCCGTACAGTTCATTTGTTATAAATTGTAACATAACGGTACAGTTCCAGGGTGATTTCTGAGAAAGCGCACATTTGAAATTGTGTGACGGAATTTATGGCACGACTAAGTATGTCTATTTTCCAGGAATCCTCGGAAACTAAAAGTGAACGTAGATTTTTTCTGCACATATTTTGGATGTGCAAAAACAAAACTTCCATCATCTCAGCTGTTTCACAGTAATCCCTAAAAATTTACCCTACAGACAGTGGCTGAGAAGTGCTGCATCAAAATAGGAAAGAATTATAGAAATTATCATTCATTTGTTTTGTGTTGTTCCGTTGTAATTTTTATTCATAAGGGAACATACCTTTTCTTTCGAATGTATATACAGTGTTGTCTTAATTCAATAAGATTTCTTAATCTTTGTCTAACATCATCCGCATCTAGTTTACCATTCTTATCCTCTTGTGATAACTTATAAATTTGCACTTCTGGCAAACAATGCTTTTTATAAAAAGAAAATTCTTTTATTTTTTTAATATTTTTTTCGGCTAAAAATCACTTCCCAGATCAATCTTACGGTTTCTTATGATCTCTGGAAATAGGCAAAATAACCATTTTTAAGTGGGGAAGCCCCCATAACTTCTTATGGAGCCATAATCGACGCGACCTTTTTGTGCCATAGTCCTCTTTCGATTCCTTGCGACCATAATCTTAGCCTTTACTTAAAACACTACTATTCGGCTCACTGTAATACTGAGGCGTCTCCATCGAGATGCGACATCGCATCCTGGAAAAGGTTCCTGCAAATAAACATGTTAAATAACTTTCTCGATACCGCAGCTTGTCATGTGGAACCTTAGTTCAGGACAACACGAAAAGCTCGACGCCTGCAACAAACTACACGTATTTTGTTCCGTGTTTTTTTGATTCGTTGCCATGACTTGGAAGTTAACTGTTTTCCCGCGACTACTAAAACAGTGGTTCGCGCTATAGTAAACGTTAACATTTAACGCCCAGCGTGCGGGAATTGAGCAACAGTTGCCAGAATTTCGCAGGATCTGGCCAACTCGAATCAAGCCATAAACCTAAACATTAACGGTACAAACATGATGGACTGTTAAATGCAGCTAGCCGGCATAAACTTTTTCGCACATATTAGCCAGAGCGTGCCATAGTTGTACATACTTTCTTTCTGCGCTTCTGTGGTCTTGTTCGGTTTGTCGTTAAATCGTCTCAGAAATTGTCACCCATTCGGGCCAAATTTGGACCACGCGCGCCGAAAATTGATTGAACGAATAGCAAAATTGCGATTTCACCCACTTTTTCTGTTTTGCGGAGCACAAAATCGATCCGCCCAAAGCTGTAACCTACACACACGGTTGCATGCGGCAACAATGGCGGTGATGGCAGCTTTAATGTGCGTATACTGTGTAAAAATTTCTTGAAAACTGTATTTTTTTAAAAATTTGCTCCTGAAATTTTCACTTATTAATTCAAAAATTTATCGCAAAACTTTTCACTTCCTTCCAGATTCAATAAAATTTTATGAAAATAATGGTGTTTTTCCCCAATACGAAATTTTCGAAATTCTTCGCAGCCGCATTGAGCGTTAAATAATTTATAACAAAAGCTTACCGCGGAGTTTGTGACAAATTGGGAAGTAATCCCGCAGCAAACTATGGCTAATAATTTTTTTTAAAATTAGGTCCATGTATGCGAGCTACATAAGGAGAAAAATGAAAAGAATAATCATAAATTTATTTTGTTTTTCGGCTTCAAATTGAATTGGAATATAATCGCCGTAATGAATTTTTGCAGATTGAAACAACAATGTCAGCTCTGCATGGCAACGAGTTCAGTGTACCAAACGCCACGCATTTTTAACTACGCAGCGAAAACTAGAAATCTGCTCAGCCTTCCAAAAAAAATTTTTACTAAGAAATATACTCCTCGAAACTGAAACTAAACGCTGAAATCGAGAGAGAAAATTACTGTGTATTAAAGGAGTGTATCGAAAAAATTGACCTTTATAATTTTGTCTCTAAAAGTGGTATTAATTGTTGCATCCAACATTTTTTTCCTTTATTATTATATTATACATTTACATAAAAATTCAATGAATCTTCATTTCAAGGGGAAAAAATTTCGGACCTTTCCGTTAATTCCACGCATTAGGTTCCATACAACGGTGTCATCGTCCACCTTTTATGCGTTTCTTCACTTATTTTGGAAATCCTTTTCAGTTTTAGTAATTTTGTTTGTTTTCTTCATTTCAGCCCAATATCCTTGGTCGAAGTTATGGACAGTTTGAAGAATTAGCTGCTTTCGGTACCTCGAAGATTTTGTTGTCCTCATATCACTTCATTGTTGATCGAGCATAATGACTTGTCGCTAAATCTGGCCAAAATACTAAGATGCGTCGTATTTCTCGTAAATGGTATGAGTGGCTTCTCTAAGCACTCTTCAATGTATACTGCTGAGTTGATGGTACCCTTAGTTACAAATTCCTCTGATTTGATACCACATCCACATATTGCCTGCCAAATCATATACCGCTTGGAAATTTGGCGCTTTTTTGGTTTTTATGTTTTGCGCTAGCAACACCCTTTGATCCTGCTGTTTAGAAGTCTTGATCAGGCAACTGTGCGAAATCGGCTTCAAGTATGTTTCATCGTCCAACACAATTCAATCGAATTTGGTCAGGTAATCCTTGTATAGCTTTCGAGCCCGATTTTTCACTTTTTTCTCCTTTTCCTCGGATTTTTTGGACTTTATATGGTCTAAGATTATAGTGCTTCATTGCGTTGGATGATTGCACTTTTTGAGCCATACCTCGAATGGATGTGTTAGGACTCTGCAAAAATGTCCTCTTTACCTTTCGTCTCAAATTTGTATGGAACGGACCTTTTTTACTACCTGATCCTGACTTTCTAGCAACAGGTAGGCCCTTTTTGTACTTGATAATCGGTCATTTCATTGTTTCAATCGACGAATTGGTCTCCTTTGCTAGTAGTGAATATCTACGAAAGAGATTTTCTGGGTATTTGCACACAATTAAACAACGCACTTTTTCTTGATTTGATGACATCTTTTCAAGAGTGATATTACAATACGTATGGATTAGACATTGTTTTTTGTCGCATTTTAAAGCGAATTTTGCATACCTGATGAAGACTTAAACTTATCCCAAACAGGAGCTATGCAGGAGAAACTAAAGGTCATTTTTTTCCGATACAGTCCTTACAAGAAATAATCGGTTTTCCAACATAACTATCGGAACTATCACTTCGACCAGGTGACTTAAATTCTACAACAAAAATCTTCTGGCCATGTTGTGCACATGTCACCGTATACTTTTTAAAATGTCCTCAGAAACAAAAAACGTTGATTAACCGTCTGCAGCGCGTAGAAGATTCTGCAGTATACGAGGGTTTCGTCACTTAAATGATGCGTCAGCATCTCTCTCATTCGAAAATGGGTCAAAAAATTTAAAGAAATCGATTCAACACTAGAAAACCCTAGATCGGAGCGACCAAGGTCATCAAGAACGGTAGAACACGTGAAGAGTCTAATCCAGTCTGTTCACCAGCATCCGAACGCCAATCCAAATCCAATACTTTATACTTTTACTTCAACAACTTTTCAAAAACATTTGAACTCTTACAACCTTTTCTTACTTATATACAGTAGGTAAAAAAAGTTAACGTACGATGCACTCAGCGAGAAAATTTTTAACTTTTCAGTTATATTGTTATCGAGAATGTTTTTATTTTCACATTATAACAGGAAATTTGAAGGTATATTTTAATAACAAAACATAAAAAACACCAATCACTCAACAAATATTAAATATAGGTAAAAAAATACTTTTCCAATCAGAAAAAACGGAAAAAAGTTAAGGCACACTGCAAATAATTTATTTTCCTGGGAAACATGCATTGATAGATTTCCATGGAATTATCGCTGCATGAAATATTTGTCATTTGAGTCGAGTAAATGATCAAGGCAAGTAAATTTTAAAAGTGAGTAAATAATGAGTGCCAAGAGAATAACATTAAGGGCAGAAGTTCAGGAAATTATAGTTCAACATTGCCAAACAGGAATTTCATATGCTAAAATCGGTGTATAAGTTTAAAAAGTCGTCAGAAACGTTGTATTTGCATATAAAAAACAAAATCATTCGAAACAGAAGTGAGAAGAAAAATGGATTGTGAAAGAAATTAAAAAGGATCCTGGCTTAGGTGCCCCATTTTTACGCAATGAAGTTAAAAAAACACTTCAGAAAAGAAGTGTCTGCTCAGACGGTGCGAAATATTATAAAAAAGTCGGGCTTTAAAGGCAGGATTTGCCGACGAAAACCGTACATTAGCGCAAAAAATTTGGTGTTAACATTACGTTTCGCGAGAGAGTACGTAGAACAACCAAAGTCCCTCTGGAAAAGGGTTATTTTTGTTGACAAAACAAAAATTAACAGTTTGGATCTGATGAGAGGCGGTATGTTTGGAAAAAACCAAATACTGAGTTCGATTTCAAGCATACCAATCCCACAGTAAAGCACGGCGGCGGTGGGAACATTATTCTATGGGGTTGTATGGGGGCTTCCGGACCTGGAAACGTAGAAATTATAAATGGCAGGATGCATCAACATTACTATCTAAATATCCTCAAAAAGAATATTAGACTAAGTGCTGAAAAGATGGGGATTTTAAACTCTTTTGGCCTGTACCAGGATAACGATCCCAAACATACCTTGGAGCAATGTCGACTTTGGGCTATTTATAACTGCTTAAAAGTGATTAAAACACCTGCTTAGTCCCAGATTTAAACCCCATAGAGCATCTATACCACCTAAAAAATAAAGTTGCGATTCGTAAAGTAAAAAATAAAAACAAACTAAAAACAGCCATTATTGAAGAATTGTAAGATATTTTACAAGCCGTTTGCAAAACGTTGGTCAAATCGATGCCGAAACGAATCCAGGAAGTCATAAAAATCCGAGGAAAGTCCACAAAATATTAATAGTGAGAAAGTTTCTAAAATTCCAAGGAAATAAATCTAAAACAAATCAAATAATTTCAGATAAAACTATATCGTGCCTGAACTTTTTTGGGTCGTTTCTCGATAGTAAACAAGCATTATTTTATTATGTTTGAAAATTGTCGTGTTAGTGTTTTTTTTATTATAATACTGAAATATATCTTCCTAGCTCCAGATACACTGTAAAAGAACACCATTCTCAATAAAAAATACAGTGAGACCCCGCTTAACGCTGCTCCGCTTAGCGCTGTTTCGGATTAACGCTGTTTGATTTCAATAAGGTATTCCCCGAAAATCGCTCACCGCGATATCCAAAGCGTAACGCGGAAGATTAGTATACCGATCGCCACTGATGAGAGTGCAACATACATTTACATATAACCCATTAATTATTAATTATTGAGCATTTATTGACATAACCTCGTTTAACGCTGTTTTCTATAACGCTCTACTTAGCTGGAACGTATCCCCCGCGTTAAACGAGGTATTACTGTAACACTAAAACTTATGACTTTTCTCGTTGGATACATCGAGCCTTAACCTTTAATACCACCGTGTGACATTACTGTAACATACCAAATAATTCGTTACAAATTCCAAACTTTACATTTTATTCCATTTTAAGTCACTGTAACACGACGGTAACCCACCACTCTATGGATTATTCATGCAGTTCTTGTGAACTGTATGGCGTTACGTGTATCAAAATTCGTGCGAAATTAACCTTGCGCCACTTTGTGGCATTTGTTCGTGGGTGAAGTTGAAAAAATCCAAAAAAAATTCAAAAACGACACAAAATTTGTGAAAAGTGTGGCTTTGCATGATGCTACAATAAACTTAACAAATGTTTTAAAGCGTTCCCTACATCCTAGAGGAACAGTTTAAGGCAGTGTGACACATCTGTCACACACGCTTTTTGTGCATTTTTCTCATTTCTTAGTAAAAAAAATTCAAAACTAAAAAATACGTGTATTTTTATTTATTAAAACCTACCGCAAAACAAACTATTTGATAAAATATATGCAGTTGAGGTATAAAGGGTTAACTTTTTTATCCACTGTATGTACACTAGTGATGTAACGAATATTCGCATTCGCATTCGCGAGTATTCGCATATTTTTAAATATTCGTATTCGCATTCGCATTCGCTAAATTTATGCGAATATGTTGCGAATATGAACATTCGAAAAAAAGTTAATGACTTTAGGTAAATTAAACAATACGATTTTGTTTTGTTTTTTATTACAAAGCCGTTATCGTTTTAACTTAACGCAGTCTTGCAATTATATTAATTGTAATCAGTCTTTGCCTTGAAATTTGGCATTGGTTTTGTATTATAAATAATCAGTTCCAAATTAGACATTCCAAAAACAGAAGCAAACAAAAATGAATTCTTTTCTTAAACTTTCACCAGTCTTCACATACTTAAATCTTTTTTATTTTGAACTTGAAACAATATTCTTCTTATATAAAACAAAAAAATATTAAGTATCAAAAAAAATATTCTCAATTAAATTTCTCAGAGAACAACAAAAAATGTATGACATAAAAACTCTTGGATTTTAAACAAAAAATAATCATCTCGTATTTTATACTGAAAATAATACACAGAAACAAGTAACATTTTAAAATAATAACATCTATGACCTTCAACCTGTTCAATTTTAACATTGAATCAATAATCGAACTTTAGTAGAGGAATGTTGAATTTGCATTAGTATTCGCGAATATCGGCAGCAGATATTCGCATTCGCGAATGCTTAAAAATTGATATTCGTTACATCACTAATGTACACTATCTCACAACTGAACATATGGTAGCCACCTTTCTTAACTATTATACATTGGCAGCATTTTTCCTTAAAGTAATAAAGTTTTTACAGTTCAAACTTCAAATCTGTATTTATTTCTTGCCCAGATGGTGTGGAACGCCGACAATGTCACAAATTTATAAAAGAGGGAGGATTCTTGTGGAATGCCGACGATGCCATAAAATTACAAAAGACAAAGGACGCACATGACGCTCGAAGCTAACATAAATTTTACATCAATCAAAATGCAATTGCAACCCACCGCCATTTTGAATGAAATCAATAAGTAAGTACTTTGCAACAAATCCGTGCACCCCACCATGGTGAGTGCTGTTATCTGCGTTCATTCTTTCCAGTGTAGCAGCGATTTAAGATACGACGTGCCGCCAGCGCTGCGACCGCCGCACCGTGACGCTTCCATCGTGGCTACGTTTCGTTCAAAGCTCAAGTTCAAGGCTTGCTGCTCCGCAGAGTCGCCGGCGTGCAAAGTCTGCGAGCCTATTCCAAATATCGGTAATGTTATGCAGCACCGCATTGCCTTCGCTATTTATTGCTAACGGAACGGTTACGATGCCGGATCGCTCCGCTGCCAGCTGGTGATGTGATGTGTTGCGGAGTGGCCGCGTGTGGTTCGCGATGTTATCGAGCGACACGCGAAGAAGTCTGGGAGCTGAGCAAGGGCAAACCAATCGAGTCGACCGGGGCAGTGCCGGCTACTTCGCTTTCCACACGTGCTGCACGCCTGGTGCCCAGCTCCGAAACTTGTTTCACTTTTATTCCCACGACAGCGTGGCCAAAATTTTGTTCGTTCACTTCTGAGAAGACGCGAGATTTCGGGTTGGCTTGGGTGAGGCGCCGTCGAAGGAAACGAAATCGAAAGTGAAATGAGGTAAAAAGTCGGTAAAATTGTTCGATTCTCGAATGTTTTGCGTAAAATATGTGAATTTGTTATTTTTTATTGTAACATTTACATATATGTTCTACATTACACATCACAGCTGATCATCATACTCGAAGTGTTCAAACCAAAAATTCCTTATTTACACAGGTGTATTCATGGCACAAGTGTCAGATGGCTCCGCTAATTTAAATGGATCTGTACGATTATTATAATTTTAATTGGCCATTTTGAGTTTCTGTTTTACAGAAGAAGAAGATTGAATCATATATATTTTTCTCGCCTACCGACTTTACAATCATATGGATGAGTTTCCTGTTCATGCAAAATGCAAGCAGAAAACCCCATTAAACATTTTCTTTCCTCCCATTTAGATTATTAATTGTGGTAGTGGCGTCTAATATTTCATTGAGTGTTGCATAAACATTGTATTTGTACTATTTCACCATTTTACCTTACCTTGAAACAATATGCAGTAAAAATTCATGGTTAGATTTGTAAAATATATAAGATCATACGTGAAATAAGGGAACCTGTCAGTGAAATTCCACGAATCTCCACAATAAATGAACTTAAAAGCTTCACAAACGATCCTTAAGTAATTAATGGGCACTTCCAAATATGTATGTTATGAATGTTTATTGTTTTTTGTTTTTATATGAATATTTATATAAACAGAGCTTGAGATGCAACCCTGCATGTCCACACGGTCAACTTCCCACTAATATCTACATACTTTAATCATCTAGGGAGCGTTCATTGATAACTTATGGTTTTTGGGGGAAGAAGGAGGGAGGTTAAATTTGATTGAAGTTATTTTCATTAAATTATAGCCCATCTGAGTTGATTTCATTGAAAATTGCACTAAATCATAGAAAAGATAATCCGCCTTGATCGATACTACAACCACGTCATTAGAGGAATTGAGAACAGGTAATATTATTCGTATCAACCACTTATTTATTATAAATGTTAACAGTTTATTGTTTTTGTATGCACATGTTTTGCAATTATAAAACTTTATGATATTTTGTTCAATAAGAAATTTTTTAAAACGTCTGATGCTCCAAAGTGTTGATTACGACAAATGCAAATTTGATTGAAAAGAAACAATGGATTTTTTTGCAACGTTTTTTGGGAAGCAGTGAAAATCATGTAAATGTTAAAATGCTTTGGATGAAACAATGCAATTACAATATGGGAAATTAAGCAATGTTACTCGTATCAAGCCCTCATTCTTAGTGACTATTAATTGGTTGTTGTTTTTATATGATTTTTTTGTAATCGTGAAAAAAAAACAAATCATTTTTTTGACAAGAACTGTTTAGGACATCTGATTTTTATAAGCATTAATTGCTTCAAGTGGAAATTATGTGGAAAACGTTATTTTTGGAAAATAAACCATCTTTCTTTGCTAAATTATAAAACCGCTCTACTGAATTCAGTCAAAGTTTAAACGAATCACGTTTCGATTGACACATTGCCGACCTTGCTTCCTAACCAATATTACTACCTTGACAAATTGTATTAATTCGCACCCCAAATATTTTCTGTAAGTTATGATCGAATTTTTCAAGCATTTTCTCTTGTAATTCGTTGTAAAGTCGCCGGGAAAAATATTAGATTCAATTTTCTCGTTTTCGTTTCATCATTCAAATCAAATCGTACTGAATGGTGATTTATTAACTTCCCAGTATATGGGAAGTTCTTGTAATCGCCTCGAAAATCGAAATTGAAATTTTCAACATTTCTTTACGTTTTGAGGTCTATAGAGTATATATAAAGTGTTTTTAGAAAGGGAGATGTATGTATGTGTGTGTGTGTGTGTACGTACGTACGTACGTGGACACTTTTTTCTACGAGCATAACCCACGTAAACAAAGTCCGATCGACTTGGTTGAGGTGTCAATCGAAGCGTCTTTGCAATCTTAAGAGCTGATTAGTGTTTGGGATACTTCAGTCGGGGGGGTTTGTTATTTTGCCCCTTTGAAGGTCATTTCTGCCATGCGTTATATCTCGCGAACGAAACATACGATTTCCTTGATCAAGGTGTCAATCGACGCGTATTGACATTTATGTGATTCTATGAAGTTTTTAAAAAATTTCTTGAAGCCGTTTTTTATTTTTTTAAAAAAAGTGCAAAAAATAAGGTTTTTTTTAATAAACAATAAATTTTTAACCTGATTTACGGAAGATAGTATAAAATTTTTATAAAATTTATTTACTTCAAGCAATGCTTGTAAAAACAACATCAAAACTTTTTCTCATTACCATGTAAAAAATTAAATAAAAAATAAAAAATCATTAACAGGCATCATGATCTTCAAGGTCATTTCTGTCATGCGTTATATCTCGCGAACCAAACATACGATTTACATTGTCAAGGTGTCAATCAACGCGTATTGAAATTTTCGTGAATTCCTCGAATTTTGAAAAAAAAGATCGTTGGAGTCGTTTTTTAATTTAAGAAAAAAAAGTGCAAAAAATTAGGTTTTTTTTAATAAACAATAATTTTTTAACCTGATTTACGGAAGACAGTATTCAATTTTTATAAAATTTATATACTTCAAGCAATGTTTGAAAAAACGTCATCAAAACTTTTTCTCATGAAAGCAAGAAACATTAAATAAAAAATAAAAAATCATTAACAGTCATCATGATCTTCAAGGTCATTTCTTCCATTCACTATATCTCACGAACCAGATATAATATTTGCATTATTAGGGAGTCAATCGACGTGTTTTAACATGTTTTTGATTATTTTAACATTATAAAAATCCGTTTCAGCGGTTGTTTTAATTTAATAGAAGAAAGTGCAAAAACTTAGGGTTTTTTTCATCAAAAATATTTTTGAAACCTGATTTGCACAACACAGTAATAAATGTTTATAAAAGTGATACATTCCTATCAGTTTTTGAAGAGAAACCAGCAAAACTTTTTTCATGACTCTGAAAAAAATTCAATTAAAAATAAAAAAATCATTCAAAGTTACCATATGAAAGGAGTTCTTCCGATTGATATTACCTTATATCTTTTATTCTAAAGACTTTGTAAAGTCAATCAAAGTTTTAAAATGTTTGGATAATTTGAGCAGATTTTTAATAGTTTTTGCAGTCTTTTAATTTAAAAAAGCGGCTTAAATTTTGAAAACCATCAAAATTTCAATCAAATTTGCATTTGTGGTAATCAATCATCATCACCCATCCACCAAAAGCCTTACGTAATCAGTGGATGCTCCCGTAGATGATATGATTAATATTAACTCATTCCTGTTACTGCTATGAATACCTCTCATTATTATAATTTAAAGTAGTACTATTTTCAAAATTATTATTGTGTTTAATATTTTTAATGTTTATCTAGATATTACTGGGAAGTTGACCGTGTGGACCTCAAGGGTCGCACTTCGCGGCTTGTTACGATGGCAGTCGAAGCCTTAATTTGATTGCGGTTGTGCAGCCTGCATAGTAAAGTAAGCAACCTTTCATGCGCGATTGATATGTAAATGAAGTGAGTTTACAAGAACTTGCAGTGAATTGTGCTCCCATTCCCAGCCGCCATTTTTCCGAGCCATCAAGTAACGCCATCGACGTACAAGCACGTCGTGCTGTAGCGCCGCACGTACGTAACCGCGGTCGCCATACGTCCGTCTGGTTTCCGATCTGGCGTGCATACGACGAGCGCTAATGAGAAACAGTTACAATAAATCGGGACACAATTAGCAATTTACCTGTCATAATCGAATCGACCCGATTCCCAATGACCGGGAAAACACACGGTGTTTTCCATTTTCCAGGAAGGCGAGCGAATACGTGCACGGCGTGCGCGCCCATTGCTGGTCGCTACGCTGCCTAACACTGGAGGCCGACAAAGGAAGCCGCAACGGAATGTCGGCGCTTCGCTGTTGTACCAAGGCGCGCGTCATTCACCAGGCTCGCAGATTGTATAGCAGCGCGCCGCTCCGTTGAATGGTCGGCAACGCGAGCCACAGCACGTGGCGGAGAGTGAGTTATGAATGAAAGAACGATGCAAGCAAGAGTGCGACGGCGCGTGGTGCCTCCCCGTTCGCGATTCGCCGGCAAACGAACCATTACGGCGGACGTCAGCTGGGAGAGCGCATTTGTAAGCGCCAATAGCGTACAGTCGAGGCCTCATTTATTGGATTGTACTTTTGCTAAATGAATTGAAAAATTTACACACGATTTTGTAATTGAAAGTCCAGTTTGTGAGCAATGGAAGTTCGGTTGCTATATTTTTCTAGATTGAAAGTATAATTTGAAATATTAAATTAATTTTTTTGACTGTATGGAGTCGTTAATCGAAGACATACAACTATATATATTTTTATCTTGAACATATGTTATGGAATCTCATATTTAGCATACATGCAGTCGTTCGCACTCATATGACCTTATTGTATGCAGTTATTAAGAGGGAAGTCTGGGTTTCCTCCATTAAATTTCAGCAATTTTTTGATTATATAAATATTTATTAGAACGTTTTGAAACTTTTATACAATAAAATGTGGACCTTGAATTTTTCAAACCATTGCCACTAAATGGCTGTCATAATGGAGCCCTATTAAAAACTGGTTGACATGATATCTCGAGTCAGGTAAGTCAGAAGCAAAAAATGTCAAAGGCGTTTTAAAATATAAGTGGGTAGCTGTAATCGGGTATAGAACTAAACATTTAGGTGAAAAACAAAATGAAGGACTTTTCACGTTTTTGATTCTGTTTTGCAATTAAAATTGTTTAAAAAAAGTTAAAAATTTATAAAAATATCTGATTCTAGTTCGGAATAAAACTGTATATGGATTTAAGAATTTCTGAAAATTTCAGCTCAATCGGTAAAATAGATTTTTTAAACCCATCTCAACCAGGTCAATAAACGTAGTTTTGAGAAAAACACGTTTACAGCTGAAACAGCTGCAGAGCGCGCTCACCCACACTCAATCGTATCGCTGTTTATTTATATATATTCTTGGGCTTCGCCGACCAAAATGAGAGTTTGTATATTAGTTCTTCATATATGTATATATATATTTAGTACCGATTTTTTTTATAAAATCGATTTTCGGAAGAAAAAATCCAGACTGATCCCCAAGTAAAGAAAGTTCTTAAAAATATTTTTAAATATTTTTAATTAATCAATTTCAGAAATATGCAATTATTCAGAAATCCATGAAACTGAAAATTTCCTGTTGACAGTGCACCAGTTTCGATGAAATTTGACGAATTAAAGCATTTAAGCTGTAATCGTTGTATTGTTAAAACATTTAGTAGAGTTTAAGCAAATTTATTTACTATTGATAGAAAAACAAAGGAAACTTCTGTGGAACTGAGAAAAATTGTTATCAGTGAACTTCATGTGGAAAAAACTTTATAAGAAATACGTAAACAGATTAAAAAAATTTGGGTTATGCAATATATTATTAAAGGACACTGAAGTGAAGAGTTGAAAATAAATCAAGAAATGTTAAGCGAAAACTGTTAAATGGTTCGATCGAAATGGTCGAATCGGTCGGTTGAGAGATATTTAAAAAAACCAAAAGTTAGTGCTCCAGAATTATGCATTTTTTTTTTTGAATATTTACTTGGAAAATTCTGTAAGAACTGAAACAGTTCGCCGTGTTTAAAGAATGCAAAAATGGATTTAACGAAAGAATAGAAAAAACGATTCATCAGTAAAGCGAATAATAATAAAGGCTTAAATTCGTTAATAAAGATTGCCCATTTTAGTACTGGTAGCGAGTAATTTTCACTGATGAAAGCAAATTATTAAAATTAAGAATTTTCAAATATTTTGGCGTTTTTTCTTTAGATTTGTTTTTTTACGAATATGTGTGTGAGCGACTGTACCTACATAGTTAAGCTATTAATTTCAATCGGTGACAGGTCAGGAAGTTTTCTTTAAAAATGTTCAAAACTTCTTTAATATTATAACTTGCATATTTTACCTCCCAGCATTTTCTAGTATATTTGTTCATTTCATATTTTCTTCCGTGGAATACGAGGGCTGTATGCTAAGTGATAGTGGGCAAGAAAACGCATTTGTTTTTTCCTCAATTAAGCATCGAATTGGTCCAATAAATTACCATAGTTCTGCCCGTGATTGTTATTCTTTTCTCTAAATAGTAGAGCGAATCCAAAAAATGGTGGATATAACTATTCTGGCCGCCGCACATGCTTCCGCCTACCTTGGAGCAGGTTCGCCAGGTGGAGTCCACTGTTTTGGATATTCTTTTATTACTGGATTGTAGTGAGGACCCTTGGAGTCCACTGTTTTGGATATTCTTTTATTACTGGATTGTAGTGAGGACCCTTGTTTTGTCGACAATCACGAAAAACCGTAGAAACTCTTTCGGATTGTACTTAAAAATGTCTAAATAGTTCTAGTGCGACTTCGTTTTTGGTTCATTATGAGCAAACGTGGCACTGATAGCTTTCCCATGCCCAATTTTTCGTGGAGGATATTTTGTATGCGTTCAATTGTGATGCCAACAATGTCAGCAATCTCTCTGAAATGTACCCGGTGATCTGCTTACTCGACATCATGGATTTTGTTAACCATATCCTCTATAGTTACCAAAATCGGACGGCCTCCATTTCTTCAACTTCATTTTAATTTAAATCGAATCAGTTTTTTCATGGTTGGAAGCAAACACGAACTTGACGACATTCAACTGCTACTACAACGGACCAGATAAACAGGTGTTAAAATGCTCTCTTCCTATGACTTGCCCCCCTTCGGGACACAATCACATCCGGTATGGCACAGTGATCGAAACAAACAATACCGCAAACTTTTGGTGATAAAACTGCCTAAAAGTTATTTTTGGACGAATTTCGCGGTAATAGGGAAAACAAAGAAGTTGTGGCGCGCGAAAAATGATCCCCTCTTTCCAACGTCGTTTTTGGCGTGTAACTCTTTTAAAATTGACAGCAAGTGAAAACACAACTTACTGCAAATTGAATTTTACACAAGTTTGTCATATTCAACTTTTTTGTGGGAGCGGTGCTTTCCAAGATATGGGGCCGTCCCACTTTTTTTGTTCTCAAGATGGCGCCAAGGGGATTGGAGCTGCGACCCAGAAACTTAGATTCAAGCTCACATAAAGACATACTACTCATTGCAATTAAAAAATTTCTACTCACTAAAATGCTCCGCGAGTTTTGCAATGGGGGTTTGCCATCGGAAGCCGATTATTTGGCCTAAAAACGGGGTTTTCACGCGACTTTCTCCCCGTTAGTGTGGAGTGATTGCAACAATCAATACCGCAAACGATTTGTGACAAAACTATCATGGAATAGTATATCAATGTATTTCGCGTTAAACGTGAAATTAAAAAAAGTTGTGGCGCCCGAACGATGTTCCCCCCTTTTTGTGTGTGGTTTTTGGCTTGTAACTTTATTATTGACCCAACGTAAAAGTAATGTATGAACGACTTGCTAAGCATTTTATTCTACGCAAGTTTGCCATACACATCTTTTTTGTAGGAGCCATGGTTTCTGAGATATGAGGGTGCTCCAACTTCTTTTGTTTTGAAGATGGAGCCCAAATGACAGAAGCTGCGACCCCAGAAACTTGAACTTAAGCTATGTATATCATTGCACACGCATTGCATTAAAAAAAATTTTGCCTACCCAAAGTGCACGGTCAAACTCCCATTTGACTGTACTAGTACACATTTTGCGTAAGTGGTGCCATCAGTCGCTAAACATGGGTACTTATCATTTTCACCGCCTTTAGCTAGAACTCGTGTTTAGCGCCCTTACCATTACAAAATAAAAATTATTTTGCTTAATTTATTATTTTCTAAAGAGTAAAGTTATACTGAGAATGTTGCAAAAATAAATCCATAAACAATGACATTCTATTTAAGTCACCTTCTATTTTTTTAATTCATTCCAGTGCGGTGTGAAAAAACGACAACATTAAAAATTACAAATTTAACAAAATCAATTTCTATAGAAACGCATCAAATCGATTTGCATAATCAAAGAAATTCCAGCCATTGTTCTCCAATTAAATATCTATGATTTTTTTGTGTTTCACCAATAACCAGATTTGAATTTTCAAACAGTTCAACAATTTTGAGGATCCTTTGGCGGTTCACAAATTTAAATTAATCGTTCAAATTAAATGAATTAATATTTCAAATAAGTTGTCGCCAATTCATTGATTGTTGGTGAAAATGTGGAAATAAAGAAAGGCATTCATTATGCATATTTTGACTGACGTGAACAGTTGGATTGGTAAGAGGATTAGGTATATTGTCTAGATGATATAGCTGAAAGGTATGTTTTATTTTTAGAAGAACACATTGATAGACATTACTAAGACAGTAAAGAATTTCAAAAACAAAAACAAAACTAGAAAAAAGGACGTCAGCTACGACTGAAACAAAAAGCTGAATATATACGAAAGCGTGGATATTTATTTGAATCTTAGAATGCAAATTTATGCAGAATTGGAGACAGATGCATGTGGTTCATCCAACTGTTGTTTTTGTTTGAAAAGTTATTTGGTGGTGCTTCATTCGATGACTGAACTAATTGGATTGATGGATATTTTTAATTAGTTGTTATTTTGTTATAGTTGAAACATATTGGATAAATATTTTTTTTATGAAAATTTTAAAGGTTGCTGTTTTTTGAATAATGGATTAATTATTCATTAAAACAACTTGTTGAAGTATTATATTTCAAAAATCTTAATTCACGCAACAAAACTACAATACAAATTATGAACTTACCTGAGTTTAAGATATTCTCAATTTCTTCAATTTTTGTTCAGGTGTTTCAGTGTTACTGTTGGTACTCTCGCATGGGGATTAATTATGAAAAGCTTAGTTTTTTAAATGGTCATACGAATCAAAAATTAATCTTTAACTCTTGCAGTAAGTCAAAGGCTTATTTTTAAATTAACATACATATATGACAATTTTAGCCTTCAAAATAAAACTTTCACCGAGCTCGGACGCACGAAAACAAAATTTCTTTAAGAAAGTTTTAAAGTAGTATGGACACATTTTGCTACATTTGTATGAAATTTTATGATTTTAAAATAAAAAACAAAAAATTGCTGATTTTGTGCAAAATGAAAAAAAATGCTCATTTTGGCTTTAAAATTCAACTTAAGGTACTAGTCCACTTTACAAATTTGCTTAGAACTTCATAAATGATCTTCAGAAAAATCTTTTCGAAATTCGAAAGTTTACTATATAAATGGCGAATTTGAGTGTGTGCGCGTTTTCGGCTCTTTTTAGGTGTTCGTAGCGTCTCTTTCATTCCCCTCCTCTAAAATGGCGGTTTCTCCTATATACATCATATTTGCGACTTTATTGCATGTGTTCAGTGTTTTTGAAAAATGTCTAATTTTTCATTTTTCACAAAATGTTTGTCAGCAAAATGGATCAAAAACTATAAACACGTTTTACGCAAAACAATGTTTTTTAACATGGCTGACAGATAATCTCCGGATTTACTCAACCGATTTTCAAAAACTTTGAT
This sequence comes from Oxycera nigricornis, assembly GCA_963942545.1. Taxonomy (NCBI): domain Eukaryota; kingdom Metazoa; phylum Arthropoda; class Insecta; order Diptera; family Stratiomyidae; genus Oxycera; species Oxycera nigricornis. The sequence continues at coordinate 97,312,506 of OZ012661.1, read as the reverse complement.
GTGTTTTATTTTTAAGAGATTATTACACCGTAATCCACCAGAATATTAGCGAAAATTTCGAAAAAAAAAATTGGCGTTAAAAAACAACGAAAAAACGAACGGTCCATTTTTGACATTTTTTCACAAGTCCGCCATTTTTTTTAACTGATTTTTTTTGAAAACGGTGGTGGATTACAGTGTAAGAGACTTTGCTTTTTTAAGTGCCATTTAAATTTTTTGTTTCAGATGTACCAATCCATAGATTTTCTGTCCGCTGTGGAGTAACGATTTTTTCTATGCCAATATATAATAAAGTTTCTGAGAAACAAATGCTTGAAAAATGGTCTTTTTCGCCTTCTAAAGTGGACTGGTACCTTAAATTGTGGACTCCGCAGATACTTTGTTCTATTTGTGTCGAACAATTAGGACAGTCGCAAAAGACAATTGTTACCTTTTGGTATGCCTATGATGTAGAGGGAGCCAACTAATCAGAAGTCCAGAAATTCCAGTACCATTTACAAATTCAATTTTTGATATCAACGACGTCTAGAGAATTAAATTCGAATCAGCAACAATTATTCACACAAGGCGAGTTGAATGATTTGATAGGAGACTAAGGTCTTTCTTAAGAATCTGCTTAACTTCTTCGATCCAGACTTCATGTGAAACACCAATTAGCTCTCGGATTACAATTTGCTTGGTATAGTAAACGTGAAGCAGAGTTTGTCACTTATTTCTTTCAAGGAGAGTTATAAACTCATTGTTATAATATGCCTGCTCTTATTGAAAAGTTAGGTGTACACTTTATATGTCAATGTTTAACGTGGTTGCCTGACCAGTTGGTCCTAACACCACGGGCTTCTTAGGCCACGGGTTACGATGAGCTCGCATCAAAGCCCCCATAAACGTACTAGGCAGTAGCCCATAACCTAGTATAGGTATTAGTCTTATCCAGAGTTTGCATGGACTCCTTCATTATTCCTGGTACAGATTCGGACCTAACAGCATCCTTAATGCTCTTTGGGAAGCAGCACCCCTGTTGATATCGCAACAGCACGCCAAAGCACCACAATACAGAAGGATTGCCGAATAGCTACCGGTTCTAAACTGTATTAGAAATGACTGTATCCACTTTTGGTGTAAACCACATCCACCAAGTTGCAACCAATAGATTCCTTACCGATCGTCGTAGTTTAGGGTTATCATCCTTTAAATCAATATATGATAGGCCCTGTTAATCGTCATCCCTTTACCTCAGCATCCTGATGAAGGGATGTTGCTCTGAGGATCGGTCAGAACCCCTCCTTCTTTGTACTGGCTTGGGACCATTCTCCTGGCTGCTTAGGCCGAGAAGTAAACATCTGCTGGTCGACACCACAGGAAACTCTTTCTGTAAGGTAATAATTCGGCTATGCGACTTTTCCCAGGCATATTCGAGGCCGGTTATGCCTCATCCAGTTCCTCCCCGACCACAGCGTTGGAAAGAGCGGAGTTAGTTGGGTATACAATATGATCCTTCAGCATGGAGACTTTTTATCGATTTATCAAAACGGAGTTTAAAAGGGGTTCTTTCACATAACTCTCATCAATATGCTTTTGTTCCTGTCACTCACTCAGTTCATTTGAAGAACATCTTATGAAAATTTGGATACACTACTAAATACAAAAGGATGTAGGGTAGATCGCCGCCTCGTGGTGCATCCTGGATAACGCTAAATGATCTACCACGGCACGATTTCGAATGTTTTCTGGACAACTCTCTCGTCATAACGACTATTTTTGGTGCTTTTGGCTGATAGCTGTGGTATTCTGTCACTTGAGTACGCAAGAGTGACATCTTGCGGAAATGGCTTTCAGGCTAATGCCACTGCTGCCTCCGTCCCGGTAAAACCATGGCAGGCCTCGCGGTACGTTCAAAACTCGTCGCCACTAATTTGGACTCCTGATTGATCCCTGGCCCGGCTCTGAGCACATATCATCATAAGGAAATGAGTCATGCGCGGTATTCCTGATAATATTCACAAAAAAGTCATGCCCAGACGTAATTTTATGGCAAAACGCAAAAGATGTCTCTCAAAATAGTCCTACAGTAATTCTTGAACTTGATATGTTCTTCATAACTGTATAAATATATGTATTTGTAACATACTAATTGATTTTTAAAAAAAATTAAAATAAAGGTTCTTTTCTTTAAAGGAAAACCAGATGTCCTAGAAAAAATATGTGGGTACCACTGTGTTTAGAACACTCAAAATTAGCGATAATTAATATTCAAATATTTGTCGGCCGGTGTTTTCAATTCATTACAGGCAATATCTGAATATATCTTTGTGTATTTTGAAACTTGAATTTTGTTACTTAGCACATTGCATTTAGTCCCTACATAAAAGGCAACGCAACCAGCCAGCAATTATCTAAAAAAAATCCCTCAAACCATTCAGTGATCATCCGATTTACACAAACATATTAGATCATCCTGGATATCCATCTCGTTGATTCATTCCTGGCTACCCTCTCAAAGTTTCAGCTGGAACACAAACATTTTAATCCTTCCCAGTATTTACGTTTACAACGAGCAAGACCACGTCACCAATAGTATTTTTTCGGTACTCAAGTGGATTGGCTGCTGTTTTTGCTAATGCTATGAAACCCATGTTAAAAATGGCTAGGAAGGGATCCTAAAGAGAAGCTGGAACTTGCGGACGGACCATGTGGTGCACATCCTCAATTAGAACGAAAGTAAAACGTCTAAATCCGCCTAATCCCTGTTCGTTCATCGAGCGCAGCTGAAAGGGTGGTGGTTTGGTGGTGGTTTGGTGCGGTGTCGCCTTTAAGTGTACAAATTGATGTCGAAGTTTGGGTTTTTTGTTAATGATTTTATTTCGGGACGAGGCATGTTTTTCACCACTCTCCGGAAATTGTCTTGTAAATTAATGGGAAGGGTTGCATTTTTCCAGTTGCCAGATGTTGTACGATTTCATCCCGATAATGTTAATGTGTTTTTGAGTAGATCCAAAGACAAAAGTTTAAATGTTCGTTGTTGTTCTGCACAACAACAATCATACCGGCCATTGAACCTGAGGTTGGTAGCTGATTCGGTTCCCACATATTCGCAATAATCTTTTGCTACCTGCAAGGCATTCGAGCAGTGTCTGACGCCCCCTGCAAAAGATTCCTTACAATCGACAGCAGCAACCGACATTAAATTAAAAAATTGGCCACTAATTGATTCATAGTATTAACGCAGTAGTGGTTGATACTTAATGGCAGCCTAATTTTATGATATATGCCCTTATGCGTTGTGCAGTCCTCGCAAATAAATATACGTTCATGTCGAGTTGATGGCTCTCATCGTGACGGCCCGAAGGATTATAGAAATCCACTCCAAATGCAACGTACGCCTGTGACTTGATATGTGCAAAAGTATTGTGTTTTTTTTTCAACTCAACCTCGCCAAATGATGCACATGCAATCCTCGTTGTATCACACATTCCAGAAGCGATTTCCCACAGTCGAAACAGGTCTAGGACACGAGTGAAAGATACAGAAGTAGATTGGCTAAAATAGCCACCATTTGGGAGCACATTTCAGAGGAGCTGTGCCTCCTATCAATCAGATTAGTGAAATTGCTACTATCTGGACGATTTTTTTCGTTAGCCGAATGAGAGTCTTTTAATTTGATTTTAGTATTTAACTTTAATAGATTTGCATCAAAAAAATAATCCCAGCAAACTCGCTAAGAGTAGACATAAATCGATATGGGACAAAATTAATGACTATGAGACTTTCTCCATTTTTTCTACGAAAATACTTTCATGTGTGCGATCGGCGACTAAATTCCTCAAATATAAATTAGCAACAATCCATAAATAAGGATTATTAAAATAGTAATAGTTTTTTTGGGGGATGCTAACTTATCAATTGATTCAATTATATAGAAACCTTTGACTATTGATGAGCATGGTTTTGTATGTGGTTATTCATGTCACCTCCAATTGAATATTTATGAGATATATTTTTTTCGCTAAACGAGATACATACGTAACTGGGTATGTTAATTTTCAGATATATTTCACCATTACTGAGGTTTAACGTCAATCTGTATACTCTAGACTCTTTATTTATGGAATTTATCGCTTGATAGTATAACTATATTTTGTCGTATTAGAGTCGAATGATAGGCTTCCAAAGAAAGACAACTTCATCTAATTAAACAAGAATAACATGTGAGCTAATGGTTTCCAGGTCTAACGAGTTTTTTATGTCCCTCAGAAGAAGAATGTTAACATAACTCCTTGTTTACAATGTATCAATAAATTCAATCAAACTATGATAATTTTGAGCCAATGATAACATTCTGAGAATAAAGTATCTTTAAAAGCGATCCCCATTCATAATTAGCAGCACTTCGTTAAAAATCTTGAAAGTGATTCAGATGCAACTCAATATGTAGAAGAAACTAGTTGCTTTTTCTTTTGCAGCAGAACTGCCTCTCAAAATGATGGTTCATTCTTAACAAGTTTGATTTCATTCCTCTTCATATTTTCGGATAAATAAACATTATCATCGTCAATGACAAACCACCCGAAATAGAACCTTGACATCCTTGAGGTCGTAGCAATTAGATAAAGTCAGAAGGAATGCTAGCTCCCTCAATGGTATTTAGCAACATCTCGATTATAAAAATTCGCCTGAAGATGATTAGAACCCGATCGGGCATGCTCGATTAGCATAATGACTGGCATGCACCCCAGATGAATACCCAGGACCTGATCAGAAACTCATAAAATTTTCCTAGCCAAGAATGTACACAAACACACACACACACACACACAAAATAATAGCAGGGAGCATAATTTGGTGGGAAGTGTGGTTTCGGGATGACGGATGGCGTCCTCTTCAGGTGCTGTCATTTACCATCCGCCATCAGACAGCACAACCACGGTTAGGCTTGTTAATGGGTTAAGCTCATTATATTTCAACTATTTTTAATATTTGTATCTGCGAAGTATAACGACTGTCAATTGGTTCGTATATATGCCTACGCCGCTATTCTATATTCAGTTTTTTATCATGGGTTAGAACCTCCTAGTCTAGTCAACAACTTCGTCTTCTAGTGTGCTTTTGGTTTAGCTACTTGCTAACACTCTTATTGCACAATTAATGGAGATTCTTGTTTCCAGGCTTTTGGCCGGTACCATTATTAAATGGGAAGTGTGGTTTCGGGATGACGGATGGCGTCCTCTTCAGGTGTTTAGTTTGTAGTGGTCTTTTTTCTTTACTTTGGGAGGGCATCATTACTCCAGTTATCCATATGTCGTGTGAAGTCGTCATCATTCATAATCGAACCTCATCCTCCATTCTGAAATTAGAAACGATATGCTTTAGTCGGTTCATACTTGGAAGCAGTTTATAAGCAAAAGATGAACAGAAACATGAACTGCCGTGCCAAGAAAAATGGGTGCAACCACCGCAAATCAAAATTTGAGCTATGAGCATCTTCGATAGAGTCAAAAGTATTTCCATGTTTAAGCGTAGTCTTAAATTTAAATAAATTCATCGGGAAACATGTTCTAGAAAATTAGGACGACCCATCTACCTGTTGATTTCCTCTTCCCATGATAATAAGCATCTTTTATCACTTCTTAGGAAGTAAAACTATGGATACCTGAAGTATCTAAAAAGATACTTGTAGCTTTAAATTTTCTTCTTCTCAATTTTCAACAATTAGAAAATAATTATGAACATTGACTTACCGTTGGGGGCAACACAAAAAACAAAATAACTCGAAACTGATGTCACGGAAATGCAACCTTTCTTTTGAGCATGGCAATATAGTCCAGCCAAATTAATGAAGATTTGAGGTCCACAATGAAAATATGCGAAGCTCCATAATTTGAGCTAAGAAAAGTAGAAAAAAATTGTTGTTGCGATTGTTATTTCTACAATTTCGCCTCAAAACTTTTTTTTGCAAGATATTTTGAAAGTAAGAAAACTTCACTTTTATATTAATAGTTTCTTTTTACTCATAAAATTTTAGTTCTTAATGTCTTATATTTTGATTTGTTTCCCTGAAACGTGCTGTCAATTCGTTTGTGAATTTTATTTGAAATATTTACGTTTCAAACTTTTTCATGGAAATTTTTGTTTGTAAACAAATCGGTTCGCAGGAAATATTGTCCAGTTTATCTGGAAGTTATAAAGTTTAATTTGCTCCACGCAAACATTTGAACATTGAGAGTCAGAATTAAGACTGAATTAACCGAACATATTATGCGATATCGCTCGAGCTCGGTCATGGCAGCGTGGGACATGTTAGCTGCAATTATTGATTGATCAGTTCGACTGGAGCGCATGTCCTAAATAGAATGTACGGTCATGCTTGAGCTTAAATTTGTTCGTGTGTCTTCTAGCAACTGTTTTCTTCTTCTGTGGGTTGAATAATTTTCACAATGAACTCTAGCAAATCATTTATGACGTGCAATTATCAATTTTAATTAATAAGTTTTCGCAATGTTGTAACTATTTTGAATTTTTTTAAAATAACTTTTTCCGGCTTTTTTTTTGAAAAACATTTGAACATTTTCGCAAATTGAATTTTTTTGGAAATTGGTTTAATTAACTTCCCAGTATATGGGAAGTTCTTGTAATCGACTCGAAAATCGAAATTGAAATTTTCAACATAAATTTACGTTTTGCGGTCTTACGAGTATATTTTAAGTGTTTTTAGAAAGAAGTATGTATGTGTGTGTGTGTGTGTATGTACGTACGTACGTCCGTACGTACGTGTGTGCGTTCGTGGACAGTTTTTTCAAAGAGCGTAACTCACGTAAACAAAGTTGTATCGACTTCGTTAAGGTGTCAATCGAAGCGTCTTTGCAATCTTAAGAGCTGATTAGTTTTTGGGACACTTCGGTCGGGGGGGTTTGCGGTTTTCGCCCCTTGAAGGTCAAACCTATCATGCACTATATCTTTCGAACCAAGCGTACGATTTTCATCATCAAGGTATCAATCGACGCATATAAATATAAAGGTCCTAAGTGCATTTTAAGTGGCAAAAAAAATTAAATAAAAAAAGGCTTTTCCCCCCCTGTTTTTTATATTTATTGCAATATGCGACAAGAGTTGAATGTTTGAGGATTTTTAACTAATTTTATCTTATAGAAAATTTTATTACGCAACTTTTATTCTCACACAACTTTGACCTAAAATGAACCGTTTTAAAGTTAGGAGTGAGACAACCAGAAAAAACACGATTTTTTTTCAAATTTTTAAACATTTCGTTTTTTTGTTTAATGTTCCCGACTTTTTTGAGGAGCATAAATCAATTATTGTTATACGAGTTATTCCCCAACTTTTCCTGCAAAAATCAGCGTGCCCCCCGCAACGTCCATCTGAAAACAGATCCGCTCTGGTCTAAAATTCGACTTGCAGAATTGCCAATTCATTGTACTATATCGCCGCTAAGTTTGCGTCAGAATGTAAAGTGACCAACTGGGAAAAGAAACGCACAAAATTATTTAAGTTAAAAAGTTTAAAATGCAATAATGTAGCAATGTTTACAATTATACATATAGTAGATTGACTCTTGCTGGATAATTTGTGGTTAATTTTTTATGCTTCTTTTCGGAAGGATTGCAATAAATAATGGAAATGTATGTGTGCTCCTGAACGTTCCGGAAATTTTTAAATAGCATTACAAATCCTAGTCCGCAATCTGGGCTAAGTGAGAGTGGGTTTCCACTCTAGAGAGTATGAAGCAAAGGAGGTGGGCTTATAAAAACAAAATGGTTAGAATGGAAAACATGAAGCGAACTTCGAAAGTTTAAAAAAAATAGTTTTACATCCACAGGTCACATTTTGTTCGTAAAATCCTAAGTGTATCATTTTCTAGACGCGCATTGGAATTACATCTGTCTGCGATGTTAATCTGCCGTAACGTGCGGAAGAAATAGAATCTATATTAGGCACAATTTAATGAAAGATGACAGTCAATGATTCATTACATCATTATTTTACTATATTGCGACATGAAATCCTATCATCGCCCAGCTAACTGGAAATGTTGCAAAAATGTCCTCATCCACCACATGTTCTGCCACAATCCGAAAAAACTTCAATAAATTATAGTAATTAGGCAGACATTACTACAGGTGCAAGGCCACATCCTTCTCGAAATTGTTCGTTAATAGCCTGAAACAGATAGCGCTTAAATACCTTCTTATTACACAAAATTGATGTTATCACTCTTATCAACTATTTAGGATGCATGCCTGCACCGTTCACATCAGGGGTAAGCATTTAGGCGAATTGTTCAGGGTGTTCTGAATCGTCCTCTATTTTGTTTGCACATGTGGAAAGTGTAACGATTTTATGTGAAGCCTGCATGCATGCATGCGTACATATGTATATATCGTCGTGGGCTTCCTCGAGTGCATCAGACATTTGTCTTGAGCGCAGCTCCTTATCAAGGTGTGCAACTCGCGAGCATGCGTTTCTCGAACGCGACACAAGTTCTGAGGTCCTTTGAAATACGGCCGGTCGCCGTAACCTTCGCGCAAATAAGAATGCACAATGCTGCCTCGAAAAAGGGAGCACACCTTTCTTCGTGTACCTATCGCCTGGCGGTCACGATACAGATGCCACCGTTTCGTCAACGTCTTTTCGAATTGTGGCCCGCCATAAAATGCTTGGGATCCTGCTCCTGCTCCTGCCTGATATTGATCTGACGAATCGCATGATCTGTTTGCTGTTTGCAACGCACAACCTAAAGATACTATGGGTCGCCGCGTATCTGTTCAAACATGTGAGTAACATACATTGATACTCGAAAAGGACAGATACGAAATGTGGCCGGCAAATTTATGTAAATAGGTTCCTTTATTTGATCATGTGGTGTCGCTTTGTCGACGAGTCCGCACAAGGACTCAGACAGCCAGTCAGTCAGTCAGTCCCTATTTGCCATGGAGATTTTCATATCGATTCGTTAATTGGCTTTGCACCTTTCGACAAATTCGACGACACACAACTGTTGAACCGATGAGTGTTTGCGGATTAATAAGTTATTTTTTTTGGTTGATCCTGCGTTCCGATTCTACTCCCCAAAATTGTTTGTTTGGGAGCAAGCTGCATAGAATATGAAAGAAGGGTTGCCGTAGTGCTTTCGTAAGAATAGTCAAACGAATCGCTTGTCGTTTTATAGTAAGTACCAGTACCTATCTCAATAATTTTTATTCAGTACTAGGGTTGTCTGAAAAGTTTCCGACTTACCAAATAAATAAGGCATTTTTTCTTAAAATTTAGTTTTATTTTTGAACATAGTCTCCTTTTAAGTCTATATATATTTTTTCTAGCAATTCGCTTATTTTTTTAACACTTCCAAATAATAGTTTCCGTCTTTCTCTGCAAAATAGACGTTTACGTATGCTATCACTTCCTCGTTCTATGAAAATCTCTATCCTCCAAGCCAAATATTCAGGTCAGGAAGGTCAGGAAACAGGATAAAGTCAGTGGGGGCCGGATCTGAAAAATACGGTGCAGTGTCAGCCAATTCAAAGTGCAATTCGTGAATTTTAACAATGGTGATAGCTGAAGTGCGAGCAGGCACTTTGTCCTGATGGAAAGGCACTTTTTCCTTCTTCAAATACGGTCATTTTTTTGCAATTTCTGTCCTTAGCTTTTCCAATAACGATGCTTAATAGTCTCTCGTTATTGTTTTACCATTTTGAAGATAATTCATGAGCAAAATTTCGCGGCTTTACCAAAAAACAGTCGCCATCACCTTCCCGGCCGACGGACCTGTTTCCGCATTTTTCGGGGCAGGTTCACCCCTTTGCAACCCACTGCTTTGACTGTTCTTGCGTCTCAGGAGTGTAGTGGTGGATCCAAGTTTCATATACAGTTATAAATCGACGCAAAAAAAAGACTCGTTCCGCTTAAACCGCTCCAAAAGAGCTATGAAAATGTTCATTCGAATACGTTTTTGATTCGAAGTGAGCAAACGCGGCAACCAACGCGCGGATAGCTTACGCCTGCCTAATTCTTTAGACTATGATCAACGCGTTCTTTAAATATGCTCATAACCTCTGCTATCTCTCTAGCCTTAGCTCGACAGTCATCCAGTAGCTTTGATGAACTTTTTCGACGTTGTCTCTGGTTGTCACAGTTTTTTGACCTTCCTGAACGCTCACTAACAGTGAAGCTGGTGCGACCACGTTTAAATTCAGCTACCCAAAATTTCACGGTCGTTATACAGTGTGCAACTCATCTTTGATTTGCGTGGGCATATTGCCTTTCAAAATCAAATATTTAATGACAGCTATGTACTCAAGTTTTTCCATTTTTGTGAAAACTCTCATAACGACTTAATCATATGATTGTCAAATTACAACTGAACTTGCCAAATGGCTGAAATGTCAATAAGTGTTTTCAACACATGTGTCAACACATTTCATAACTTCATGTTCAGGTCGGAAACTTTTCAAACAACCTTCTTAGGGTTCAGTATTTCCAATTTTGTTTCATCTATGTAGAATAAATCGTAGTGTTTTTAATCATTGAATTGAGTTTCCAGTAAATGTTTCCTTAGCATGATTTTAAAAGATATTAGGAGAGACCGTGGCAAAACACAAGGTTCGGGAAAGGATGGGAAATGTGCTAGTGTGCGTGATTTATGCACGATAATGAGGTGCGGCAGCGCAATTAGTACGAACTTCAGTGACCTTACGCCGGTCAGTGGATAGCAGGATTGCCACATTACTGCAAATGCAGTAAATCTACTGCACTTGTACAATATTTTGGAAACACTGCGCAGTAACACAATTCTACTGCACTTTTATTTCATAATAAGTTACTAAAATATTTAAGCAAAATTCAAACGACTATGCAATATTCATGCACTTAAAGATATGAAATCAAATTTCAATGAAACAGCTTCTTTGAAATTTTTATAAACGTCAAAAGTGTGCAGTATGCATCCACCTTCACGATGTTTTCTATGCTAGATTCTACTGTCAGCTAAATTGTGCGCGCAGGTTTTTTATCAGGTCAAGTTTCTCATCATTATGTGACATTCCCAGAGACGAGAAAATCGGAATTAATAAGGGAAGCAATGGATAAATTCATCAATATAACTCCAAAAAATAAACCGCAACAGGATAAAGAGCTCGCTCGTTGTATTCATGAAGAATCGTAAGTGTTCAGTTAGTTGTTATCTCTCGTTTCTTTGAAATTACTGATTATTAAATTTTTAAAGAATTGCCACAGGTGATGAACCAAATAATGACGCCGAAACTAGACAGTTCCTGAGCAACGTAACTAGAAAAAAATACAGACAGCACTATAAAAATGAGTGGGAACGTGTATTTCCGTCGGTGAAATCGATGGAAGGGGAAGCGTTTTGCAGGTTATGTTTCAAAAGCCTAAAAAATAATATTAGCCATTTAAAACGGCATGAAAACCCAATTACTCATAAGGCCAAAGTTGGAGACACGGATAAAATGTCAACTATAGAACAGTGTTACAACTCTGCACCTTCTTGTGTATCGTGAAATTCGAAATTAAAAGCCTAAATAACGTGTGTTACATATTGCATTCAATTTAATTTGCCATTTTCTCAAATGGATGCAATTCCATCACTGATTCCTACCGTCTGCAAAGATTCGACAGTTACAAAAACATAAAATGTGGAAGAACAAAAGCGTCATCTATGATCAATAATGTAATTGGGCCATATGCTGAAAAGGAAATTAGTAAAAACTTGCGATTTCAAAAATTTTCCATTATTATTGATGAAACTACGGACGTTTCGACAAATAAATGTTTAGTTATTGTAACACGATACTTTGATGAACAAGTTAAAAATGTAGTTGACAGTTTCTTCGGATTTTACTACAATTTCGGCAAATCTACTGCACTTTGATTCGTTAATTTACTGCACGTTTGAACAATAAAGCAGCAACCCTGGTGGAGAGTGCTCGTATTGGCTGCTCTCTGGGAAAAAACTTAGTATTCTTAGTAATATGAGGATTTGTTTTTTTGGCAAGCATCGATGCGTTAGTAAGTTTTTACAATATTTTTAAGCTAACACTGTGATATATTTATATTAGACACGGTTTATAACCCTCACTGTTTTAGGATAGGCATGCTTGGTATCATTACAAAAAATATTTGTTGTGGCAAAATGGTGGGGGAATAAGGGGCAAAAGAAGTTCGAACTCAAGAAAAAATGACTAGAAAATGCAATAGTCACGGATTTTTCCGCTTGACTTTTTAGCGTAAGTTGCATATTGTCTTGTATGCTTTGGTTAGTAGACATGCTCATGAGGTTAGTTTTCGTATTCTGACTCCAAATTATGATCCCTTTGTAATTCTCAAAAATATAAACATATACATTTTTAATTAATTTAATTATTCCTAGTGGTAACCCATGAAAACCATTTAATGGTCCAACAATATATTCCCATTTGTCGATTTATTTCTTAATTGCCCACATTGGAACATTTTTATTGTCAGCTTGCTTAGCATCTTTGAAATTTTATCAAAACCTTTCAACAATACCACCCAGACCCTCTGGCAAACTGACTCAACTTGACCGCAAGCAACAGGAACATGGCGAGAAACCGAAAGGGCATTTGGCACTTTTGACCATTCGCCACTTGCGGTTTTGTCAGTTTTTAATTTTGTCCAAATATTATGCAAGACGTCCAAAAAGACCTAACCAGCCGGTGCACACCGACTGTCTGTCTGCGAGTGTTTTTTGCACGTCCCCGAAAGACAGACAACCTCGCAGATGTACCGAAAAGCCGAGATGCTGGCGCATTTAACAATATAATTATCTGTGACCAAACTCGGGATATCTTCATAGATAGTATCGAAGATGCAACATGGTCTCCTGCCGCGCCGAAGAGCTTAATGCTCGACGATGCGGCCTGGCCTTATCAGATCGAAGCGATCTTGTCGATAACCCAAAAGCAACCACCAAACGCGATCAGATGTAGTTCGACAATAAACTTGCAATTAAAGGAGTCGAAGAGTACACGCGACATCTGCCTCGTCGTTATGCCACAAAAAGGATACCAATGGTTGGTTGACCAGCTGGTTGGCAGGTTCTCACGTTTTTGGCAAGAGCTCATTATGAGCAATCGATTAAAGGGAAAATGGTATTTTTTTCGCGATAGCGAATCAATTACCAGGACATGTTTTGCACTTAGAACTGCTCGTAATAGTGAGCGATTTATGAGTTTAAAATTAAGCTCGCATAAAATACGTTACAAATGCAAATATGCATTCATAATATCCAATAATTTAGATAGTTCAATTTGTTGGACCTAAAAGGATTAAATTATTCGTTGCCTAAAGATATAAAAAGCCATCGAATGTTTGTTGGCATTTATTTACATTCTGTAACAGTCATTTCAATTAATTAAACAAAATATTTGTTTATTATATTCAATAAATACATCAAATAAATTGAAAGTGCGATGCCTTGCCATGAGAATAAAGAATTGTTACTACGATTGTCAATGTGGAAATTGATTTCATTAATACTAATGACACACGATAGCTGATAATGAGCTCAATCTGGCACATAATGAGCTGTCGGTAAGTAAAAGCTGTGTCATTAGAAGTTAAATGAGGTAAAAAATTTACTGATGCAAGTACCATCTGTGAGCAGAGCACCTGAATTAGTTGTAATTTAACTTGTCAACTTAGCAAATGGGAGCGAAGTTTGAATAATTTGTAGATAATTTCCGAAGGGGTGTTTGTAATAGGGTTTATAGGTGTGCACAAGGTGTTCGCGGCACGGTAGTAAGTCAATTTTTAGTTGTTTTTCATCTTTTAAAAGTTTTGATAGCAGTTCAATTGTCAGATTCAATGAGCGAAGATTTTGAAATGTTTTTTAGGTACTTCAGGTCTTTTTTAGTATTTTCGAAATATACGAGTCTTTTCAGAAGTTGTGGAATTTTTCAAGGTTCGGAATCTCATTTGAAAAAAAAAAAAAACTTAAAAGTTGTATGGCCTCTTCTTTGAGTAATGAATGATGCTAATTAATCAATCGCGTAATGCGATTGTTCAGTCACTATCAAGATGGGATTGTAGGATAAATGTTGCCGGTCACAGCTAGAAATGTTAAGTAAAAAATAAACTATGCAATTTACTTTCAACAGTAATACTACTGACACACCACAGCCGATAATGAGATCGTAGCATTATCATCTCAATCTAGCTGATAATGATCTCATGGTAAATAAGCAAAAGCTATGTCATTGGAAGTCTATACAAAGAAAAAACTTACGGTTGCAAGTGCCATCTATGGGCAGAGCAAATAAACTAGGTTCGAATTTAACTGTCAATTCAACATAAGGCAGCGAATTTGTAAGAATTTGAAGGTAATTGCCATAGAAATGCTTTTAATGGGCAATACAACTGTGTACTCGGTGCTTTTGGCACGGAAGTAAAACAATTTGCAGTTGTTTTTCACCTTTTAAAAGCTTTACTGACAGTCTGATTGTCAGTCACAATGAGCGATACGTAGTGTGTCACTATCTCCTTAGATCCAAGCTGATAATTAGCTGTGAGCTCATTATCAGCTCTAGTGTGTCGTAGGTATAAAATAGTTTCAATGTCTAACAGATGATTGTCACACGATTGTCAATCACGCTAGCTTTTGAGCTATACTGGCTGATCGAATGTTATTAGTGGTTTTCAATGATGCACGATGCAAAACCAGAGTTTTTGTGGCAAATAAAATAACGATTACAAAACTATAATGATTTTTATCATACATGAAATTTGCTGAATAATAATTTATTTAATTTGTTCAGTATTTAATTATGATTGTCGACTATTTCATGAACTTTCTTTAACGAAATGATAACGGCACGTGCTCGTGTTGAGATACGGTAACAGGATAGCGACCGGATGAAAGCTAGTCAAAAAGGACACACAGTTGAGAGTCAATTGATTGTCGATATTGATTGACGACTCAGACAAGATGGTCGCCCTCTCAGCTGAGCAGTCCAAAAGATAGCACAGGTTATGGCGAATCGAGAACACCTGTAGATACATGTGAACAAAGTAGCAGGCAATGGTAAAGACAATTTTCGATCCAATTGCTGCCAAAACGATATCTAAACAAATATTTCTAGAATTATTTTCGTGTTAAATTTTATTTGCAGTGCCGAAACAGTAAAAACTCATGCACAAACGCAGGATTCATAAAAACTAAATTTTTAACCTGATTTGCACAACATAGTAATAAATGTTTATAAAATTTATGAATTCTTATTAGTTTTTGAAGAGCAACCAGCAAAACCTTTTTCCATGATTACAAAAAAAAATTAAATAAAAAATAAAAAATCATTCAATGGCATATTCAATCATCCCCCTTACCAAGATAATCAATAGACGCTCATGTAGCGCATCATCTACGGGAGCGGGAATATTAACTTATTCCAATTACTGTTATGAGTACCTCTAATTATTAATATTTAAAGTAGTATTATTTTCATATATTGTGTTTAGTATTTTTAATATTTATGTAGATATTACTGGGAAGTTGATCGTGTGGACCTCAAGGGTTGCACCTCACGGCTTGTTTTTGTATTATTGTTATATTGATAAACTTTCATTTATATTTATGACAAGTGTTGATATTCCGCTTTTTTCCATATTTACATATTTTTAAAAACTCGTCAATTGAGAATACTATCTGATTGTCTTTTCAGTTCGGCCAGGTCAAGGGTCAAAATCAAATAAGGACGAAGGTCTCGTGCTTAAATCAATTTCAAGGCAAAAATAATTGTATCGCAATCAAAAACTTTATTCAAGCGTGGAAAACGATGCAAGATATTCATTTTTCTGGCTCAGCCATCTGGCGTGAAGTATATAAATATAAAATTTTATTATGGAAATAAAACGTCCAAAATTAACAACGCCTTCTAATGTCTTGTTTTTATTGCACATTTATTGAAAGAGGTTTTATGCTATAGTAATGCGTTTTCCGATGTAAATTTCCTAGCTTAGTTCATTCTTCCTCCAATCCCGCTATCATTTGAAACATCTGGACTTTGCAATCATTTATTAATTTTCATCTAATTTAATTAGACAAGTGAATTTCAAATTGGCGCATTGGTGATGATGATGGCTTCCCATTTTTAAGTTGGCGAAGACACTTTCGAGCTTCGTCCCGGCTGATACGGCCATATGACTCGCGTTATGTAAATTAAATCGAGTTTTCATAGCCAAACGAAACATCTGGAAGTCGAGGAATGTTAAGTTTTGCTGGAATACGCGTTGCGGGAAGTTTAATTGGTTTTTTGGTTGGATGGCTGACAAAGGAGACAAAAAACGGATGAAAATCCACATTTGGATAATTTGTTAGTGGTTGTTTGGCTTCTTTCAAGATGATGTCCTAGTTGGTGTATCTCAAGAAAATTGATTTTATTATGCAATCACTGTGTAACTAATTCAAGCTTCTAATTTGATTCTGCACTGTCGTCATTTCGTTTCATAGCGTCATGTCGGTTTAGAGGAAGATTTCAAATCTAAACTTCACCAAAACTTGCGATAACCTCCTGTTATAGCGTCAACATGACGATGCTCTTCATCACACTTATTCGAATTTGTTTTGACGACGAATGCGTGCGACGCAGATGTTTATTGGTCTCCAAAAAAAAGTACTGATGCCCCCGTCGTATGTGACCTTCCATTCACTACCAATCTACATAGATTTACAAGACATGCCTATCTTTGCCTCTAAATTGAGACCTTAGCTGATAAATTAGCAACGTCGCATGTACGTTTCTACGTTCGAGATAGCTTTCGTTTTCGGTGTTAACCCTGAAGAGATAAGCATTTTAATAACATATGTAGGCAAATGTGTATTTCTGCATTTCATTGACGAAAGTTTCATATAAAATTCTAGTGCTGAAATATGAAAGTTTGCCCATAATCCTTGACCCGAATAGCCAAAACTTTATTTGATTTTGGGAACGCTGGAAACTATGTACATGAAATCAAGAAAAAACATTCATATCCTACAAACAATGCATTGTCATGTTGAATTCGATCTCTCAAATTGTAGAACAACCAACCAAAACAATTTCAATTTTAACTCTTATTCATCCGAAAATCATGAAAAACTAAACAAGAAAATTAAAACAAAATAAATGTGGTCTAAGTGCGATCCTTGAGGCCCACACGACTAACTTCACAGTGTAGTGAATAAAAAAGCTGTTTTTTTTTATTAATTACTATTATTAAACATTATTATTCTAAATTATTATAATTACTTTTATTATTTTTCCTCGTCATCCTCTTTGTCCTTCTCCTCGCCCTCCTCTTTTTGTCTATCTCAGCCCCGAGCCCAGAAAAAGACTGCCTCACTGTGCAGGGATTATCTCATGATTGGGACATCTGAAACAAAAAAATCAAAAAGGATTTTGATGATTTAATGCTCTCATAGGGCAATTCACCTCCGATAGTGAAAAATCGGAAAAAAGAAAAAATGGCGGCTGCTTGAACAAAATGTTCAAAAAACGACCCTCTTTTCGCCCCAATTTTCGTTCACGAAAACTCCATTTTTTGTTTTTTTTTGGCCTAATTGAGGTGAATTGCCCTTTAGAAACGTTTAACAAATAACTTTGCAAAATTTCATTTAGATAGGTTTCGTAGTTTTGGAGAAAATCTCTGTCCCGTTTGAAAAAAGGTCGTTTTGAGAAAATCGCGTTTAAAGTTTTTTTTTGCATTTAATCTTAAATAATTTCAGAAAAATCAGATTTCATTACTTACTGCTTTATCAATAACTGCTTTCGTTACGACTAAATAGACACTTAGGATGAAGGAGAAAGTTAACAATACACATACATTAAGAAATAAACCGGTATTTTGGAGAAGGGATTCATATAACAGCATATAATGCGCACCGCTTAAAACTGCTATAACCAGTTTTCTATTAAGAATTTCGACAAAATATTTTAGGGGGCGACTTTTGAACGTGTAAGTAAGCGAAAAATGTAAAAAACCCAAAATCGATTTTTTGAAATTTGAGAAGTGCCTTAATAGTGCGTTTCAACTAGAGAAACCACGAATAGTGATTTTGCCGAATACCGAATATTATGCTAGGCTTTCGGCCGAAGCACCGAATATTCGGCGACACTTAGTACGTTTCGCGGGTGACACCTGTCGACCTGCATCATTGATGTGCGTGCGTTCGCTACGCTTGGTTCGCATTTGTTTCATTTGTCAGTGGATCGCGTCATAACACGCATTATTTGATTGTCACATCAAATTTTGTTATTTATAAGTGTATATCTTAAAGAATATCATAGTTTGTTCGCGAAAAGTTTTACGAAATGGTACCATTTAATGAAAAACCACCTGAGATGAGTCTAGTAGCACTGATGATGATTCATCTCCACTTCCAAAGAAAATAAATGTAAATGAAAATGATAAAACCACTGAAATACACGACAGTTTCTGGAATTGTTTTGAGGAAGTCGCTGTAGAAAATATGCACACAGTGGAAGCTGGGGAACAGAAGAGTTCAATTGCAAATAAAATTGATTTTTACATGAAAACTGTTCGCCTAAATCGGACAGCAGACCCTTACAAGTGGTGGTCAGTAAACGCAAAGCAGTTTCCAAGCCTAGCAGAATTCGCTAAAATTTATTCATCATCCCTCGGTAATAGTGTATATAGTGAGCGGCTATTTTCGGAAGCAGGTATAATTCACGAGGAAAAGCGCAATCGTTTGCTATCAACAAATGCGGAAAAAAATGTTTTCATTCATCATAGCTTACCACTGATAGATTTTAAGTATTAAATATACTGATTTTTTGTTAAAATAAAAAAGAGTAGTATTTGCTTTGCATTTTTTTATTATTTATTATTCGGTATTCGGCCGAATGGTCCGCAATATTAGACCGAATACCGAATAGTAAAAAAGGAGTCGAATAGCCCTAATACCGAATAGTAGCCGAATATTCGTGGCATCCTTAGTTTTAACAGTTTAAAAATTAAGTATTTTTTTTGTCTTTCTTTCAATTTTTTCATCCTAAATAGAAAACGGCTTAACAAATTTTGCTGAAAACTCATTCAGTTCTAAGTTACGTAATTACGCGTCGAATAAAACACACGTCAATGTGATCTTTGGTTCTTGATATAATCGAGGCGAAAAATAATTCCGAGCGCACATCCGCACATACTTACATACGTACATATGCACATACGTACATACACACTCGCAGACATCTCTCGAAAAACGATGGATTTGGATTCTAGAGACCTTAAAATGTGGAGATATGTCAAAATTTGGAATTCGCAAAATCGACCCCATTACAATAATTTCCCACTGGGAAGTTAAAAATTCTTCTGATATACAGATAACAGAAAACTTTCTGGCCATTCATCAAAAAATCTTTTTTAAGCTGCCCTAAAATGAAATGATACATTAATTATTCTCAAATTAATTTTAAATAGATAATTCTTGAAATCATCCTTACAAAACATTTCAAAAATTTTCTTCTGGGTCATTCAGTGCTCTCCTGATTTTGTATTCTTTGATTCGATGAAAATCAACCCAAATTTCGTTCAATATTCTCTCGAATTAGACCATGAGCTATGTATGTATGTATAAATGTGAAGTTCGGCAAATGTTATATACATAAAATAACTGACTTAATAATTTCGGAGTCATTTTCAAACGATTTCCAACATAGGATCTTTGGCACTAATTTTTGAATGATGTACAGCTTTTAAAAATGGATTGTATGGTCTAGTTATTCTTTGAACATTTTAGAAGAGTAACTTTCGAACAGCTTCATTGAAAATGTTTTAAAAATATGAAAACAATTTAAGATATAAAAGGACAAAACATTTGTAGATAGTGCACACACATTTCTCCGTATTTTATGTGTGGTAGAAAAACAAAGATGAAAAGTAGCAACATTCTCCGCAAACTTCTTTTCAAAATGTTCCAAAAATATAAAAATAGTTCGTAATTAAAAAAGACAAAACCTTAGTAGATGGACATATGTAAGTATACATTTCTTCCTGTTTTGTGTAATTAGAATACATAGACGAAAACTATCATCACTCTCCGTGGAGTAGCAACAAAAAAATGACCAACATGATACGTTTAAGGTAGCTTCCAATATATTTTCCAGGGTTAACAATTCATTCGGGAGCCAAGCCTCCACAGATTCATCTGATTTTCCCCCTAGAGGTGGGCTTGTCGACATTCTGGGTTTGTCGACCGATTTCATATCATTTTTTTGTAACACATTTTGTTTGTTGGTGGTGAAATTAATCTTTAAGTTTCAGCTGCGTCATGCGTTCAATTCTATCACATATTTTGTTTTTGAATTGATAGCCTCTGTGAATTTTTTTTATTGCCATTGATTTCCACTACTGCGTGTTTTTATGGGGTGGTGGTGATTTAATGAATCGTTCAAGTAATTGATGTGAGTTTAGTTTTCAGAGAAATTGCAATTTTTTCATATTGAATTTCCGTAGTTATAATTTAGATGTCATCCAGATACATAAGCTTTACATAAAGTGTTATCTTTTTCAAGAATAGATTTTTAGTTGTTTGGGCCCTCAATTTGTTATGCCTTTCTATTTGTTTAAAATTGCAGGATTTATGCCCCCTGGACTATCAGTTCAGGTACGAGGCTGTGATCGCTAAACAATGCTACAGATTGAGAGACATATCTCAGCAGATGGTATGGAGATATCGTATTCATGCTGTCTTGATACGTTTCTCATGAGATGATATCATCTACAGTGGCATATCTTGTTTAAGGGTCATTTCGACAAATTATTTCAGCCGTCTGAATCCTTGAAAGGGCGGTGACTACTGGAGGGCTAGCTTATCTTCAACGAGAATGCGGTCGTGGTTCGTTTTTCCTGGTTTATTCCCCTTACTTCAATTACCACGTGAAAAACAAAATCACTCTTTACCGCAATTCAGCACAATACCATTATTTTCTCGAACACATTTTCCTGTGCAAAGTTAAGCAAATATCACATTATTCTACACGAAATCCTACATATTGATGCGAAAACGGATAAGGAATTGATGCGTGAACAAATTTAAACTCTAAGCTATTTCGCCTACACTATGTGGCTTCCGTCTTGTTCGTCAAACTATCTGGGCCCACCGTATCGTGGCCTGCCGCTGCGTGGTTAGGTCCTCCATTCAATGTTTAAGTTCTGGCTTTCTACTATATTATTGCAGAAATATAACGATCATTTTGGAATTTTCAGTTCAATCTATGTTAATTATTAATTGGGAACAATGTAGCGGCTGTTGTTTTAGTAAAGGAACTAATTGATTGAGCTCATATGTCTACTAAATCATTATCTAAATCTTGCAAAAATGCATCTACTATAATTATGCTTCCATTTCATTTGAATTTATGATAAGGAATCCTGAAAAATGTGTTTGTATGCAGTGTTTTTCTAACTGAACAATTGATTTATCGATTACAACATCAAAAGTTTCAATTTGAAATTGATCGGAACTAAATTGGTTATCCATGTCTATTATTTAAAATATAATATATAGTTTGCCTTACAAATAAGCACAAGTAGGGCTCCACCTATTTTTTGGCTACATAAATCAAAGGATCATGATATTTACAATCAGCTTTGTTGCGGAATGTTTATTGACATTGCGGATTGATGAAACTTTTTTATTTGAGACCATAATTAAAATCCTGGATATTCATTAAAAATCCTTGAAAAAAATATTGTTGTGCAAAAAAGCTTCATTTTTAATAGCCTTGTAACTCCTGAATGGATCTGAATCGAAATTTATCGAAGAATATTTTTTTACTCAAGACTATGACGAATTCTTTTGCTTCACAGCAAATTTAAGTTGGAAGATTTTGCAAGAATCAAGTTGGAAAAAAAAAACATTTCTCACACAATAAGTACCGAAATATTTTAAATGCATGAAAAATTAAAATACTGAAAAATAATCGAAATATTTAAATTTTCTCAAGCTATCGTCATTCTAACATATAATTTCATAAGAATAAAATTATAATTGAATGAAAGCGAATCCAGAAATAATGTTGTTTTTGAAGACTTTAATGGAATGTCCTGGTCTCAGTAGGTTTTTTCTATAGAGAAAAAAATCTTCGATTCACAATGTCAATGTATCATAATCCGTTGAATTTTTATATTCGAAAAAACGTGGAGCACTACTAGTGTATAACTACCTAATATGTATATCAATCCAGATCCTACTTCGTGACGCTCCCTCTCATAATGACGCTCGGAGCTATAAGCCCTTTACGATTCTCCTTAAGCCTTTGCTGCATTTTGAACTTATACAATTCTTCACGATACATTCCACCCACCTCTTTATGTCTTCATCCTTAATTCTTCGCATACGCATTTTAATTAGCATTTCCGAGAGCATATGTAATCAAACCGACATGAAACAGACAACCATATTTTGAAAACTTTGTTTTAGATAATTCATAAGAGCAGGGACGACATCAAGCCCCGAAACGATACAATAACAACAACGTTTTTGCTCTTATCCTTTTTACAGCGAAACTGGAACAACTTCCACGTGCCAATGTCAAGTGGAAAATACACATGTCCTTTTGAATTAAGTTAACTTCATGGCGTCATTCATGCCTCCTTGCTCTACTGCTGAGCTTCGGAACGAATTGCGACGAACTGTATATTTGGTTAGGGGATGAAATGCATTTGTTTGCGAACTAGGGTAGGAAGGGATGTCAGTTGTCTGGTAACAACAGGATTGAGTTGCCGTTTTTACGTTGAAAAATGCAAATGAAATTGACTTTTGAGCCTTAGAAGCCAAATATTTATTAAAAAATGTTAAATCATAAAAAAAAAGAATAACTTTAAATAAAAGATTGAAACTTATTTCCTTAAAAATACATTCGGGTACAGAAGCTTCACAAAGCCTTTTCAACCAGATCTACATGTTTTTGCTTTTTATATTGATTTTTTATCAAATATTTCATTAGCTTGCAATACTTCTTGGCGCATTGATTAGTCCTTGTTTTCTGTGTTGTTGTAAAATTAACTAACTTGACCCCTTTCGATTGTTCTGTATGTAAAGCCATGAAGATTCCCCAAGTTTCAGCTGAAAATATGTAAAACTGCGGCCAGGTCTAATTTGGTCTAATTTGCTCAAAAAAATATCTAAAAAATAAATCGCTAAACACGATACAGTGGTCAAAAAATTCCTAAAAATCGTGGAAAGCCGGAAAAGCTGTTATATCGGTTAAATTTTTGTAAATTCATAGTAAAAATTACATCTTGACAAAAATAGTTTAACACCCGTCAAAAGTTGCAGAATACACTCTACTTTAAGATGCCGAAATTTTTTGTTGGTTATTTTAACATTCGCGCCCTCTCCAGCGCAGGAAGTACGAAAAATCGTTAAAAAAGTCGATTTTCCAAAAAAAAAACATTTTTTGTGTGTGTGTATATATGTATGTAAAAAATATGTTACATAGGCTCTATTAAATAAAAACTATGTAACATTAAGCATGTAGTATAATTTTTTTACATACATAAACACACACACATAATACATGCTTAATGTTACAAAATTATCATTTAATAGAGCTTCCTGTTTAACTCACGCATTATATTTGATGTACAGGGTGTTCAAACAGGTGAAGAAAAATGTCATTTCTTATGTAAAATTGTGCGAAAAATTGGAATCCGTATTCAGAATTGAGTTTTCAGTGAATATAGAGTCGGAAAACTAATGTTTTTTCCGGAAAATCGATTTTTTAACGATTTTTCGTACTTCCTGCGCTATAGCGGGCGCGAATGTTAAAATAACCAACAAAAAATTTCGGCATCTTAAAGTAGAATGTATTCTGCAACTTTTGACAGGTGTTAAACTATTTTTTTCAAGATGTAATTTTTACTATGAATTTACAAAAATTTAACCGATATAACGACTTTTCCGGCTTTCCACGATTTTCAGGAATTTTTTTGACCACGGTATCGTATTTAGCGAGTTATTTTACGTCGGAAAGCATATTTTAGATATTTTTTGAGCAAATTGGACCTTTCCTTGGAAACTTTCAAAATCAAAAAAAATAACAGTCAAAACTTAAAAAATTCACCCTGGCCGCAGTTTTACATATTTTCAGCTGAAACTTAAGGAATCTCCATGGTTTTACAGACAGAAAAAGTGTGTAAATTTTCAGCCAAATTGAAAGGGGTCAACTTCCGAAGTTGTCCCACTTGACATGGAATCGCTCACGCGTACTTTCACACACTACCCAAAGTCGACTTTGGCCACGGTGTGGGTTCTCCTACTCTGGAATCAACCATCCGCGGTGGGGTAG
Source organism: Oxycera nigricornis (assembly GCA_963942545.1). Lineage (NCBI taxonomy): Eukaryota > Metazoa > Arthropoda > Insecta > Diptera > Stratiomyidae > Oxycera > Oxycera nigricornis. The sequence continues at coordinate 97,288,171 of OZ012661.1, read as the reverse complement.
TTTTAGTTCTTGGCCATCACCCATTCTGTGCGAGGAGACTACCCGGGCGCTAAACCATAAATAAGGAATGGTTTGGGCCTTCAATTTTATACTTGGAGCGTAAAACCTTGACAAACCTTCGCAAAAACCAATATTCGAAATAAAAAAGAACATACTCCACTCGCAAACTTAACAATATAATTCAAGAAAAAAAAATTTAAACTATATCTGTCTAATATTCGGCAAACACCGGAGAACTTATCCCAGGGATCATTACTATCGCTCCCAATTCTCCACCGCTATTGTTGCGCAGTATTTCGGTAGCGACTGCGATCACTAAGCACTGCCTTGCCGAAAAGTTGTATAATTACAAGCATAAAATCATTTTATGGGTCAAATACCTTCTTTGCCTTGACTTTTACTTTTTCATTTGAAACTTACTGTAAAATAGTTTTGTCATAAATCGTTTGCTGTATCAATTGTTGCAATCACATTACTCTGGCGTGATGTATTGCGTGCTAAATAGGAGATAGTCACGTGCAAAACTCATTTTTCTGCCATATAAACGGTTTGCGAGGGAAAACATTACACTGTGCAAAATTTTCGGGCGTATTATTGAGCAGACGAATTTCTTCCCGATGTAGAAGAGATATTACAGTGTGCATATTTTGTGTGCGGCCGCAGGCTCCACAATTACGCTGCCATATTGAAATAAAAATGAAAATTGGATTTCAATAAGTACAAACGAACGAGTTTGGATGTTTGTTATTTTATTTTTTTAATTGACAGACTAAGCTTTTCAATATCTTCTAATAGTAAACTATCAATTAAAAATAGAAATTTGTATTAAATCGATTGGTGAACACTTTATACAGCTAGTGCACTATGTGTGACAATTGTTCGTGGGGGCAGTTTGACTTATCCTCCATAAATGTTTACCTCGGGTGAAATATATTCAAGGCATCTTTTTGTTCCTGATCGACAGTAACATGTGTCGAACTGGCAGATAATCAATATGAGATGGTATACCATTAATTCCACGATGAGACCGAATATGATTGAACCTCAAATTTTTTTATGGCCAAGCTTAATTATATTAGAAATCAAAAATAGCTTGAGATTCTAGACTGCTCACGCCAAGAGGTCAATAAAACTGGCATATGAGTTTTTTGAACGACATATTATTCACGTAATTTGATCGGGAAAAATAGTAACTCATAGATTGCTTCCTACCAAATACATACATATTCTCCCTACCAAATCCAGTTTTTTATTTGCTTTGATACGAATTTTTCACACTTTCACCAATCGTTTGCCTCCCTTTGCCAATTTCACGGTCTCACATCGGTCTAGACGGAATTTATTTTCATCGCATCGAGCTGCTGTTAATTAAGTTCCGGCAAATTTTCTATCGGCTGTGGACCATGATGAGTTTTACAGCTGAATGCCATTATGGCTTCTGGTATACTATTCTCCGATCCACGTCCCCCTCGCCGCAAATAACATCCCTATAGTGAATAATGCTTTGAAGATTTTCCATGGACACTTTATACAGACGAATCAGTGGGGCAGGTGTAACCCATTTCCAATTTCCCCCCAGAGTATAATTTGAATAGATTTCTGCTTCTATCTGTTTTTCGTCATCACGCTCAATTTTCCGGTACCATAAAAAACATCTTGATGCAATACATTATGTGATTCTCAAAGATTTTCCACCTTTTCCTTAATTTCGTCGTGCCAGTCATCAGAGAGCGAGTGTTTGGATCATCTTCATAAGTCCCTGGAGGTGTGATGAAAAACCATACCAAATTGTATTTTACGCTGCATTTTCGATTTTGTCTATCTCGTGCCGTAGTTTTGTTATTTTTAGCGCATTAAAAGAAATTAACTCGTTCCTGGTGTCAAACGACATGGCACTTCGTTCCATTGAAACCAACAGTTGGAACATTTATCTTCATCTTAATTTGTTTTTCTGTCCCAGTCGATTTTCCGTGCCCCCAAAATTAACATGAACTCAAATGGAATGAGGTTGGATTTTTTGTTTGGAAATTTCTTTAAAAAAAAATCAAGAAAAATTGGAGATGTAGTTTTTGTAAAACATTAGGGAGGTTGCCTGGGATTTTTTTTGAAAATTTCTTGAATTCTGAAACTATAGTTTCGCTATATTTCAATAATTTTCGACAATCAATCTCCGATCTTTGTGTGAGCTCATAAAACCCATCATAGTTGTTTCAATGAAAAATTTTTAGCACTCATATAAACTGTAACACCAGCAACATCATGTTTTAAAGCTTTTTGATCAAAAGTTAAGGCTTTAGAGTATATTTAAAGTATTTAAATAAAATATGACACAAATGTTTGAGATTCTATTTTATCTAAGTATCTTGAAAATACGGCACTAATAGTTGTACCATAATTTTTGGTAGTTTCAGCTGGATTATTGTTCATAGTCAATTTAAAAAAATTAAAGAGATCATCTTTAAGCGATTGTGACTCATCACTTTCAAAATTTACATTGAAATCTCCAGCCAACATCAGTGGAATTTTATGACGATTGTGTTCGATCGTTTCATTATATTCTGTCAGTACTTGTCTAACGAATATCCTCATGTTATCATTTTTTTGTTGATTTGTAGATTGCAACCATAAGTATTTAACTATTTTCCAATTTGCAGCTGAACATGCATCTCCAATTACATTTGTTCGAGTACATACATCGTTTGAATGAGAAATAAAATGGTCATGTTTGGAGTTAAAACGTTGTTATACCAGCAACTCCTCCAGAGCGCTGTCCTCTTCTTCTGCATTGGAAAAGCAAATGAAGTTTGGAATGTCTATTCATGACGTTGACATTTCGACATTTGACATTTCGTCTCACTTTTCCTGCGTTCACTCCACTCCGTTCGAAGCCCCTCCGCTGTCTTATGACAAGTCTTCCTTATGGAAGCTATGCTTCGAAAAATAACAAACGTAAATATCCCGAATAATTCCATCAATTCAACTGACAGAATTTGATATGTCAAAGCTATTTTTAACTTCCCAGTATATGGGAAGTTCTTGTAATCGCCTCGAAAATCGAAATTGAAATTTTCAACATTTCTTTACGTTTTGAGGTCTATATAGTATATTTAAAGTGTTTTTAGAAAGAAGTATGTATATGTGTGTGTGTATGTACGTACGTCCGTACGTACGTATGTGCGTTCGGGGACAGTTTTTTCTACGAGCATAACTCACGTAAACAAAGTCGCATCGACTTTGTTGAGGTGTCAATCGAAGCGTCTTTGCAATTTTAAGAGCTGATTAGTTTTTTTCATAAACAATAAATTTTTAACCTGATTTGCGAAACACAGTAATCAATGTTTATAAAATTTATATACTCCAAACAATTTTTGTGCAAAAACCAACAAATTAAAAATAAAAAATCATTAAAAGTCATCATGATTTCAATGTCATTACTGTCATACACTATATCTCACGAACCAGATATAATATTTGCATCATTAAGGTGTCAATCGCCCTGTATTAACTTTTTTTGTTATGTTTTTGCATTTAAAACAAAATTGTTGGAGCCGTTTTTTTAATTTAACAAAAAAAATGCAAAAAATTAGGATTTTTGCATAAAATTTTTTTTTTAACCAGATTTGCACAACACGGTAATAAATGTTTATAAAATTTTTAAATCCTTATCAATTTTTGGAGACAAACCAGCAAAACCTTTTTTCATGATGTCTAAAAAAGTAAATAGAAAATAAAAAATCATTCAAAGTCGCCTTGTAAAAAGTGTTCATATGAATGATTTTACCTGACTACTCTTATTCTAAAGACAGGGTTGTTAAGCCAATCAAAGTTTATCCAATCACAGTTTAAACAAATTTTAAGGAGTTTTTACAGTACCGTGTTTTAATTTTAATATAAAAACTGCTTAAATTTTGAAAATCAAAAAAAAAATCTAATTTGCATTTGTGGTAATGAACGCTTTGAATGGTAAAATGTTTTGTAGTCAATACTTTGCAAGATCATATGCTTTAAAAAGCTTTCATCGATATGAAAATAACAAATAACGTACAATAGGCTTTGCAACCTGCCCTCCCTCCCGATTAATCCGCTCAGATGTTCAATCATCCCCCTTACCTACGTAATCAATTGACGCTCCCATAGATGATACGATTAATATTAAGTCATTCCAATTACTGTTATGAGAGGTAATTTATTATTATTTAAAGTAGTATTATTTTCATAATTATTATTCTGTTTAGTATTTTTAATATTTATGTAAATATTACTGGGAAGTTGACCGTGTGGACCTCAAGGGTCGCACCTCGCGGCTTGTTTATCATACTTTTTGAACAACCTCTTTTAAACATCCTTTATTGTTGATTGTTGACATACAATTTGTTTCGTAAAAGTTGACATACGTTGTATACAAAATATCATCTCGTTCAACTGTAAATTGATCACCATATCCAATCATACACAATCCTGAGTTTTCAACATTTCTCTCATTAACTTGTGCTTTCTCTTTTCCCAAATGAAAATTACACCCCCACCTAATGAGAAGATCCACTTACCATCTAAATACAACTATCGGAAGGGCAGCACGGGTGATTGCTATGGCGGCAGCAGATGGAAAACATGTCAACACGTTCCCGTTGTCAACGGACGCCATTTGTTACTAAAGGAAATGTACGCACAAACGGAACTTTGTCGCACCGGAACGTCGACGGACATGTGTTCGAAACGAATGTGTCACGTGTCGCAAATGCAACGACTAAACACCTTGTTCCTACCCTACTTACCGTGCATATCTACATTATCTACCCTCGTGAATGTCCTTCGATATGTTACTAAGGAAAGGGGTTACTTGGTTCCCGTGTATGAGCATATGCATGCCTTGTTTACGGTGAAGGACTACGAGTGTGGGGCGCACCATCATCGAACGGATTTGGTATGTCGCAAGGAACCTGTAAAATTAATGCCAATGGTTGGATAAACAAATTGTAAATCAGTACCGGAAGGATCCCTTTAGGCGTTCGTTGTCTTTGGTGTATAGCATGTCTATCGGAAAGGTGATTATATTTTATGGCAATGAAAGAGGATACCAAGAGCGAGCGGGCTTATGAGTGTGAGGAAATCATTAAACACATTCCGTAGAGAGGGCGATGAAATCTGGAAATGCCTGTTGGTTTCAGGAATCGAAAAGGAAGGAGTATTGATTTCCATATGCCTGGTGAACGTAAATGTTTTATGTCAAGTGTATGGTAACAGATCAGCAGACAGGCTGTATGAAGATTAATGTGTACGTTGTATTTCTGCGAAAAATATTTTTAATAAAATATTGTACGCCGGAGCATAACCAAGTTTCATTCTGTATGCATCGTTCTACTGTGATGGATATATTTCACAAATTGATTGTTATACACTTCTGTGAGTATCTATTTATAAAAATAAAATTAACACTGCATTTGTAGTCTGCATTTTGATTTTCATTTGAGTCGAACAAAAAAGCAGCAATTTCATTATCTTGTATATTTTCAACTGATGAAGTTCCAATCATCTGTCACTTATGTATGTCATATGTCATTCCGCAACATATGTCAGCAACACTTACTTGGTGTAACGTGGAATGCTTCACGATCTTCTATGCATTCGATATGATATAAACCTTAAAACATAAATTTTGAAGTTAATATTGCTTTCATTAATCCTGGAAGATTCTAATGATGGAGTGATAAGTTATGCCATCATTTGGTGAATGTAAGTTAAATAAAGTGGAGCTTTTTTTAAAGTAAATTTAAACACATGAATTCACGGGTGCAGCATCAAATAATTTAAACTTTAGTCTAGAAAAATATTTCCAGTATAAATACTGTATAAAATAATATCCAAATCAGAGTAAATCTAACAGCCGGTAGATATTTTTCTACGTAAACTCAGATTGAGTTTCAAGTAATCCGTAAATCGAACCCTCCATTAAAACACGAATACCGAGCCCAAATGCCACCACCAGGACATAACTGCTCATCCTTTTGAAGCAAGCCGACAGATTTCTTCCCTTCGGAGATTTTTTTTGTTTTGTTTTGAACAATTGGAAATTGTTTCCTTCACCCTTAAAACGAATGGCATCAACTTGTCCATCCGAATGCGAGGGTGACTTGACTAGTCCTTTACCAGCATTGACAACATTTCGGAGCGGAGCAACCTGTGCACTTCGGTGTTCTGCAAGGGATGTTTTCATTCTGACAACATTTGGTCGGATGAGTTTGCTATTTTGCAAAGAACACTTGGTCCCTGGTCATGGAAGTTATAGTGGAGTTTGGTAGGAAGTCGGAATGAGAGATTGGAGCAAGAGTCGAGGCATGGTTGTTGGCCAACAGGCAAGCCACTACTATCGCAGTTGAGTCGGGCGAACATTCAGACTTCCTGGAAATGCCACTTGTGGCGTGGAAAATGTGGTTAACAGATTTTCCAGCGACCAACAATAGATTTTTGTTGGGCATTGAATTGCACCAAATGTGTGCATGTTATGTAATTGAATTGAATCGTTGAAATTGAGTGGCGTTGACTGAGCAAAGTGGACAAAAATTGAAGTGCATGGCGAAATTAGAGAAGGGTCAAATTGGTGAAGAAGATCAATCATCGGCTCAGAAATGTAGTCAAGCTTAAGAATTGGGATTTAAAAACAATTCTCGTGTGTTGAATAGAAAATATCTGCATGGATATTTCAAATATTCATCCATGAACTTAATTCCCGTTTTAAATTGGTACAATTAGGCAGAATCTTGTTTTACATATCAGCTTGCTATAGATATAAGTCATATTAGTCCAGTCAAATGAGATTTTGTCCGTGCATTTTGGGCTGGCAGACAAATCTCCAACTGCCTGCTCATTGCCATAATATGAATGAGTTAACTCTATTTTGAGAAGGTCGAACATTTCGAGTATCCATGGAACCGAAATGGTTTTCAACATATTTTATATATTTCTTAAAAATTTGTTTGAAGGTTGCATTGCGATCCCCTATTACTATGTGCAACAGATATCTACCGTCAATGACATAAAGTTTTTTGGGTCTAAGATCTACAGAACCGTTAAAATCAGAAAACGCATTAAAAGCAGTTGACTTGGTGCAGTCAGTTTTCGCTGGGGGGGGTTGTCCTCGCGAACCGTTCATCTGGTTTTAAAATGCATCTTTCATGTGACTTTTCTCACTTCGAGACACAATTACTTCCGCCAGTGAAGATTGGTTAAAACAAGCAATACCGCAAACGGCTAATGATAAAATTATCTAAAAGTTAATTCCAAACGCATTTCGCGAAAATAGAGAAAACAAAAAATGTTGTGGTGCCCGAAAAATTATCCTCCCTTTTCAACGTTGTTTTTGGCGTGTAATCCTCTAAATATTGACACCACGTGGAAACAATGTATGTACAACCTGCTGCAAATTGAATTCTAAACAAGTTTGCCATATTAAACTTTTTTGTGGGAGCAGTGCTTTCCGAGATATGAGGCCGTCCCACTTTTTTGTTTTCAAGATGGCGCCCAGAAGATTGAGTCTGGGATCTCAAAAATTTGAATTTAAGGGGAAACACCACTGTAGACGTAAAAAAAAGAAGATTTTTGGGGAATGTTTTTCTCAAAAACCAAACAACATATCGAAATTTGGTAAAAAGACCTATATTGTACAAGTAATTGACATCCTCTTTGAATTTTTTCAGAACTTTAAAAAACAAAATGGCGGCTCTCTAGTATTTCTCCAGAAATGCCTTATTTTTTCATGGCTTCGCGACCGTTTTCTCCTGAATGGCTTTCAAACAAATAATTGTCGATAAAGCATAATAACAGCCAAAGAAGAACGTAGGTTTTTTTTAAATTCATTTTTGACAAAATGGCGTCATTTTGAAAAACAAATGTAAAAAACGAAAATAAACGCTCGAAAATTGTTAATAACAATTGAAATATGCAACTTTTAAAAAAATCCTACGTACTTCCTAGCAGACACTAGTTTTGAACATACTGTGAAATTTCAAGTAAATCGAACACAAATTGTTTGAGAAAGGAGTCCGGCCAGTTTGAAAAACGGGGTTCCGACATAAACGCGTTTAAAGTTAAAGTTATTGAAAAATCATGAAAAAATTTGATATACCTCCAGCCTGCAAAATACGTACTTCAGCGTTCTCTGTTAACGTTAAACTAACAGAACACGTGTACAGTTTTGAAAGATTAATATTTAAAATTGTTCTAAATTTCAATACCAACAGCATGCAGGGAAACGCGCGGGGATACCGCGGATTGCGCTCCGAAAGAGCCGTGCTAATTTAAAATTTCGAACACTTAGAGATTTTTCCACTATATGAAACTTTGCTACGTGATTTCTATGATAATTAGAGCAACATAAAAGAATTTAATTTTTTGAAAATCCTAAAGTGGTTTCTCCCCTTAAGCTCACAGTAAGACATACTATACATTGCACTAAAAATTTGCCTGCCTACCAAAATGCTCCATGAATTTCGCAATGGGCGGTTCGCCATTGGATACCGATTATTTGGCCTAAAAACGGGTTCTTCGCGCGAACAGTGATGGAAACAATCAATACCGCAAACGACTTGTGACAAAATTTTCTTAGAAAAGACTCCACATGTGTTTCGTGCTAAACGTGAAAATAGAGAAGTTGTGGCGCTCGAAAGATAATCTCTTCTTTTTGGGTTGTAACTTTTTCATGATTGACACCACGTTAAAGTTATGTATGCACGACTGGCTACAAATTTGATTCTACATAAGTCTGCCATACACAACTTTCTTGTGGGAGCCATGGTTTCTGCGGGTGTCCTACTTTCTTTTGTTTTTAAGATGGAGCACAGAGGATTGAAGCTGCGACCCCAGAAACTTGAACTTAAGCTAACTATATAAATGGCCACACATTGCAATAAAAAAATGATTTTATTGCTATTGGAATAGCCTCAATAAAACAAAGCAAGATTGATTAGTCGTTTCAAATGCAACATTGGTGTTTCCAAAGACTGTACAACACTACACTGTCAAGATTTCAAAGTAGTAATCAAGTTTAAATTTGCTGTTTTGCAACATTTTCAATTTGAACAAAGGATAGTCTTGAGCTGCCATCGTAGCATCCTTTTCGTCCTTGCTAACGAATAGTGTAACTTTTCATTGGAGTGCGTTTGAAAATCTGAAAAAAATCATAGTGTAATCCTATTAACAAACTCTCAGTGCGAGAGTTTTAAGAATCAAAAAGTTATGGGTCTTGGACTATTTTCCACTTTATTTTAATAGAACTGTTAAAAAAACAAGAACGATATTTTCTTTCGAAGTGGATATTGTTTTTTAACAGTTTTATTTTAAAAATGTTTCATGTAGTTGAGCACGAATGGTATCTTACTATTTCATTAAATAATAGAAATGATCATGCAACTTTTTGCCCTCTGATGTAAATTAGTGGCATTTATCAACTACAGCTATACGTTTTCAAGAAAAACTTCTTAAAATGTTGTCAATTTAGGTTAATAATAAACAAATTAACAAATTTTCTCAATATCGCGACAATGACCAACGCGACCTTCTTCACGCCTGAAACTTAATTTCTCTTAATTACTTATGAACACTTACTCAAAAAAGGACATCATCATTAACGGTCAGCCAGACCAAAAATGTGACTCCTCTAAATGCGAAAAAAATAAATACTATTCTCCCGGTCAATATTCTCCAATATTTATTATTTTGCAACTGCAGTGTCGGCCGTTCAAATAAAAACAATATTAGCCTTCGCGCACTGCAATTAGCGATTCACGTTCGAAGACTGCCATCCGAAATAAATGTTGCGACTCAGTGACAAAAGATTTAAGTTAAATTATTTGTTTGTTTATATGTTTGTTTCGTTCATCACATCTTGGTTTTGCTTGTTTTGAAATCAGTGCGACTTAAATGGTGTTGAATGATTGATGCAATGAATTATTTGGCCGGTTTTCAAATAGACGAGTTTTACATTGTAGTCAAAGAGCGATGAAAATGCTGAAAATTATTTTGATATAATAACAGAAATTTAACAATTTGATGAATGATAATTATTTCGTCTGACATGCATGACAAAGGTAATAAATGTCTACAGTTTACTGAAATATTTCATTTTTTCCGACGATGCTCTACCGTTTGGCACTCAATAAGATATTTGGAATGATTGGCTATCTTTCGTTGTGTAAAAAAACCATGAGTTTTGACTGGTTGTAATAGAGCCTAATTCATATCTTTCATAATACTACAAAAAGGTAATAGATAGATATAATTGACCATTCACAACAAACCTAGGCAAGCGAAATGGCTTTCAATCACACAACTTATATTTGAAACCTTTTTTCAGCCAGGATATTATCCGATTAAGTCGCAATTTCACAAAAATCACCCATAAACGTAATCTGAGTATCTTACTACAAAAAGTTATGTACAAATAAGTACCCCGAATCTACACGGAAAGAAAAATGTTTCGAAATGGAAAGAAATCAATTTCTTATAATAAGAAAATCACATTTTAAGTAAACATTTTGCATTTTAATCCTTTAAGGATTAATTGAATGCGTAACAATAACATATCATGTATTCTATACTTAAGGTACTATTGCCGTAATTTTTTGCATTGTTCAACTCCTTAGACAGTTAAAAACAACATCCCAAAATATTTCGACGAAATTCGAAAGTTATAACGGTGTACGTATAAGTTAAAGTAAGCGCGCGCGTGGCTCGAAGGCGCATCTTATGATTTGCATTATTTTCCGCGTAAAAATTAAAAAGAGACCTACTAAACACATAGTACATCCCAAACAGGGCCTGCCAACAGTGGAAACAACACCAATCGTCGGCTGAGCCTCAGTGTACAATGAACGGCCAACGATCAGCTGCCAGTGCTGGGCGAGTGCTGGCTGAGTACTGGCCCAGTATTGCATTCGAGTGCTGGCCCAGTACCAATCCTCAGCACTGGGTCAGTACTGGCGATCGGCATTGGCCCAGTGCTTGGAGTCATTACTGCAAAATAAAACTCAGTCTGGGTTGCAAATAAAAAAGTCATTTGTCCGCTTTATTGTGACAAGCTTTGATATAATAGATATTCGAGATACGGAAATATTGTGCTAGTCGTCCCAAAAGTATTGGATTTGGTCGCCGTTTTGAGAAGAAGACGCACAATACATTTTTCAATTTCTCGAAATGACTAGGACGAAGATGTTATGTATGACAAATATAGTGAAAATTTAGTTTGCCGTAACTTTCACACACCTTCTTTGCCTATTGCAAAAACATATGCGGTAAAAACAGTGCAAATGCAACCAGCAGCAAACAATCTGCATTGGAGTGCTGGCCCAGTGCTGTAAATTGGCGCTGGGCTCTCTCTCGAGATTAACTGTCAATGTTTTTTCAACACCTTTACTGTGGCGCCCTCTATAAATTATAAAAATGAAATCAAAATGAAAAAAAAATGATGTGTTTTTGACTAACAATAAAATAATGTTTAAAATAAACTATATGAGAATATTATTTTTTTTTATAAAAGAAAAACTTCGTTTTAATTTTGTGTATCTTTATTTGGATTCGTAATCGATTTTCGACCGTAATCGTTGGGTCTTTCTCAGCTATTAAATTTCTCTACTTATATACTAATTTTACAAGGGATATAGTTAAGAGGATATTTTTAAATTCTAACATTACAATAACAACACGTAGTATTTTGTGAAGATGAAATCAATTATTAATATATGAGAATATTCAATAAAACTGCTGAAAAAAAATTCTTGAAAATTTGCATTTTTTGGGGCCTTCGTGACGATAATAGTGTATATTAAATGTATATAAAAACAAGCTGTTGAAGATATCGAAATGTAGATATATTGACATTAAAAGTTCAGATTCACATTTAAAAAAAGTGGCGGCCATTTCGACCAAGCGCTTGAAATACTGATATTCTAGTAGCCAGAAAATTTTCGTTAACATCAAAAAAATATTTCTTGCCGTTTTCTGAAAAATCTAATATTTCTAATCATTTATGAAAATTAAAAACGGCATTTATCCACAAAAAATAATAGTAAAATTTTCTACAGTTCTTTTGGTTTCGTTGAGTTTGAACAGTCTTCGGTGACGGCAGGTGCTAGTGCTAGTGAATCAACTAAATAGTAAATACAAAATGCAAGAAAAGTTATACATTAGCTTTAATGAAAGTTGCTTTTGCATATTAGTGTAGTAAAAGTACACATAATTTTCTTCAAATCTTTCAAAAAATACCAAAAAAGATGAAAATTTAAATATAGGCAATTCTACACCGCTAAGTATGAAATTTTCAGGAAAATCGCAGAGTGAATTTTTTTAGTTCTGTTTTTTGTAACTATAATTATTTAATTAAAAAAATACACAGAAATATTCACCGTAAAATTTGTATTTGATAAATTTATCTATAATTTTGCCTGAAAAGTTTTCCTGTAAATAAATTATTTCACGAGAAACGACGCACGTCCAGTAAATCGAATTTTCTTATCGCTCGATTAAAGAATCAATAAAAAAGAAAAAGTTATCTTGAATGTAAAGAAACAACTCAACTTTCATTTGATTATAATTGCAAGTTTCAAAAAATATTATCCAACTGTAAAATTTATATATTTATGAGAAAAATAAGTCCTAAAAAACAATAAACTATTTCGATTAATACTTATTTAATAATTATTGCGGGGAAAATTCATTTCGGATTTAATATTTTAAATTGTTTATTTAATATTATTGTTTCAAAAAAATGGGATGAACATTATAGGAGATAGCAATAGCTTGTTGAAATTCTTGTTTTTTACATGCTTAATTTTTCTTGTATATTTTAGAGTTCATTTAATTATTATTTTTTTAACTTCCCAGTATATGGGAAGTTCTTGTAATCGACTCGAAAATCGAAATTGAAATTTTCAAAATATCTTTACGTTTTGAGGTCTTACGAGTATATTTTAAGTGTTTTTAGAAAGAAGTATGTATGTGTGTGTGTGTGTATGTACGTACGTACGTCCGTACGTACGTGTGTGCGTTCGTGGACAGTTTTTTCAAAGAGCGTAACTCACGTAAACAAAGTCGTATCGACTTTGTTAAGGTGTCAATCGAAGCGTCTTTGCAATTTTAAGAGCTGATTAGTTTTTGGGATACTTCGGTCAGGGGGGTTTGCTGTTTTGCCCGTTTGAAGGTCATTTCTGTCATGCGTTATATCTCGCGAACCCAATGTAAAATTTGCATGATTGAGGTGTCAATCGACGCGTATTAACATTTATGTGATTCTATCAAGTTTTAAAAAAATTCGTTGGACGTGTTTTTTAATTTTTTAAAAAAAAGTGCAAAAACTTGTGATTTTTTTCAAAAACAATAAATTTTTAACCTTATTGTCAAGTCCAAGTAATCAAAGTTTATATAATTTACATACTCCAAACAGTTTTTATAAAAATGTCATCAAAATTTTTACTAATGATTACAAAAAAAAATCAAATAAAAAATAAAAAATCATTAACATGATCTGATCATGATCTTCAAGGTTATTTCTGTCATGCGTTATATCTTGCGAACCAAACATACGATTTGCATTGTAGAGGTGTCAATGTACGTGCAATTTTATTTCAATGAATCTGTCGAATGTTTAAAAAAATCGTTTGAGCCGTTTTTTATTTTAAGGAAAAAACGTGCAAAAAATTAGGTTTTTTTCAAAAAACAATAAATTTTTAACTTTATTTGCGAAAAATAGTAATCAATGTTTATAAAATTTATATATTGCAAACAATGTTCGTAAAAACAACATCAAAACTTTTCCCCATGATTACGTGAAAAATTAAATTAAAAATAAAAAATCATTAAAACTCATCAAGATTTTCAAGGTCATTTTTATCATTCACTATATCTCACGAACCAGATATAATATTTGGATCATTAAGGTGTCAGTTGACGTGTATTAACATCTTTGTGAAGTTTTCAACAATATAAAAATTCGTTTCAGCCGTTTTTTTAATTTAATAGAAGAAAATGCGAAAAATTATGTTTTTTTTCATAAAAAATATTTTTCAACCTGATTTGCACCGCACAGTGATACCAGTTTATAAAATTTATACATTCTCATTAGTTTTTGAAGAGACACCGGCAAAATTTTCTTCCATGATTATGAAAAAAAACTAAATTAAAAATAAAAAAATCATTCAAAGTTACCATGTAAAGAGGGGTCATACGAATTTTATTACTTTATATCCTTTATTCTAAAAAAAATGTTGTAAATTCAATCAAAGTTTTAAAATATTTGCATAATTGAGCAGCGTTTTAATAGTTTTTATAGTCTTTTAATTAAAAAAAAAATGCTTAAATTTTGAAAACCAAGAAAAATTTTCAAGATCAAAAAGGCCCCCACCAATTGATCCGCGTGAATATTCATCGACCAAAAACCTTACGTAATCAATGGACCCTCCCGTAGACGATATGATTCATACTAACTCATTCCTGTTACTGCTATGAATACCTCTCATTGTTGTAATTTTGTTGATGTTTATGTAGATATTACTGGGAAGTTGACCGTGTGGACCTCAAGGGTCGCACGTCGCGGCTTGTTAATTAATGTATTTTGATGAAAATTTATTCATAAATACTTCAAAGATTATACTTTTGAAATCTTTATACAGTTTACTTTATAAATGTTAATTTATTTTGAAAAACTGCAGTTACATATTTTAAATCTACACAAAAATTTGACAATTTTTGGAAATCTAATATAACGTTTTTTAATACGAATATTATTGCCTAAAACTTGTGAGCTTGGAAGTGAATATTTATAGAAACGTTTGTACTACAAATTTAATATATCAAATAATTTAATTTTCATATATTTTTTTGATTGTTTTATAGCATACAGTTGTAGAAAAAGTAGCTTTTCACTGGAAGTTTGGCTAGCGATTTTCCGTTAATATTTCCATGGAAAATTTAGGTATTGGTAAAAATTGACAATTATATTCTAAGTACATCAATTAACTACAATACTCAATGAAAATTTTGCTTACATTTATATGGCACACTGGAGGTTTACATAATAATATTTTCCAGAAAAATTAAGATATTTGTAAAGATGTATTGTTGTACTGCAACTTTTAAATGTACCTTTTTCCTACATGTGATTGTTTAAAAACTACAAAAAAAATAAAATCTTCAAAAATGGTGCTTGGAAAATTGCGTATATCTCTAGAGCAAATACAGATAATGAAAAATTCTCCAGATAATTTTTTTAGGCGAATTCAACAGCTACGAATTTTCATTTTCTCAAAAGGGTTGAATTTTTTTGCGTACTTTCATCATTTAAAGAATTATAGTGAAAAAAAATTCACTTACCGATTTTCAGGGAAATTGCGCACTCAGCATTGTAAAGATTTATTTTTTTCTTAAAGTTAACACCTACATTTAAATTTTCTTCCTTTCAGTAATTTTTGCGAGATTTCGGGAAGATTTGCGTGTTATTTTACTACATTAATTTGCAAGAGCAACTTTTTGAAGTAGTAAACATTTTATCACTATCATCCATAGAAAGTTAGAAATCATTTTTAATTTTACAGCAAGTAAATGTTGTTGTTTATTGATAATCGATATCGAATTTGATACTTTCAACACAATGCTAATTGAAAATGTAAACACATAAAAACCATTACATTTAAATACCGTGCCAGGTGATAAATGTTTAAGAAAAAGAAACATGCAAGACATTAAATTGTCAAGTTTTTCATAAATTAGTAAAATTAATACACTAGTATAAATTTTGTGACTTCTCTGAAGGGGGTAGTACCGGTTAGAATGCTAAAAAGCAGCCTAAATTTCAATATTTTTTCCAGCTCCTTTATTGCACACAAATTATAAAATTTGCATGGGTAAAACATACATTTTGAAGATTACAAAAAAATATTTTATACTTTTTTTCATTTTTCTACTAATTTCATTTTAATACTAATTTTTCTACTAATAGAGAGCGCCAAAGTTGATGTCTCGAAAAATGCCTAGTCCCTCTGCGGACGCATTACAGCAAGATCCTTTGTAAGAATGGGGAAGACAATTGTTCACTCGTCATCAAAAAAAAAACTGCAATCAATTATTCCAGGTCATTATCCCTAGCCGATCGTTTTGTTAATTAATATAGCAGATTTGAATTTAAAATGGTGCACTAAAAACAAGAGAATGTCACCTCCGTGGCAGGGTATCTACAAATCCTTCAATAAATTGAATTAGTGTAGGTTTTATTGACTTTCCGTTCCGCGACAACTGCATCAAGTCACAAATCTCCCGCCCACCAGTCACCTTAAGCGCTTCCAGATCGGAGGCAAATGTCGAATTGACTGCGAGTTCGCGTCCCTGCCAAGTCTGAAACATAAGTTAACGGTACGAAAATAGCTACCCTGGATTAAAAATACCCAAGTCGGATTGCTTGTGTTGTCCACGGAGAGTATTTCGCCCAGCATGTTCATAAAGTTGGAGCCTGCACATCGTTCCTGGCGGCGACATTCATGTCACGCTGAGGTTAAATATGCTGGGTGGCAATCGGGGCCATTAACACGTGATAGATAATTAAGAAGGGTGGGCAGATCTCGCCGGAATCGATGACGAGGAACTTGAAGCTCCAATTTCGAAACATGAAAGATTCTTATCTTAATTCAGCTTTGCAGACAGGATTCCCTCAGCTAGCTGCGAGAGCAAGCTTATTCGTTGGACTTCTAGTATGGGATGCTGTCGAATGCTGGCAGCCCTGCCCCAGCAAAATCCCAGCCGGGAATATTCGCGTGGGCGCCTCATTATTTAACAAATTAGCGGATCACTGCTGCGAGCAGATGCGGTGACTCGCCATTGTCGACGATCGTCAGACAAAATGAAATATCGCAGATTCCCCATGGCATAATAACTTTCCTCGAGTCCCGCGCGCCCACGCGGAAAATCATGCCCGCAGGAAAATCCAGACAGTAATTTTCACTCGAAACATTCGCGTGGGCGTGCAACGGCCGCGGTCCAAACCCCATAAAGTTGCAGCGCGGCCATTCTGACAGATGTGCACAAATTGCATTCTTGCCACGATTTGATATTGTCAGTCAAGCAATAATTTGGATTTTCTTAATTTTCCTGGCAATCAAGACATCTTCGCCGCGACATTTTGACTTTTCAGCGGATTTAGCGGGTGACGGGATTAAATCAACAGCTCCATAATGTCGCTGGGTCGTCTGGCCTTTGTGTACTTGGTGGCCATCTTTTTGATGGGTGTTTTGAGTTTTCCTGCAGAGCTGCTGAAACGGTGTTTTGTTTGGCCTGTCTGCCAAAGATCAACGGGGGCGTGACAAATTTTCCAATTTTTTTGGACGGAAAACCAACAGCCACGCCAGGCAGTATGTCTTCGTATTTCTCGACTTTATTAAGCTATTAGTGGAGAAAGTGGTGAAACAAGACGCCTGGATTACAATCCTTTGTTTATGAAAAAAATTGTCAAAACCATCGTTGGGAGCCGTTTCTTTATTCTTTTGACTTGACTCTTGACACGTGATTTATTGTTAACATCAGGATTCGTTGAGATATTAAAATGGTGGCGCTGAACGATATGCAGTCCTGATTAGCAAGAGAATATATAAATAGAGCCGAATCATTCCCAACGGCTGAGCTTTTTGTTTTAATTGAGTACATCGTAAATCTTTTAGTTCAAAATTAAGGTAACAAAAAATAGGACGAAAGATTCGCCACTATTTGTGTAGCATCGAAATCCAAGAAGACCTCCCTCCAACATGTTTTCGCACATGCTATCATATATGTATGTGTAACGCTGTGCACAAGGCTTCGAGATACTTCCTCAGGATGTACGCGGGCACTTCCTTGCGTGACGTTGCCGAAATATCATCATTCCGTAACAAATAAACTATCAGTGTACATTTATCATTTATCATTAATAAATTTTTGTTAAGTCTCCGCGCGTTGTCATTAAAGTGAAAGTTTATCCCATATTTGTTTATAATTTATTAGTACAGTAGTTCGTTAACATTTGCGGTTTTTATTAGTCAAGGTTAAGAAAAAATAAGGAAACATCTAACAGCTGCGACACCTCGGTTTTGGTTACTCGCGGTGAAAAAGAAACAGACGAGTAAACAATTTTACTTGAAAACCGTTTTCACGCTCCTTTTTAAAGAAAACAAAAGAGAAATTTATTGATTTCTGTAATAGATAAACTCCAAGCGCGACGTTCTTGCCCACATTGGAAAAATATTCTTGACCTCGGTGAGCTAGTTGGTGCATATATAGGCAGCTATTTTATTAATTTATTTAAGACAAATTACACGTAGGAATAAATATTCCCATAAATAGTAGTCTGAAGAAATTGGGTTGTGCACCATAATAAATCGCAAAACAATTAGGCTTTCCCTTTACACCATTTCTAGTTCTTTTTCAGTTTGTGTAAATCTCTCGTGGAACTACAGTGTGTGTAGTAACGCATAGTGCCTCCTATTCCAAAACGCCAAAAAATGGAAGTAACACTTAGTGAAAAAATTAAATTTTTTAGACAAGTTAGTCTTGTTTCTGTCGACCGTTTCTTTTTAAATCAATGAATCTACTGTACGCTCTATTAGGAGTAAAGACAACTTTTCATAAAGGACAACGTGGCAACAACTTCGAAAGGTTCATCAAAAAAAGTCTCAAATTCGGAACAATGTGCTCGAGGATACCGAACATGCTTGGAACATGGATGAAAGACATGTCGCAAAAGTGAGTGCTTTTTGATAACAGCAAAGGCCAAAAAAATTGTATGATCGAATGAACGAAAATTTCCATTCCGAATTCGAGTTCCACGCGAGCAAAGGATGGTTTGAGAATTTCAACAAACGACATAACTTTCATCATATCAAATTGGTTGGGGAATCGGTTTCCGCCGATCACGAATCATGGAAAATATTTGAGGCTAGTCGTCAAGAAATCACCGTAGCAAAAGGATACGCTCCCCAGCAAGTGTCTAATGCAAACGAAACGGGAATATTTTGGAAGAAGATGCCGAATCGAACGTTTCTTTCAAAGTCAGAAATTATAGTTCCAGGATTCAAGGTAACCAAAGATCATGTTTCTTCGTTGTCATGCGCAAATGCTTCGGGAGGTTCAAGGGTGAAGACTATGTTCATTTACGAAGTCCGAAATCCCAGAGCGTTGAAAGGATAAAAACAAAGACCAAATTTTTGGAGCGGTGCTAGTAAGGCATGAGTCACAGTTGCCTTATTTCAACAATGCTTTCATTCTTGCTTTATAAGTCAAGTGAAAGTATATCTTGCCTCACAAAAGCTTGCTTTCAAAGTGCTTCTACTCATCGACAATGCCCCTGGTCATATATCCAGTTTAATCGGAGCTGACCCGAATGTGGAGGTCATTTTTTGGCCCCCAAATACGACGTCATTGATACAACCACTTGATTAGGAAGTGATCGTGGCATTTAAGGGGTCATTTATTTATTTATTTCGCCAAAGCAAGGCAATCACATGTCAACATTTAAAAATATAAAAATATAAAATATAAATTACAACAATATTCTTAACCCTAAAATACGTGCTACATTCAACGTTAATTTATACTGTTGTATGTACGTTACAATTTTTGTAAAAATAAGAACAGCTCGCAGAGATGCACAATTAGCTAGTCAGAAGCTTTATGAAAAATAAGAAGGAATTTTGTATCGCCCAGGCATAGCAGAGTAGAGGTATATAGCATTTAAAAAAATCCTTAAAAACAGTAAACGCGATTTTATCGAATTTATGGTTTTTCAGCTGGCGGACACGATTTAAAAAAAAAATACTCAACCGATCGTTCTGATTTTTTAATATGTTGTTGTACATACATATATGGCTATAGCCGGTAGCGGGATCATTACGATCGGTATCAAATTTTCCGATTTTCATTCAATTTTTCGCCCTCAAAAATATTTTTTTTAAAAAATCACCGCCATTTTGTTATTTTTAAATGAAAAAAAAATCATTTCGGTACCTGCGATAGGCACTTGAACAAGTATTAATTTGGCGTTTTGTTTTCCCCCAGATGATCCAGTCAGGTGACTCACGTTTGCCGTCATTTTTTGATTTTTTTTAAAAATTGTTATGGGTAAAAAAATTTAAAAAAAATTGAAAAAAAAATGTTGTGCACCCGAAGTACCAATTAACATCAGTGATAGGTGAAGTGCTCTTTTATATGTGAAAAAAATTAACTTTTATATGTTTCAGTTTCTGACTTGATAGATTTGAAAAACTTTAATTTTTTATATAAATATCGATTGCAAAATTATTATGTGCAATCTACTGAATCGATTATGATGAAAATGTGTAAGCTGTTTTGTGCTATAAGGATTTTTTAGGAGAACTATGGAAGTCCTAAATGCATTCTAAGTGGTAAAAAACTTAAATGAAAAAGATTTTTTTCCCTTTTTTATTTTATTTATTGTTATTTTGCGGCAAGGGTAAAGTGTTTTAATATTTTTTACCAATCAAATCGTATAGAAAATTGAATTACGCAACTTTTATTTCCTACCAACTTTGCTCTAAAATGAACCGTTTCAAAGTTAGGAGTGAGAAAAATAGGAAAAAATCGATTTTTTAAAATGATTTTTGAACATTTCGATTTTTTATTAACGTTCCGGACTTTTTTGAGTGGGATGATAGGTAAATTATTGTCATACAAGTTATTCCACAATTTTTGCTGCAAAAATCAGTGTGCCTTCCTTCAACAGCCAAATGTAGTCGTTTTTTACAGATCCGCTCTGGTCTACTTTGGCTTTGTTTCATTTTGATGATTGCTCAGTTTTTCTTATTTTAATCTTTAGAAATCAAGGCAGTGTAGATGACATTCCTAAAAAAATATACTAGGACCTAGTTCCTCTTATTTTTCAAGCCTTCGGAAAAAAACCCTGTCTGAGGTGACAATCCCGGGTCTGGCATCACAGATTTGACTATACACTGGTCTGATCTCCTTCTCTACCGATGATCTGCATTCGTTATTGTAATACGTCCTTTTAATTTCGGGACGACGTTTGTGGAGATATGGTTTCCACTCGGGGAAGTTCAATATCCAATGCTCATAAGATTTGAATTAGTTTGTCTCAAAACGATGAAAATGCTATTTTCCCAAGCACCCACTTTCAGATCACAAACAAAATTACCTACACAAAAAACTAAGTAAAATCTAAAATCATCACATCTATTTTATCACCTATCAAAAAACCCACGGACATCCAAACTAGCTTAATCAAATCGAAAATAATGACCGACTCCATCAATTGGATGCTTATGTGATCCATTACGACGTCAACGCCCCCCCGAAAATATTTCCAATTGATGTCTAAAACATCCGTGGCTAGTATTTGATTCACACAAAAGAAAATTTCAGGTTGCTTTTAAGGTAGTTTAACGTTAAACCAATAAAACTAGCCGTTCGGCACACCCTGTAGTGAGAACGTTTTCCAGCACGTTAATGGTTAATCGTCGCGAAGTGTTTGTTAGTTGGCGCCGGCTACCCACGGGGGGCGTCCAAAAAACAACAACAATTGCTTCGCTGAAGAACCGGCGAAAAAGAGCCGTCCATCAGCTACACCTGAGATGAGTCAAACCAACAAAACACTCTCCGAATCGCATTCACCTGTGTGCCTAACTGATTGGGTGTTGCGTTCAAGTCTTACCTGTTGCCCATGTATCTTTGGTGTTGCGTGTGTACTGTTGTGTATTGTGTTCAGATGGATGTGTATGGTGTCTGCTTTAATCCAAGATAAGTCCAGCTACCTGGTGATTCAGAAATGGGTATGAGGCGTTCAGAGGTACCATCAATGGTAACTACGGAACATTGAGTGGGTCTCAAGAACTTATAGCTCCAACTTTCCTGATGAACATCACACTTTTGTCTTGTATCAAGGAAAGGTAGCTAAGTTGTTGAAAACATTATTTCATAGGTCTTCAAAAAGTAGTATCTTAAACAGTTAGTAAAATTATTGCTCCATCAAATTTTGGACAGATTTTTTTGATAGTTTTTTTTTAGAGAAATAGTTTATAAAACATAATAGGATCACGTGATTTTGACTGCTCATTTAAGGGATTACATAGGTCTTGAAGGAAAAAAATAAAATTTATTTTAGAAACCAAAAATCTATTTTATTTCAAATTTACACACATAAAAGTTTAGCATTTCAAAAAGTTGTAAAAAAAATTCAGCTAAAAACATTGAAAATTATCAAGTTTCCTGCAGTTTTCCGCGTCTAACCTTTGTTTTTTGCGGTAGTCAGAGTATTTCGGTGCAGGTTCATCTCAAATCAAAAATTCAAATTTTTTTCATAATTTATGCCCTTGACTCGTGATTATTATGATGATGAGGAATTGAAAAAAATGAAATTTAAAGTTTTGAAATGGATTTGAATGAATTTTCGTCTCATATTTTTTTAGGCATTTTTCCGATTCTCATCGTTTTTAACTTCCCAGTTCCCTATGGGAAGTTATTGTAATGGGGTCGATTTGCGAGTCCCAAATTTTGACATATCTCCACGTTTTAAGGTCTCTAGAATCCAAATCCATTTTTCTTAGAGATGTCTGTGTATGTGTATGTACGTATGTGCGTTCGGAATTATTTTTCGTCTCGATTATCTCGAGAACCAAAGATCGTATTGACGTGGGAGACACGTATTTACGTAGCTTAATACTGAATAAGTTTTCAACAAAATCGGTTAAGCCATTTTTTATTGAGGATGAAAAAACTGAAAAAAGACTAAAAAGTGCTTATTTTGAAACTGTTGATTAATTCGTGCAGATCCCAAATACCTTCATAGTAATATTATTATTATTATTAACTTCCCAGTATACGGGAAGTTCTTGTAATCGCCTCGAAAATCGAAATTGAAATTTTCAACATTTCTTTACGTTTTGAGGTCTATAGAGTATATATAAAGTGTTTTTAGAAAGGGAGATGTATGTATGTGTGTGTGTGTGTGTACGTACGTACGTACGTGGACACTTTTTTCTACGAGCATAACCCACGTAAACAAAGTCCGATCGACTTGGTTGAGGTGTCAATAGAAGCGTCTTTGCAATCTTAAGAGCTGATTAGTTTTTGGGAAACTTCGGTCGGGGGGGGGGGGTTGCTGTTTCGCCTCTTTGAAGGTCATTTCTGTCATGAGCTATATCTCGCGAACCAAACATACGATTTGCATGGTCAATCGACGTATATTAGCATTTGCGTGAATCTATCAAATTTTGAAAAAAATCGTTTGTGCCGTTTTTTAATTTAAGAAAAAAAGTGCAAAAAATTAGGGTTTTTTTATATAAACAATAAATTTTTAACCTGATTTACGAAAGACAGTATTCAATTTTTATAAAATTTATATATTTCAAGCAGTGCTTGTAAAAACAACATCAAAACTTTTTCTCATGATTACGTAAAAAATTAAATAAAAAATAAAAAATCATTAACAGTCATCATGACCTTCAAGGCCATTTCACTATATCTCACGAACCAGATATAATATTTGCATCATTAAGGTGTCAATCGACGTGTTTTAAAATATCTTTGATTATTTTAAAATTATCAAGGTCCGTTTCAGCGTTTTTTTTAATTTAATAGAAGAAAAAAATTCATAAAAAATATTTTTTTAGCCTGATTTGCACAACACAGTAATAAATGTTTATAAAATTTATACATTCCTATCAGTTTTTGATGAGAAACCATTACAACTTTTTTCATGATTCTGAAAAAAATTCAATTAAAAATAAAAAATCATTCAAAGTTACCATATGAAAGGAGTTCTTCCGATTGATATTACCTTATATCTTTTATTCTAAAGACTTTGTTGTAAAGTCAATCAAAGTTTTAAAATGTTTGGATAATTTGAGCAGATTTTTATTAGTTTTTGCAGTCTTTTAATTAAAAAAAAGGGGCTTAAATTTTGAAAACCATCAACATTTGCATTTGTGGTAATCAATCATCATCACCCATCCACCAAAAGCTTTACGTAATCAGTGGATGCTCCCGTAGATGATATGATTAATATTAACTCATTCCTGTTACTGCTTTGAATACCTTTCATTATTATTATTTAAAGTATTATTTTCAAAATTATTATTGTGTTTAATATTTTTAATGTTTATCTAGATATTACTGGGAAGTTGACCGTATGGACCTCAAGGGTCGCACTTCGCGGCTTGTTATTGTGGGTTTTAGCAAAATTTTGATCATCATATTGTGAAAAATGTTATGTAGAAACAAATCAAGATTAATTTATAGAATTCCAAACTTATATTATGAGGTTTGGTATGTGTGACGCTAATGCAGATAATAATTGGATATTGTTATAAATAATTTAATATTGTTAATAGCAATCAAATATTATTAGTTGTAATTTGATCTTGTAAATATTAACACAATTATAACTATTCAGTAACGATCAAACATTCTTAATAACGAATAATTATTATTAATAATAATTAAATACCCTCAATAATGGTTGTGGGTTCCGTGCCCAAGATGGAGGACGAGGAGAAGGACAAGGAGGGTGACGAGGAGGTGGACGAAGAGGAGAACGAGGTTGCCGAGACTTTGGCAGAGTACGACCAGGTGGGGGAGGCGTCTTCCTCTACCAAAGCTTTTATGGTTAGATAAAAAAATTATAAAAATGATAAAAGTAATTATAATAATTTAGAGTAATGATAGTAGAGAGTAATAATAGTAATTAATAATAAAAACAAATTAGAGCTTTTTTATTCCGCCCACTGGGAAGTTAGTCATGTGGGCCTCAAGGGTCGCACTTAGTCCACATTTCTAAAATATTTTTTTCGTATAAAACAAAAAACAGTCGGCCGAATGAAAATCCCTTCGTTCAAGCACGAATCAATACTACTACTGTATAAAGAGGAACTGTGCAAAGTTTCAGCAAAACCCGTCGATTCGTTCTCGAGAAATCTTGCCTACCGCACGGAAAAACAAACAAAAACAAAAGTTTTTAAATGAATTAAAGTTATTTTTTAGCTACTAACATCGAGTCGTCGATTCCAGGTTCATAATACAGTTATTCGTTCGCCTCATTCGCGATGTTCAGAGCATCCTTTTGATGTTGTGATGTTTGGTGCAAAAGAAAGGAGCTAATTTTACGCGGTATAACTGCGCTGAATGCGTATAAGACGCTAGGAAAGGCAGAGCGCACGTACCGACCACGCGGTATTCATATCTATATAACGCCGGTAATATTGCTAGAATTCACTTCAAATTTGAAGTACTATACTTTTATATGGAATTTCGATCGATCTTTTGAAAATACAAGTCCTATGCAACCCGTTGAGCGTAGTATCCTATGCAAGCTGAAAAATCCGATGACCTTATCCCATCCATCCAGCTGCATGCAAACATGCTCATCTCCGCAGAAATTTCAGGATCATGAACAATTTTAACGGTAGTGTGGATGATCATTTCCTTTGCGTGATAACTAAATTTTGGGCTCGTCTTTAAACCGTTTACGTACCACTGAGATTCATGCCAAACAACATTTTATCCAACATTAAGATTCTGATTGTACTTTATTGTCTCACCTGTGAAATCGGAAATTTTCAGAGGGTGCTTTTGTCGCATTTTTTTAAATCCTGGCCAGGTGAGCCTATTGACGCCGCGATGCTGCCTACAATGCTTAATATCCTTTCTGCTTATCCCATCGCATCTCTAATGGAACCCAGCCGAGTCGAGTCACCCTACGTTTTGATGGGCTTAGTTGGATGAGACACATCCAATCTGAATCCGAATCGAATCGTTGGCGGCCGCGAGAAAAATGAACCTGGAAGATTGGTCATGAGCGTGGATTAAGTACGCCATGAAATAATCTGGAGCCCCCACAAACCACGTACAGGACGCAATCAGAATCGAAATTTATTTGATTCGGCGGAGGGCGGCTGGGCTTGATTAGGTGCAGGCTGGGCGGCGTCGGCCCGTTTAAGTGTTTGGTCCTCCTAGACATGCCGCCAAAATTGGTGGAGGTTTTGTTGGAGGTAATTTTGGCTGTCTGGACGCGATTGGGAATATCTTTTAATCGGATGAACATAGTTTGTTGGAGACAGAGTGATGGACCACCTGCGGTTTGTTTTATCCAACTTGATTCGTTGGCTTTGTGGCTCCCGAAGAAAACGACTGGGGAATTTATGAGGTGTAAAATAGGCATTGAATATTAGGAATTTGTTGAATCTTTTGATATGATAATATTGGTAACGTTTGAATATGCTTGGGAACAGTTTGATACTTAGATACTTTGTTTTTAGGTTGATTAATCTGGATGAGGTATTTCCATTGTTTGAGAGCATGTTACATGTCAGATATTAAAAAAATTAATAGTGTTGATAGTGTGCCATAAGTTCATTGTTCTTTCCAAGTTGAAACTGAATTCAACGTTCAAATCAATTCTTTCATTTATTGATTCATCAAATCATATATGCACACATTATGGGTTCAACTGCAGCGGCATAATTACAATTCATTTATATAGTTTTAAACATTGCACACCACTTTAAATTTTGAAAATTATTCATAAGACCAAATCTTTCGTTCGTCCTTTATGATACAGTCCAGTAAAATGGTCTGGATTTATACGTCAACCGTGCATTTTGGGCTGGCAGGCTGATTTTTTTCAATAAGTAAGCAATTTTGTAGTTAGCCTAATTTCAAGTTTCTGGGGTCGCAGCTCCAATCCTCTTGGCTCCATATTGAAAATAAAACAAACAGTGGGATATATCTCAGAAATCATGACTCTCACAAGAAAGTTGTATATGGCAGACTTGCGTAAAATTAAATTTAAAGTAACTTGTGCATACATCAATTTTACGTGGTGTCATCATTAAAAGAGTTGCACGTCAAAAACCACACACAAAAAGGGAACATCATCTTGCGAGTGCCACAACTTCTTTTTGCCACGATTAACGCGAAACACGTTTGAAATCTTTTTTTAAAAAATGTTGTCACAAGTCGTTTGCGGTATTGGTTGTTTTAATCATCATACATTGGCGGAAGCTATTCCCTCGCATAAGGGGGGGGGCAATCACGTGAAACACGCATTTTTAGACCAAATATTCAACTTCCAATGGCAAGCCAAAACTCATAACTCACGGAGCAATTCGGTAGGCAGACATATTTTCCATAGTACAAACGTGGATATGGATGATGAAATGAAATTCCTGAGAAAAGCTCATAAAGGATTAGGTTTAAATTATGTTTATGGGATTTGAACCTCCGTGTCTAGTCGACACCACCGCCCATCATATATAGCATAATATACGAAAAAATTAACAGTCGTTATACCGCGTGGATATAAATAATTTATAAAATAGTTGAAGTACAACGAGCTTAATGCATCAACAAGCCTAATCGTGGTCGTGCTGTTTGGTGGCGGATGGTAAATGACAGCATCTGAAGGCGACGCCGTCCGTCACCCCCAAACCAAGCTTCCCGATTTAATTTAAATTATGTATTTGGAAAACCTTGGCGACGAACTTAAAATTGAAGATGTTGAAAATACCCCAAAAATTACCAAGAACGATCTATGTACCCCTTTCTAAATGTGTAATTTGTGTAATTTGTTCACTTGATTAAAAATGCAAAAACCTAACAGTACACTCATCTTTACAACAAAAGAGTACAAAAAGGGCATCAATTTTACCTTTTCTTTCTTTATAAGTGAAAATATCTTTGAATGTGTTTTGTACTCATTGTCCACCAGTCAATCATTTTAACGAAAATCCTTTTGTACAAATCAGTTGCCATCAATTTTCAGTTTTCCCCAAATTTATTGAATACAGTAAAAGCCTCATGCTGAGTTTCAAAAATTCAAATTGTTAATAATCGATAGGACAACAAAACCGCAAAATAAATAAATAATTTATTTGAAATTATTGTCGAGTCACACGAGCAACATCAATTGTGCCAACAAATGAACAATACATACTAGTTCCTATACAATAGACATTGAGATTGCGTATTTTAAGGATTATTGTAGATCGGGAGGATGGATTCCAAGAAGATTTTGATGGGATCGGTGGAATAGTGTAACCAAGTGTTCTAAATAAAGAATATTAAAGAGCGATTAAATGGTTTTATGTGTTGTTGATTTTCGATACTTTCGGAAAGTGGTGAGGGTTGGATTCAAGACGTGGAAAGATGTATCGAGGAGAGTTTAATTTGTTATATTTGGTGCCAAATATTTGTCTAACATAAAAAATTCAATTAGTTCCATGCTTCAGCGGAGCTAATTTCTTAATATTTGAAAATGTAGGTTTCGAATCTAATTTAAGTTTTTCTCTGAATATGATATGATTTTGGTATCCAGGTCAATAATATTTAATTTACTATGTTGCCTCGATCTAGGGACAACGACTGTAGTAGTTTTAGTCAGCCTCAGTAATATTGTTTCAATTAGACTTAATTATTACTATTATTTCATGTAGAGTTTGAGCACATATAAAGTCTTAACCCACACTTGGAAATCCTGATTTCAGTAGTTTTTGAAGAAATTGATTTAAGGGGGAGTATGGTTAATTTGACATATTTTAAGCATATTTTGAGGCTTTTTTTTGAAAATACTGTAAATATAAATTAAATTCTGAACAAAGTACATAATAATATAATTAAATATTGATTATTGAGCCACTGCCAGCAACTTTTCGAAGACACCTAAAAAACTAGTTTGGCGGTGCAGAGCATAGCTCAGCACTCGATCATTTGATGACAAAAAAATCATAAAGATTTCGTTAGTTTATGAGTTTCCCGAGGTAACCACGTCGAGATATTTTTTTTGATGATTTTTCAATTTTTAGTATAAGTTCTAAGTAGAAAAACGAATTTTTTAAATTTTTTTATTAAAAGATCGATAAAGTTGTGATTATAAAACAAATTATAATCATTAAAAAAATATGTCGACGTGGTTACCTCGATATTTATTTACAAAGCAAGTGTGCAAATAGATTTTGAGTTAGAGACTTTGAAAAGCTAATTGTTGGAAAAAAGCATTTAAAAAAGCAGAAACAGCCGATTTACAGTTTATAGCGCGTCAAAAAGCAGTGTTTCAAAATCCTGCTGTCCCGCCAGTTTTGTTCCAACCAACCTAAAATTTTAATTGAATACTCTTGACCAGTCTACTATCGAATAAAATAATACAATAAATGCAAAAAATAATTAAAATATAATAAAATATCATACTCTCCCGTTAAGTTTACGCCTCTCTTCTTTTGATTGTAAAACGTAGAAATTTGTATCAACTTATCACTATGTATAACTTCACAGGAATTTCTTAACCGACTTTTATCAAAATTTTCATGAAGTTTTTCACATGAAAATTTTCTCCCATAATTTTTTTGGAAAGAACGCTTATGTTAAATTTTTTCATATGTTCTCCTAGCAATTTAATGAAAAACCTTATCAAAAACTTTTTCGAAAACTGTTAAAAAAAATTTTCTCCATAAATAATCATCCTAAAAATATTTTTATGTGCATTTTGACACCAACCACTTTTACAAATCCAAATTTTTTTTACTAAGCAATTTTTTCACTATTGATTTTAAGTTTATTGAACTTTAGATACAGTATTCATAGTATAAACGTATTTTAATGGAAAATTTGGAAATTTCAAGGGTTTTCACTAGTTAGTTTAGTTTTTAAAAAGCAATTTTTGATGATACTATTCTATTCTAATTTTTTCCTTTTTATTAGTCTATTCCAATTTTTCCTTTCCCACTTTTCGGTGAAAATTCATTGGAAAAATTATTTGAAACAAGGATATGGTATTTGTTGCAGAACATTAAATTTTGGTATATTTCTTCAAAAAATATCTTGTAGAAATTTGATAATGTTTTTTTTTACACATTTTTCATGAAAAACTGAGTATTCTAAAAAAATCGAAAAGAATATTTACTTTCATGCGATTACAAAAAAGTACACTTAAGCTTTTTTCAAAAAAATTTTTGTTACTTTTCATAGTATTGATTCATTTATATTTTCAGAATATCCCTGAAGATAATTTCCAGTAAATTGTTTACTGTAGAACTAAATTTTTCCAAAAAAAAATTGAGTTTCAATTTGAGAAGTTAATGTGGTGAGGCGGACATTTTCTTGTATTGAATTCACACCACAAATTGTGTGAAAAATTTTGACATTTTTTTTTGAATTTTTGGCTTCGAAACTGATTGATTCCAAAAAAGGGTTGGTTAAATGTAACACGTTAGACAATCGCAATGCTATTTTTACTTCAGTTTTTTTTATTTTGAGCAAGGACTCGCAGTCGATCTCTTGTATAAACTGTTCATTTAATTTTTCACAATATAAATCTAGAATCCTAAATAAATAATATGGCTATTGGATATTATTGCGCAGTTCGCTGTTGGAAATGTTTAAATTGTTTCTTAGGAAAAGTTTTTGACTAAGATTCTTATAATACTTCTTTGTGAACACGGCAATACCTGCTTCATCCTATTATGAACATTAGCTTTACCGCCGACTATTCGAAATCTTTAGAATCACATCCCCATAATGCTGGATCCAGAACAATAACGACATGATTCCATACCATCTGAACAAGATGGGGTAACGACCCACTTCCCGGAATATCGTAAATTCCCAGTAAGTTCGAGTTTGGCTTACAGCATATTGCATTAAAATTATGTTGTCCATGGCTTGATGAGGACGACGACCGTCTGGATTGACCATTTGTCAAATGGTAAACATTATCGCCATCACCACCATGCTTCCATGTGATCCCAGAACAGATACTTCTTGCAGAAGACAAATAGACAGTAGCTGGCAGCGACCCATAAATAGCAGAAGACTCAGCTCAAACTGGAGGGGGATTACGAGCTTAGAGCGATTTTCCAGAGAAAATATTTGCTCTACCATACGCAGAGACAGCTGTCCGGATTCGTTTTTCCGGAAAAAATTATAACACCCGTATTGTCTTTTTTATTGGCAACATTTTACGTAGAAATTATTGTTTTCACCAAGTGAAAACAGAATGTCGGACGCTTGTAAAGGTGGTGCTGTGAGACATGCAGAAGGTCTGCAACAAATGGAGAACATGTTCATGGTTCTGGTCACCATATTACGGGTTCATTCACTTTCTCGAATTCAACCGGTTCAAAACACATCGTGGTGATAGAAAACTTCCAAGAAGTCGCGGTCACATTCACTTGCTTCTTTGGAAAAATACACTCCACCCCCTACCAATCCCTGTAATTAGCTAATCCGTCTCGAGCTCTTAAATGTTCGGCAAACGCTGCGAAATTTTTCGCAAAACGCATCAAAACGAGAATCAAAAGCACTTGCACCTCCCCCGAAATTTCATATCCTGGCCGGACGCTATCTCACGTGAGCTCATGAAAAATTCGCTAGTTCGTGGTCTCGGCAACAAAGCCCTCAGGACAATATTGTCGTGGCAGCCTCGTCCACAGCTACGTCCTTAACTTCTTGTATTTCGGTGCATTCCGGCCGTCAGTCTAAGCCGCCAATTATTTGATTATGAGCCAATTATGGTTTGTGATTTGCGAAAGGAGTATTTTACGGTCTGATTCGCCAGGAGACGCGCCACGCTACGACTTGTAGGCGTGCAAGTGCGTTCCTTGTCTGGATCGTATGCACTGAGCTTCGAAAAATAATCAAGCGTGGAGCATTAGTGGTTTTTGGTCCTTTTTTAGGCATCACTTGCCGATTGGCAATTTAATTAGGATATTCTTACGGCTATTACAATGCACAGATTGCTGCGAGGAGTGGCAGGACCATGAAGCTACTGTAAGACGCTTCATTTGCCACTGCAATTTGAAGCGCTAGGAGTGAATGTGCAAACTAATAATTGGAGCGTCCATTAGATTTTTCGGTCTGGTAATTGTGCCCTTGAGTTGAATTTTTTCATCCCAGGATAATGCTGAATGTTTGAATCTATCAGATCATCTTAAGAAGGTGGATTTTGAACACTAGCATGAATACACGTTTGATTTTAAGCTGGTTGATCATACGTCCGTTGAAAAAGTTGCTGGAGTTGATTAATTATGAAGCGGATTCCAATGACTTATGATTGGAAGGGCTAGCATTATAATTTTGTGAAAAAATGCTGACAAATATTTTCTAAATTTTGTTCGTATTTAGTTGATTCCCAGAATTGATAATCTGTTTGCATTCGCGAAGGAAAGGGCGTCTATGCGTTTGGTATAAAAAGTTTCGAAACATTTAAACTTTTTCAGAAAACAGACTGAAAAGAAAATGGTATTCTTAATCCAATAGGTTGTACGGAAAGTAATTTCGGTTTTTTTTGTTGATGAAAATCAAAGAGTAAATAAATATTTTATTGAATTGTGTATTTATTTATTTATTTATCACATTTCAACAGAAAATTTCAATTACAAAAATGTGAAATAACAACTAATTTATATTATAAATTGAAGAGAATTAGAAGAAGTTATTTGAATAAAACATTTTCCAAGATTCGTTTAAAAGCTGTAATACTGGAAAGAAAGGATCCAAGCTGGAGCCTATCGTGAGTTCTGGGCGAACGGAGCAGTGGAGAATGAAAGTATACTTCCGTTCTGGCGAAAGGTAAAGTAAATATATCGGTAGAACGAGATGGTCTATTAGTTTGTCTCAGTGAGACTAGGTGATCGATGTTGACTTCAATGTAATTATGGAACAACTTGTACAGAAAGCACATATCTAAATACGTTTTTCGCGCAGCTAAAGCCGGTAAGTTGAGTAATGAAAGACGTTCTTCATAGGGAGTGTAAGGGATATTGAATTTAAATAGAAGAAAGCCTGTAAATTTACGCTGAACTGGTTTTACAAGGTTTATATAGGATTCGAAATAAGGAGACCAAATTGGGGATGCATACTCCAGGATAGAACGTACGATACTCACAAACAATTGGACAGCAGAGTGAGGGTTGGTAAAAACAGCGGAATGTCTTAACACAAAACCCGAAAGCTTTGAAGCTCTGGTAACTATATAATGGATGTGAGCGTCAAATCTTAGCTTCGAATCGAAAATGACTCCAAGATCTTTCACGCGATCAACCTTTTTCAATGGGATTGAGTCAATACAATACAAAAAAGAGATGGGCAGAGTCTTAAGAGAGAAAGTCAGAGAGTGACACTTAGTAATGTTAAGAGATAGGCAGTTAGCTTGACACCAAGAACTCAGCAAGATAAGATCTTCTTGAAGAAATTTGCAGTCTTCAAGAGTTCGAATCACCCTGAAAATCTTTAGATCGTCAGCATAAAGAAGACAGGGAGAGTTAAAAAAAAGTAAATAGCAGAGGGCCAAGAATGGACCCTTGTGGCACTCCCGATTGGGGATGAAATGGAATAGAGTGCGTGCCTAGAACAGTGACACGACAAGACTTACAAGATAGATAGGAATACAGCCACGAAAGAAGGGAATCTGAGACACCATAGTGCTCAAGCTTGCGACAAAGTATGAAATGATCAACTGTGTCGAAAGCCTTTGAGAAGTCAGTGTAGATGCAATCAACCTGAAGATGATTGTCCAGAGACGTAGCCACAGTGTTAGAAAGAACAAGTAAGTTTGAGATAGTGTATTGTACATTCTGGTTCAGTACTATTTGCCACCTTTCAGGCAGTAGCATGATTCCACGCTTATAAAATTTTTGTTCTTCGCTGAAAAACAAACTGATCCTGGTGATCCTGGTGATTTTTGACCTTTTCATTTGAAGAAATTTTTTTAGTAGAGACTGAAGCAAATAATGATCAGAAGGTGTTAAATCTGGCGAATATGGTGGGTGTGTTAGTATATCCCATCCAAGGTGTAAAAGCTTTTGGCGGGTAACAAACTTGTATGAGGTCACGCATTATCGTGCTGGTACACTACATCTTTTCTATTGATCAATTTTGGCCGTATCAGTCGAAGTTAATCATTCAATTTGTCCAGCTGATGAAAGCACACTTGAGAGTTGATCGTTGTGTTGTCCAGTAGAAGGCAAAAACCATTCATTTGAAATTTCACCAAACAAATTTTTGCTGAATATCAGCTTTTGAAGTGCTTTGAACCGGTTCAATTTTTTACTCCAAGATCTCTTGCGTTTGAAAATGTTGTTTTTATTCGCCGCTTTACATCAATTAACGCCTTTATTGTGTCCTCATCAGCTTCAACTGGCCTTCCAGAATGTGGTGCATCTTCAACATCAAAATTGACAGATTGAAATTTTGCAAACCAGTTTTGACATTAGAGTTCATTCAATACAACTTCTTCATACACATTGGATAGTTTTTTCTTGCTTGAACAGTATTTCTACCATTTCTATCGTGAAAAGTAAAATATGCCGAAAATGCTGCTTTTTACTTTCCATATTTAAAAAGATACGAACCAAAAACGACTGCGTAGAATCAATCGAACTTTTTCACAAGCAAGCCTTGCTATATCGGCTGTCAAAATACATGTATAATGAAAATGCGGTTTAAGTGTGAAGTTGGCTGTGAAAAAATACAATTAACCCTTCTGTTGGGAAAAAATGAAATTGCTTTCCGATCAACCTAATAGGTGCATCAGCCAAAGTTTGGTTTCCTAAACAATTTGAGAGCGTTACGTAATTTCTTTAGTCAAATCAAATAATTTATTACGAAATAAACATTACGGTGGTAATCTGTAATAGGAATTCTTTTGCAATGTCCATTAAGTAGTTGGTACCGAAATAAGCCTACGCTCTACTACATATGCCAAACAGTCGTAAATATTAAAAAGGAATACAAATTTATTTAAGAATTATAATTTTGATAGAATTTCCTTGATAGTATAGTTGAAAAGACATAAAACAATTAACGGTAATCTCCAAGCTAAGCTGAAAAATGAGCCAAATTTGATTTGCAGTGGCGGCTTGTGGGAGTTAAGTCTGGTGGGGCTACTGGTGGGAATTTTTCTATCACCAATAAAAAAGTTCTTATGTGAATTTGAACCTGAACCTGAAGAACCTTTTTCTGGAACAAACTTGAGGCACTATAAAACTTTAAAAAATACCAAACACTACAAACACTACGAAGGTACGCTAAGTACTAATACCATGCAGTACACTGATGAGACTACTTTTGCATTAACAGTCATCACCTTCACCCCCTTCGGCCCGTCGTAAAAAAATGTTGCTCATGCTTGCTCAAAAGTATTATCCGGACCATGCCAAGACTAAACGTTGTCGAAGCACTGAACGGGCTGCATATGATTAGCCCGTCCACGATGTATACACAAGCTATTTCAAACATGCACACTCCCGCCGCTTCAGCATAGAATTCACGCAGTCATTCAAATCGAAATACTCTTTTTCGGGGCAAAATCCATGTAGCTCCTTCCTCATAGTAAAGGTGGAAAATTGTCAAAGAGAAAATATGTTTGAATTTTACTCTCAGCTTTTACTCGGTGCAGGCACGACGAAGCGAGTCGAAGAGAAAAACAAATTGTTCTAGAGTGCGTGGCAAGAAGACTATGTGAAACTAAACTACAGCATGGGCGAAAAAAATGCTACATTATATTTTGAAATGAAATTAAATTATGAAAACTACATTGAAATCTATGATGATATTTTATTACATTTGCACTAATATAGGCTCATCAATAAGTGGTGGGGATGAGCCCCACTAGCCCCAAAGGCAGAGCCGCCACTGCAAAATTGAGTTCCTATGGGTGGTGCAAGGTGGAATTTTTTTACAGTTAACGTCAAAAAGAGTGAGTTTTTATATCTTTTATTCCGACCATGTGACAAAAGAATAAAAAAAACCAACAGCAGAAAAGAATCAGTTAATGATTTAACAGATGTGAAGTTTAACCTACAATTTGATTGTGTGTATATCCTTCTGTGGAAGAAGTAGGATTGCACATTAGTTGTATTTTTCTCAATAAGGAAATCCAGCGATGAAATGATGATATTGAAAAAATAATATAAATCAAATAAAAAATGTGCATATGTATTGTTCAAGTATTTTTCTTCAGTAAAAGTCATTTGAAAATAAGTATACGAGAAAATTTCAGAAACTCTTTTTAAGCATAATTCAATGACAAATAGTTTTTTCGCACGATCGCTGTTAATCAACCTGGAAAATTTAGTTTTTTAAACTATTTCACTTCTGAGGTAGCAAATTTGACCAATGGTTGAATCCGCCATTCTCGAAGGCCCATTCTGCCATTGCCAATCGCGATAAGACCAACCCAAATTCTTTACATTAAGAATTAGAATTCAAATGATAATAATTTTCTTCCGACCTGACCACGATCCTTATAATGTACAGAAACGCGCTACATGACGATGTGATAACATAATTTTCCTACGGTTCTCTTGTGCTTCCATTGTCTGGCCAAGATCCTGAATAAACAGCCTGATTTCCAGGTACCACCGAAATCAACGACCACCTGAACAACTGCAAAAACACAAGCGTACTAAATTTTTTGTTTTACGATGGTGCACTTGACGACTTCGGCCAAGTGCAATTTCTAATAATTGCAAACCCTTCAAACATCTGCCACCACGCACCACACGAAAACTACCCCCTGCCCATTGCCGTCGCGAACCTGAATTCAGAGCAATGAAAACACCAAAAAGTCAATTTGGCGAAGGCGTTTATCCTTGAGCACCTGCCGAGAGCCTGGCGCCAACCTGTTCCCGCACTAATGACTTGTGCATAATAATCTGCATTTCATCGTTGTTGTTGAGTTGAGGGTGTTTTCCCGTTTGCCCTGAAAACGTTGTCCTTTTTTCATGTTGATCCGTTTCGGGTCGCATAAGTCACATTCCGTTGGCTGGGTATATCTAATGTATGTATGTTGTATGCATGAACTTAAGTGGTGACGAGGTGCACGATGTAGGAGGCTAAAAGGATTCCAGGGATGATCCCGGCTTAGGGTAAGAATGCTCTGGATTTGTTCGTGACCTGCAATGGTATCCCGTCAAGGGTCGCAGTGCCAGTAGTTTGTAGACATTTCTCATTTTCAATTGATGGGATGACAGTTTCGGTTTGGGACAAATGTGCACTTGCGTGATAAATGATTTGTGCACTTGTTAATGCACTTGAGCCCAAGACTCCTGGAAATGTGGTATGTATAGCAAGAAGGACGTACGATTTTGGACGGAAATGTGAGAGCAAAGTGCACAATTTCTTCCATACTGACATTGCACTCATCTTAAAATCAGATTAATTAATTTTGACCCTTCGTCGGCGTTCTTTCGAAGATATCCCGCCGATCACAACATCCACAACAAAATCAGCTTCTACCCAAGTTCTCGTCCATATCCGTGCTGATTCCAAATGCCCTAGAACCATAAACTCATTGCGGACTAGTGAAACATGGAAACCTTCAATTTTTCACCGAATGCAGCGGATGAAGGAGATGGATCGCATTCAGAGTCGGTATGTGCACTACAAATGGCAATTTTCAACGAATTTAAAAAAAATTGTATATCTGCACGTTAAAATTTTGAAGGCATGATGGCTTGAGGGTGTCTATCAGATGGTAATCAACGGTTGGTTGGTTGGTTCTCAAGGATTTCACAGAATCGCCGGGAACGATTAGCAGCAGGTTCATAGATTTTCACTTTTGCCCGGCACAGGGCATGTGAGAGTGTATGAATTGTTTTATTTTAGTTCTCGAACAAAGAGAATGATGAATGGTTTGCCGACATGAAAATAAAGTGGGTGTTAGATAGGGAATTTCGCTTTTGTACACACGGAAAATATTATTTGAGACATGAAGAACTATTGGCAAGATTTAAAGAAAAACATTTTAAAGTTGCATTCGTGATTGATCTTTGAAATGAGATTAGATAAAAGATTTAGTCAAATTTTAATTGAAAAAACGATACTTTTCTTGCTGGGTGTAATGGTAAATATGTGTATTCAATATGAACATCAATAGATCACATGGAGTTTGATTTAATAGATCAACATTTAAGTCTACTAAATCGAAACATTTGACCCCCATCAAAATAATATGTATAAATTGAAATGGTTAACTTAGAGATAAAAAAGCTTTACACTAATTTTCCGGGAAACCGTCGAGTGAAATTTTCATTATAATTTTTTTACTATATGTAAAAAAAATGTTTCACTCAAATTTTGTAGCTGATAAGTTTGTCTATAAATTTTGTGTGAAAAGTTTTACTGTGAATAAATTATTTCATGAGATACAATTAATTTTATTAGAGGTCCAAAAAGTCGTAATTTTTCA
Organism: Oxycera nigricornis; assembly: GCA_963942545.1. Taxonomy (NCBI): domain Eukaryota; kingdom Metazoa; phylum Arthropoda; class Insecta; order Diptera; family Stratiomyidae; genus Oxycera; species Oxycera nigricornis. The sequence goes on along the minus strand of OZ012661.1, from coordinate 97,249,959 downwards.
TCGCTCGATTAAAGAATCAATAGTTTGGGGCTTTTGCTACTCGAAAAAATTAAACAAAGTTATCTGAAATGTAGAAAACTACTCAACTTTCAAATGAATATATTTAGACCAGGGCAGATCTGTAGAAAAACAACTACATTTGACCGTTGAGAGGAAGCATGCTGATTTTTGCAGGAAAAGTTGTGGAGTAACTCGTATAACTCTATGCTCCATCTCAAAATAGTCGGAAACATTAAAAAAATCAAAATGTTTAAATTTTTTAATAAAAATCGTGTTTTTCCTGCTTGTCTCACTCCTAACTTTAAAACGGTTCATTCCAGAGCAAAGTTGCGAAAAAATGAAAGTTGTGTGATAAAATTTTCTACAATATAGGATTGGTTTAAAATTCTACAACATTTAAACCTTGCCGCAAAATAGCAATAATTAAAAACAAAAATGGGGAAAAACCCGTTTCTTATTCAATTTTTTTTACCATTTTAAATAAACTTAGGACCTTCATAGTTTACCTGAAATTTTTTTATAATAAAATAAAAGAGCACACAAACTTTCATCAAAATCGATTCAGTAGATTTCACATAACAGCTTGACAGTCAAAATTTACTGAAAAAAGTTCAATTTTCTTTTTTAAATATTGCAAGTCAGAAACTGAAGACCATAAAAGTTTGAATTTTTTTTTACATATAGAAGCGCACTTCACGTATTGAATGCATTTCACAAAACTAAAATCAGATTATTATAACCGCTTCAGGAATTTTTTTGACATTATAATTATTTTTTTTGCTAATAAACAAATTGAATATCTCGGTAATTGTTAATTTAAATCAAATTCAGAAAAATACGCAAGAAAGAACTTTAAAGTGCGCTTCTTCGAAAAAAATATTATTGAAATATGTGCATTAGTTCCTAAAATACAACCGGTCAAAGGTGACGGGCATTTGCAACAAATTTTAAAAAAGTTATAAAAAAAGCATTTTCTCGGCTTGCAGTGGAGCGATTATCGCCTTTTTTATGAGCCGATGTAACTCAAACAGAGAAGCTAAAATATCACATTATCAAATCCCAAAGACGCTTTTATTATGTTATAAATAAATTAAAATTAATATAAATAAATTAATTTATTTATAACAAAATAAAACCACATATTTTTCCTATGTTGAAGGAGTTTTTTCTAGAAAAACTTCCCAAACATATACTTTTCAATGTACGCAATGCAATTTTTGTCATATTAACGCTGCATAATTATTTAAACAACATTTGTTTGAAAATTAAGTAAAAACTTATTTTTTCAATTCATTTTTTTACGATATATTAATAAAAATATGAATCTTCGTAATTTTTGATGTGAATTTACATTGGAGCTTGAACGGCTTTTATATGAAACATTTTGTTCTAAATGTGACTGTTTACAAACTACAACAAAAATAAAAACATCAAAAATGATACTTGGAAAATTGCGTATATCTCAAGAGCAAATACAGACATTGAAAAATTCTCCAGATAAATTTTATAGGTGAATTCCACAGATAGAAATTTTAATTTGAACATTTTATGCTATTTTCATTAGGTAAACAATTATAGTAAAATAACTAAAAAAAATCTCTTGTCGATTTTCCGGAAAATTGGCTACCTTCCACTGTAAAGATTTTTTTATCTTAAAGTAAACCCTTTCAACTACCTGCAATTAAATTATCCTCCCTTTTGTAATTTTGGCGAGATTCTATGAAAGTTATATGTACTACTACTACACTATTTCGGGTCTTTTTAGTCATGATATCGCTCACCGGCTGCAATAACGGCACATGTCAGAAAAAGTCGATTTTAAGTTAAGCCCCTCATGTTACTTGTATTTCTGTATTCTACCATTATAAATATTGGCACAAAGTTATTTGCTCTGAGTTTTGCTGCATGGCACTTGTGTCGCTGTTGCATGTACCAATTCGGAAACCTCACCAGGCATCAACACTGGCACAAGTATTATTATTCCGCGAATTCTCATCGTGCATCATCGGTTAGTGCAATAACGGCATATTTTACTTGTGTTATCGAGAAGACTATTAAACGTTCATGAAAGTTAGGCCCAATTTACACGCCATCACAATATGTATCGCTAGTGAAAGCTGCCAAAAGATCCGGAGAGCCATATAAAGTCATAGAAATGAGCTACAATGACTTTATTAATATAAAAAAATGGCAGAACAACAACACTCAACTTCACTAAGAATGCCAGTGGAGACACGTTTAAATTGAATGATGTAGCTGTTTCCAGAATTGAAAAAGATAATTTGGATCATTTTTATTACAAGACGTCTTATAGCGAGAACCAGTACAAAGCCGTCAATATAAGAGAAAAAGAACGTCGCGCAAAAACAACTTTAGTGTCCTTTAACGAAGTAAAACTTCATAAAGTTTTCTATGATTTTTTACCGATAACTAAAAAGAATCTTGCCGATTTGATGTATTTATTAAGCACTTATGCCATCAAGAAAAGCTACAGCTACTTTTACAATAGCCTTAAGGTTTCTTCTTCTGAAAACGAACCTACGTAGCGGACTACTTCGGAACCAACAGAATATTGATTGTGTTGGAAACGTTTTTTGAAATTATGCTTAAACTACCTTATTTTTGTGAGTACCTGTTATACTCACTAAAGGCAATATTCTTGTTATTTCTTAGTTAAAAAATTCATTTCCAAGTGTAACGTCAAAACGAGGTTGTTTGTTTTGTTAGTTTATTAAAAACCTTTCATAATATAAGGTGTTTGTATATCCAACTATCTTAAAACTAATAATGTATCATTGCGAGAATCTAGTTGTGTCATTATTGCAGAGAGTGTATTCATTGAATATTACATATTTTTGCTAAATACAATAATGGCACATGTTGAAATATCAGCCTTTTTTTAAACATAAAAACAAAATTTTGTTGCTGCGACAATAACTTAAGACCTTATGGATAAATTGCAGCAAAAACTTTTAGAATATATAGATTGACAAATCCTAAACAATCAAAATAAAATTGGCTATTTTCAAATTTGTTCAATATCTCAGAATGCTTAAAAGTTGGTTGTGCCGTTATTGCAGCCGGTGAGCGATATGAAGATAGACAGTTTTGCCGCTACATTCATCAATTGATCGAGTTTATATTACAGCTAAACAGCAATTGTGATAAAATTCAACAACTTTTTTGTCAAAAATGTACCAAATTTTGTGAAGCCTAACACCATTTCTTTTAGGTATATTACTTTTTATTTACTAGTCCTGCAGTCTGTGTCAAAAAGGACGCCATGTATGTTTTTGAATTAAACTGAAAGAAAATTCCAATTGGTTTCTTTTCTTTTTAGTATTATTTATGGTTTTCAAGATTTTTAAGTTTTTTAAGTTTGACTGATATTTTGTGTGCATACGCTTTAGAAATGTTTCACCGTTTCAAGTTTTTTTTATATTACACAACACATAGTTTTCAAAATATGATACATTTGTTCCATTTTTTTTTTCATTTTCGTCAATTTTTCGGGCATGTTTTCCTAACAAAAATTGTGTAGGAAAAATGCTCTGAATTGTTATTGACAAATTTTTCTCTTAATAAGGGGCCCACATGGGAACAGTAGACCAGAAAATATATTGAGGCAACACAATATTGTCCATGTGTGAACGAGAAAACAAGGACAGTGCAACGCCTAGCTCAAAGTCTTTGGCGATAGCCTGCTCTGCAATATTAATGTTGTCGATTATCAATGTTTTGCGATCTTATTACAAAACTAGGGACACGACTATGATGTTGTATTCTATGTAGTCTCGTGAATCAAAGTTTTTTTGGAATTTTTCCAAAAAACATGAGTAACATAATCATCAAGTATAACTGATTGTTAGAATATATTCCTAATAAAACTACTGAGACTACTATGACTACTTCTTACTACAAATTTCAGCACCCAAATATGTTAAACCATGGTTTTACGATATTTTACATTTCAAGAATAGCAAATTTTTCATTAATTTTATTTGTACTCGGTTTCATTCATTTATTTTTAGTATCAGCAAAAACCTTATAAATATAAATTAAATTTTTTATTTTATTTTAAAGTAGAAGTGAGTATATTTTGGGCACAAAATAAATAAAATAATAATAATATGTAACACAGAATTGATTAATTTGAGCAAAGCATGTTTAATTATAAAACCCCATCCCTATACTATGCAAGCAGCAAAAATACATACGAAGTTGCATGCGATGCGAAGCATATTTGCCAAATTTCGTATGATAAAAAGATTAAAAAAATAAGTAGTCCATTCCGAGGAAATTACGTCATGTCAAACAACAGATAGGATGAAAGTGTCAACTACATAAATTCATCGAAACCAAAATAGGTATGCCGAAACTTGATTGCCGGTAAATCAACTCACAGAAAGGTTTTATTAGAGCTTTATTGCTTTGATACACTATCAAACATTTCTATAGAAGTCTAATTCCTTATCGTTAATATACTTCTTTTTGAGATTCAATCTCTTATTTGTATATTTCCTGTTTCCGTTACAATTTCCAAAGTACTGATTGATTTTGTAAGCAATAGACTTAAGATTTTGTGTTGTCAGCGTCTAACGACGACAACTAAGACACTACTGCTGCGTCTCGATTCTATATTTAACCAAGCAAAACTGCTTGTTGTCTCCAAAATTGGAAACGACTTGAAAAACATACATACGTAGTAGTAGTAAGTTCAAAGACAAGAGTTGAAGATGTGACAGTCACGAAATGGATAATCTGAAAATATCAATCATATATATCAATCATCAAGTATCTACGAAGAATAAAAAACAACTATGTATATCTGACTGAACTATGCACGCATAGTGGATAAAATAAGTAGTGTAAGTTGGTGTGACTATGAATGGATGGATTGTTGATAGTTTTCCAGTTGAGTGCTTCAAAAATATTGTACTAAGAATACTATATTTATATACGATATAAAAAAAGATGACAGCAAAACGAATTAAAATTTGTAAATTGTATTTCACATGAAGCCATTTAGTGTTCAATAATGAAAAAAAAATATATTACGCCATCAATTGTGTCCAAGTCCTATCTAAAATTGACCATTCCGAAATACAGAAATGAAGCTGATTTAAATAGCCAGAAGGATAACCAGGAAAACTAAACCATTCGACGAGTAAATGATAACTGATTTTGACGTTTACATGCTCTCCAAACTTGCACTCATGGTAATGCAGTGCACCAACTCCATCTGGGCGAATCAACTGTCACTTACATCTTGTTGGAATTATGATATATGATTATGAAAATTGATCAATCTATATGAAAGCAGGAGCAATTAAATATTGATTTTGTCATCTTGTGGATGTATGTTAGCTAATTTTATCAGTCATAGCCATATGGGTCAGTTTTTAAAAGTCTTAGAGATACCACAAAGTCAAATAAAGCAATGAATTGAAGAATATTTTAAAGAAGTTGCTTTCTTAATGCATTAAATCAAAGGCAAGTTAAAATTAGGAAACAACTTGTGTGCACATTTTCATTAGCAGGCAACAGTGATAGCCAGCTTCTCATACTGAGAAAATAAGGAGACACTCTTACAACTGCTGCAAGGAAACAAATTGCCATCAGAATACTTGGCTTCTGCAGATTCGTCCTAATCATTTTATTTTCCCCTACACTTATCGCTTCACCAACAAAATGTTGCAATCATGTCTTAAGTGGTGCTCGCAATGGTGAGTAAAGCACGTGTATGAAGGAAATTCCAGCAGGAGGCGAAAATAAACTATGTCTACGTGAAGTCAACGTCCCAGATGGTGTTCTTATTGGGATTCAAATAGCAGCAGCAACAACAACATCCATCTCATACTCATGTCCCGGTACGCGCCATCGAGGGGTTGCAAGTTGTGGGATTCGCTAGCCATGCCATGCCAGACATGGAGCGAGTGTCCAAGTCTAATTAATGGTCGCGTTGCGATAAAGCGACAGAAATAAAACAAGTGGCAGCATTGTTATCCTTCGACAATTGCGAATCGGTCCCCGTTGCAATGCTTCTTGGGGAGCTGGCTGGTCATTTGCCCAGTTATGGGGCGACCAATTGATTGTTGCTCCGTCTTTTTGTTGCTTTCACCCTGCGACATGTCGCTCTAATCTGCCTTGGGTCGACGTCGCCGATGTATGCTCGGTCAGTTATTGTGTGCTGCGAATGCAAAAATCCGATAACCTTCCTATATGGCCATAAGTAATGCAGGAGCTGCCGTTTCGACCCGATGGAATGGTTGAAAACGTGTCACAAAGCAGCAGGATCAGCGCTCTGTATGTTGTTGCAGCGATCAAGGAAGCGTTGACGAAGGAAGTCATTTGAATTAGGTGAATAGCTGTTGGGAGCGATGATCCCCCTCATAGCTTCATACTTTTTGATGAAGCCTCTGTTCTTTCTGGTCCCAGGGTATCCATGCTAGGAAGACCATAGCATTCATGCCTACGTAGCGGTAACTCTGCAACAATTCACCCCAGCTCGTTGGTGACTAAAAGCATGTTCACATGATCTGCAACGAGGACATTTCTCGAGAAAGAAAAACGAGCGCTTTGACGCCGCCAAGGTATGTACGGATTTGTGCTGTGTCCAATTATACTGTCGGTAGCCGATATATCGGGAGAGCTGGTGACGCCATTTGGTCGCGAATTGTTTCATTTGCAATCTGCATTGGGTTTATGGTGTTTTGCTGTCGCAGCTACCACGGCTTCCTCGTCGACCACGTCCGCCAGCGCGGCAAAAGCACCAAACGTGAGTTCCGTAATGGCTGCAGGTCTGCGCAACATCCCTGGCTCCAGCAGACTTCAGGCCAGCGTCTCTGGAGATGATCAGAAATGGTCATGTTGGGTACGAAACATGGTCATAGTGACAGTGCGCTGCTTCTGGACATGTTCGATGAGTTTTTCCTATGGCCAGAGTATCGAATGGTGTACGGCTCTTAACGAAAATGCCTTTTAATAATTCGCCAGGGGGTTTGAATGAAGGACTTTTAATTAACTGCGACTGGTGACTCGATGGCGCTCACTGCCCAGAATCGATTCGAAAGCGTGATGAACAAATGATGGGTCCTCGGCAAGGGGATGCAGTCGGTCTTGTTTTGCAAAAGCAACACTCAGCCTTTTACACACAAAGGACATCTGGCCGATTGCCGAGTCTACTAAATCCCAATTCCCTGCGGGCGAAGTGTGCTTTCTTGCGAATGGCAACCAGTCGGGTAATGGGGTACATTGAAACGAAAACATCTCTAGGCAGCAGTAGGGGATGAAGGCGCACAGATAATTCCATAATTTCCATCGACTTCCCTCGCGTAGGCAAATAAAAAGCCTATGCCCTGTGTCACAACGCCGTTCAAATATAAATTAATTCAAATTGTACATGTGTCACGTGTCAGGAGCTCTGTTGCCAGGCTATACCCACCACAACTGTCCTATAATTTTAATCCTGCGAAATGAGACATCTGGAAAAACTTGGTCGCATGAAAGGCGCACCCCGTCGTCGTCGTGGTCTTGGTTTTGGTCTTCGTCGACATTGTCGTTGGCGTCTTGGGAAATTTCCTGGAATGTTTGAGTGGGCCTTGCATCCATCCTTGCTATTCGGATTGCTGAAAAGCGTAATGGGGGCTGCGACATTGTATTTTGCTTATTACGTAGCACACGCTGGATGGCGGGTGACATCTGTTCCAAAAAGGATGCCAATAGCGAAAATCAATGGGGTGAATGATGATATCGAAACGAAATTGCAAATGAGTCGAAACGCAGATATTTGTTGTAGTTTCGGAGAAGGGACGAAAATAAGGGATTTAAGTGCATATGAAAGTTTGAATTGGCTAAAAAAAAAATTTAAACGAAATTTTGCAAAATTTTCGGAATTAGAAAAACTACATTGGACGACGTATTTTTGGCGAACCAAAAAATAATTTACGAGCAATTAAAACTACATCATTTCTTCAGAAATTTTCAACACGACTCTTTTTTCCGGGAATCCTCGCAGCTATGTTTATTCACAATTGAATAGATGCAAGTAATTTTTACGGTTTTCGAAAGTTTTCTTGTTGATTTTCTTGAACAAAAGAAAATTTTCAAAACATTAGCTGAAATACAACTGGGCAACAATGTTTACGTACCAAAATTTATTTGGGAATAGGAAATTTCGTGGAAATTATGTTTAGTCTTTATATGTAAATGTATGTAAAAACTAGCCCAAAAACACTTGGAAACGCTAAAAGGGATTGAAGTTCTATAATAAACTGATTTTCGTGGAAGTTTTTCGCAAAGAAATTTCAACGAAAAATAAACAAAAAACCTCCCTGGAAAGTTGTCAAGCAGTTTTCGGTCGAAAATTCATCCACAAATATTCTTGCGGTGAAATGACGGACACCTGTCGAACTAAACGATTTGAAATATTCAAGAGAAAAGTTCTTAGAGCGAAACATTTCGGTGCATAAAATTGGTCAGGAAATAATTTAATTTATTTACCAAGGGGAAAAAATTTTACCTTAAAAACATTCATGAAAAAAACATATTTTTCGAACGAAATATTCTGACGCTAAAATTTTCCCCGATAAAAAAAATTGTGATGAAAATTTTATAATGTTTTTTAAGCGGGGAAAATGTTAAAATCAGCAGGGAAAATTGTGAGAAAGAGATATTTTTGGAATATCAAAAGAAAATTCCTAGAAAAGTCTAAACATCAACAGGAGCACGAAAATGCATTTCAATTCCTATGCAATCCTCAATGTTCCTGGAAGTGTTTGCGAAGAAATTTCCACGAAAAATAAATGAAAAATTTCCTGGAAAGTTGTAAAGCAAAATTCGCCCAGAAATATTCCCCCGGTGAAATGGCGGTCAACTTTTCAACCAAACGATTTGAAATAGTCAAGTGTAAAGTACTTAGAGCAAAACATTTCGGTGCACACAATTATTCAAGTAATAATTTAAATTATTCATCAAGGGGAAAAAATTGACTTTGCAATGAATAAAACGTATTTTTGGAACGAAAAATTTCGACGCTGAAACGTTTCCGGATGAAAAAAATTGAAATTTGAAATTAAAGGTTGATATTGTTTCTTAAGCAGGAAAATAATTAATATTAGCGTGAAAAAATGTTTGAAAGAGGCATTTCTGAAATGAGAAACAAATCCGAAACTAAGCAGTCCAAATGTGCTATTACTGATGAGAGTACGAATTCGGCACTGAATGTTTTTGAAGAAAAATCTTGACGGCAAAGAATTCTTAGTGCTTAAAATTAAAACAATGAAAAACTAATGAAATTTTAAAAAAAGCATAGATAGAATTGTCGACTGAAAAACTATGAAATGCTAAATGCACCCTCGAAGGGAGTAGGAGTAGGGGGGATCGATAGAGGGGGGTTCCCCTACTTCTATGACATAAAAAGTTCGCGGCGGTCACGGCCCATAAGAAGTTATGGGGGTTCCTCCGCTAAAAAATGGTTATTTTACCAATTTTTGGTATCGTATAAAACCGTAAAATTGATCTTGGAAGTAATTTTAAGACATGATTAGAAGTCGAAAAATTTTCGACCCGCGCGGGAAGGTGAGGGGGCCGGGGGTGGATTGGAGGGGGTACAAAACGTGTTTTCAAAGCGTTTCCCCTATTTTTATTACATTTTTGGAAAAAATGACATTCATCAATTTTTTTATAATTTTTTAATTTTTTAAATTTTTTCATTTTATTTTAACTTTTTTTATTTTGTATTAAAAAAATTTTTTTTTATATTTATAATTTTTTCGATTTCTAATCATGTCTAAAAATTATTTCCAAGATCAATTTTTCGGTTTCATATGATTCATTCTTTCGATCCTCCTTACTACCACCGCCGAAATTGCTGAGGACATAATCTTAACCTTTACCAATGTATCAAATAACAAATTCAACAGTTCCTACTTCCATCATCAGAATTCTCAATTTTTTACCAAAAAATAGATCTGGTCTATTGGTTTCTTTGCAAGGACAAAGCTTAACGAAACGCTTAAAGAATATGATGAACAATTTAACGGAAGCTTAAGACAATCATCACTAAAACAAATGCATATGTTGATGGTCGTAAGTAACAAAGTATTCCATCTCGAACTGAATTTAACTTCCTCATCGAGAATCCGGAAATCCATTCTGTGCTTCCCATTCCTGCAATCTCTAGTCGGAATTAAGCACGAAACGAATCTAATCCACGGAGCAGTCATTTCTAGCCGAATCGGATTTGTTTTTATCACAAAAAAACAATAACAAATTGGCTGATGTTACTCGCATCTGGTAATAATTAATTGAGAATTCCCCTTTTGCGGCAGCATCAGCAGACGGGAAGGATGATGGCGCGGCACGTTGTTTCACTTCTAGCCCTCGATAGATAGCATCTCATTTGCATAGCATTTCGAAAATAAGAACAGATTGAAATGGCGACAGCCAGTGTGGCGGGATTTTATATTAAAAACGGGAAACATCTGTTTAAGCAGCGTGTAGAATTGTAGTGTTATTGCTGGCTGCGATCCATCTTGGGGTGGATTCAGACGATTCACTTACTTACCATCTAAAGAGGAAAGGAGTATCAGTGGAAGAATGTTTCGGGAGTGTTACCATATGTGAGGCGAAACAGGAGGATTAAAGTTGTTGATGATGAAGCTGAGAGTTGGTAAGAGCACTCGCAGAGATTACTCATTTCTGGATGAATTTTCAACCTTCTCACAGGACAATGTAGCGGATGTTTTAAGAGTTCTTCATATAAAGTCTGTCTGGAATCATAAAAACCATACAACATCTATTATTTTGAAAATCAAAGGGAGAATCGTAGCTCCACGTCGACAACCCCCCAATGTTTACTCCCACAACATGCAGCAAAAAACAGCAAAAAGAAAGAAGCTTAATGGAATCGACTGGAATGTGACCCATCCGAAAAATTCCCAGCAATTAGATCATAAGTGCTTTCTCCTGGAGACGAGCATGAAAGTGTGTTTTCGGTCATGGATCAATCGTCGGCCGCGCCAGATTTCAATCCTTACCAATGGGTACACACTTTAAAACAAATATCCATCCGTGCCAGGGTAATTGTGGACTAATTGCTCATGAAATCTTTCTAAAGACCAATTCATCGGGCTGTGACATAAGCCCTCGAAGGAGGTCCCCGTCACCCTGAAATCTGAAAATGTGCCCTCACCAGTAGTGAGTGGTTCCCTGGCCTGAAGCCATTGAGTCATTGAGTAGGTCTTCAAGACTTCCCACACTTTGTCGTGGCGTTCGACCGCACATGTGGCACCGGATTGCCCACGGGATTGGGATCGAGACCAGGGACCAAAAACCAGGACCCGGAGACCGGGGAACGAGGTCTTGTAATTCTTACGGATCGGCAGTAATGAGTAATATCTGTAATTGACACATATGTTGGCATGAAGACATATTCTACACGTGATGCATACCAATTACAGTTTCATGGTATGGTGAACAGATTTCTGGACGAACATCCTACGGATTCCCGGGAACTTAAGACCTTTCCTAATGGCATATCCTTAAGATGATCCGTTTTTTCTGCTGGGCTTTGTTTTTTCCTCGTTTAGTTAGACTACAACACAGAATCGAATGTATGAATATATGTATGTTCGCAAGTCAAGAGGTTGAAAGCATTTCTCCCGGCTGGATTACATGCGTGCAGTGCACGAAGAGGAAGGACCTTGATGAAAATGTGGTGGATTGGGATGGGTATTTGGAAGTAGGAAGATAACTGTCAGTTGTGCTGGTTTCTACCCTAATTCGGTTTCATGCAATGACTAGTGTTACTTATGCGATATTGTCCAGATGTGAACCATACACATCTTGCGTTTCTGGAAGCTATTCATGAACTTGAATCATATGTGTTTGCCAAATTTTACCCTTGAGAGAGATTAGCTGTTTTGTGGAGATGTTATACAAGGCAAAGTGTTATTTCTTTTGTGGGTGGAGACGTTTCGGTTTATAGTATGTAATGGGAGTTTTGTGGATAACAAGTATAGAATACTAAAGTCAGGGAGGCTATATGTTGGTTTGGATTATTGGATACGGTTTAATTATATCAAGCATGTAAGAATAAACATTCGTTTAATAAGTGACCGTCACAGAATACATATGTATGAGCTATTTTCGAAAAAACAATGCTCAGACTCGTTGAAGCTCACATTTACGAGTGATAAATTGATTTTATTTGGATTTAACAGAAGTGGCATTGTACATGTTCTGGTAAAAGAAACCATGTTTTCTGATACGGACATATCTTCTTTATACTGCAGAAACTGACCAATTGGAAAGATACAAACATTGATTTCAACTAATCAAATCCGAAAAAAATTGATTACATTTATTTTTGAATGTCTAAATCAAATGTTTTTAAAAGAAAAAAGGATCAACAAACAAGCGCATATTTCACTGAGTTTTTTACACGTTGAGTGAGAGAATGAGTTCGCTTACTCTTTCCAAAAAAAAAATCTTAAAATTTGCGCATCTAAGATTCTTGTTGAACTGGTCTCGGAATTGGATTTCAAAGACATTTTGCGAGTTTCAATAAAAAGGATGTTTTCAGTAGTGCCTTAACTATAACTCTTGAACGAAATAAATCTCATCTAGCATCTTCAGACAAATGGAACTTTATTAAAGCTAGTTAATGTTAGTAGTAGACTAATATCAAATTTCTTCTGCTAATTTTATCAAATAGATCACAGTGAGGATAAATAACTTCTAATTTTCAGAGAGAGCTATTGTTTCCTGAAACATGTGTCCATGCCCTGTGATATTTGAAACGTTTTTTAATTTAACGCTTTTAAACTAGCTATGATAGCAATAAATCCATTTTAAAATTTGCGAGTGTATATGGGTGATTCTACGATAAGAGGTTTCAAGTGCATAGAGGATACGGCCAAAGAGAAAAGTTGGAGTTTTTCATGAAACCTTTATATTATGATTTTCGTACCGTTTATTAACCTTTTCACGGAAGGGCAAGTCACTTTATACATATTTTATTAATTTTTCGAAGACCAGGGTAAATACATCGGGCAGGGAAAAGACATCAAGATCAGGATAGATACTTATCTCACCAGGGGAGAGAATTTGACACAGTAACATAATTAATAAAATCATTTTTTATTCAACATTGTTCTTAACATATAATCAGATCATCATATTAATGACATAAATCAGACTATAATATATATATAATATATATATATATATATATATATATATAAAATTAAAGGCACTCTCTTGCCTACATAAACAAAAGTAAAATTAAAATTCTTAGGTTTCTCAAACACATTCGTCGACTTTTTAAAGAAGTAAAACACCCTTTGCCCTTCCAAAATAAGATTTGGTATAGGAAGTGTCTGGACAACCTGATCTTCTGAGACGAATGAAATATCTTGTTCATCAACTTAAAATAATTTTCTAGTTTTGCCCCCTATTTTACCGGAAACTACCTGTATCTCGCCATCCTCTTTCAAACCCCTACACATAGCCACGTAACGATACTCTTTTGTTTTAGATGATAGTTTGGCAAGAATAAATTCGCCGTTCTTGAATGTTTTTCTGGATGTCGATGGTTGTTCTTCATCCTCTGTCTGGTGTTTGCTACATTTTGGTGTATTCATTTGTTCATTGTAAGATGAATTCTCGTTCTCGGGCTCTGAGTCCGGTCCGTAAACATCCTCGACCCGAAGACGAGATTTTTTATCATACGAGCATGTTATGACACCAATTTTGATATTATCATAACTTATACTTTCATTGCAAAAGCAGCTTGAACACTTCATTTTCATTATTCTTTTATCTTCAATGTTCCATGACACCTGAGGAACACACAAAGTACCGGGAAAAGTCTTTATGTGTTCTTTAGCACCAGCAAGCAAAGTTTCTTTTTCTAGGATATTTTTGTCATAAATAATGAAAACATTGATGCAAGGCCAATTTTTCTGAATAGCATCTGACAAATCGCTCACAGATGCTATATCCTTGCCACTAGCCACTAATCAGTCAGCTGTTCTCTTGCAAACAGCACCAACACCATCAGGAGCCCCCTTACCGTGTCCAACTTCATGGTAATTCCATGTAAAGTGTTTAAGGTTTGGGTAGAATTCTGTTAAATGATTGACAAGAAAGTAAAACATGTATTTGTTGGGATATTGTGTTACGGGTCCATCGCTCCAAAAATGGAGGATCTCTACTTCGGGTGGTAAGCGGTTCGAAATTGGCTGTACGTGTGACGTTTGATACACAATTACATCATCATCAAGAACTGTCAACAAAACGTTACTGCAATTACGTTGTGTCTTAACGGTCGTGAATATAAAGTGGCAGTACTCAACAAAATGGCGATAAAAGAAACAATTATTGAAATTTTTAAAAAGTAAATAGCATATTTGAGGATGTTTTACTGTAAAATTAATTATAAAAGAAAACTTATTTGTTAACAACAATACAACACTGCTCTTTGTATTAAAACTAAGGTGAAAGTAGAGTTTGGCTAGCTCTTTTTGATAAATTCTTTACTTTTTTGGGATCTATTTTAACTGATGATCTTAGTATCGCAAACATGAAAATGTTGCCCAAAAATATATGATAAGCCATCGATACTGTTTGAAAAAAGTTTAAAATCAATCCTGATCTTTTCAAACCCAGACCTGACTGGTACGGCTACCTATAAAGAAACTGTGTTTATTTTGTTGATGCAATTTTTTTAAAAATAGTTCTCGCTAAGCACTTCCTGAATTGCATACCCTGCGAAAAAATTGTTTCTTGAAGCAAACAAATACCGATAACTTTCAAATTGAAAAAAAAGAAATATGATGTTGCAAAAATGTTCCCACAGTATTTCCTCACGCCACTGTTCTCACCATTCACTCCGGCCGCGATGACTTTTTCCCAAAGCGCCATAATTTCTCGAATCAAACCACCTACAACATCATCATGGGATTGTATCAAATCAAAAGGTTTCTTAAGGACACTTCTGCTGAATGACTGACTACACCCGACTTATACCATCTTATCACATTGGATCCTATTCGGCGGCTATCCCTTCGATTACAACAAGGATGCAACGGATAAAAGACCTCCATCAGATTACTGTTACCGAGCGCTATGTGGACGGTGTGATGCGGTCGGGTCATGAGAATAAAAAGGACATGGGCCGTCTTCGTTTTGAAACGTTGTGTTTTTTCTAGGACAAAAACGAAGATACTGAATAAATTGAAGAGGATAATGGAAAAAATACTAGCACCTGCTAACCGATGTAACAACGAACGGTGCCAGGTATAAAATACACGTAGAGGGTAAAAGTAAGGTGTGCAACTCTTGTGTCCCTGCTCGCCTTCCGCAAGTATCGCCAGGATACAAAGTCGTCCAGGACGATGAGATTGATTGGCTTTCTTGCCGGGGTCTCTATTGTAGGCATCGGTTTCAATTTGCGTCAGGTTGCCGCACACTTGTCCGTTACCGTTAAACATTTTCTAATTATCGAAACGATATCCTTGGGAACGATTATGATGATGATCACGACGATGGGCAAAGAACAGAAGGACAACGACGAACGAAGACGATTGCGAGCTGATTGGAGCGGCACCGAAACACCTGAGCAAGATAAATTTGAAATTTGGAGGGAAAATCGAAAGATGCTCGCGGCCAGGTGAAAATGAAAATTGGGAAGCATAGGGAAAAGATATGGTTTGAATCTTTTGTCAGGTGTTGATTTCTAATGAAACGGACAATGAGTTGAACTTTGAAAAAAAAAAAAAGAATCGGGTAAAGGATGTGAAGCTGATTTCAAACGGACAATGATGTACGTGAGAGCAGATGGATTCTGATTGTGAAAATAGTAGCCATATGCGAAGATTACTATTACTGTTCAAGCAAATAATCTGGCTAAAAACTGCTCTCAAAAATATAAATAAACAGAATTTTTTTGTGAATCCATCCTTATGAGTGTCGTGAATTAGTAAGGCATCGTATTTTGGAGCCTTACATTTAGTCCTGTAAGAGTAATTAGAGCATTTGGCTTTAGTAAGACTTCACGGTAGTAGTTTGAGAACCGTGCCTAGGCATTATTAATCCAAATTTAAGTTCAAACTGAATTGCATATGAACATTGATTTTCTCCGATAAGTAGGGTAGGCAGGGTAAGTAAAATACCTGATTTAAGGTTTTGCTTAAATATATTTGCGAAGTATTCGATTACTCCTCACCACCACGGAATAGGGACAGTCCATCACTTGACTCCTGTAATTGATCCGCATTTCACTTTCATTCATAAAACTCTGCACGGAAGCCATCTGGTTTAAAGCTCATCTGAAAAAACCACCCCCAGTACATGATATCATGCCACTGTGTAATCAAAGACCAGTCTTCTTCATTTTTCATCGCCGACCTGGAACTTTTTTTTTAAACACTTATGAACCCAATCAATCAGTCGATGACATTCGATCACCTTCAGTTGTGAAAGATGATGATCGAAAGGAACCTTCAATGACGACCCGTGCAAGAACCTCTCGCCATGCAAATGACACCAAACCAAAGTGCAGGCTGCTGGTGACAAAGTCATAATGGAAGACATTATATTCATAATATTGCCGCGACAGGACACGAACTGAAAATGTCGGGGGAATATCAATTACACCCTCGTAAAATTTGACTCTTGAACAGGCCGGGGTTGACACCGCGTCAACACACTATGAACATTTCGCATGGAAAATGTCTCGAATTTCACAGATTTCAGTTTTCGAAAGAAAATAAAACGAAGAAGATGCAACCACTTTGGTTGGACCTAAAAAAATCAGAAAAGTGACGGCGATGTAAAGAATTCTTTTCCAGATGATCACATTGCAATCGTCGTCGTTTCTGTTTATTCAACTTCTGACTGGATTCGACGCCAATCTGTACCCAAAAGAGCCACAAGTGGGTTCGTTATCGTTGATGGCCTGCCAAAGGCATATGAAAGGAAAGCGCGCAAATATGAAGGCTCTCGTCATCTCGAAATCCTCGGGAAACGGTCCAGTTCCCTAAGTGGTTCGATCTGTGGATAAGCCCCGAAAGAAACCTCATCATCACAGATCTGCACATCTTGAATGTCTCGAGTTGCAGCCGATTGAGAGATTTGTTCGTCCAAGGAGGGGCTCAAGGATATTTTTTGCACTTGAAAATGTTGTACTGGTCCGATGCGAATTGGTCGGGTCGAGACCACACGCAGTGAAATTTGGCGCAGATAATTTTTTTGACAATATCATTTTATGGCTTTCGCGAATAGGACAGAAAAAAATCGGATGGACATAATACTCTGATGGATAGGTGATTTTAATTGATTAAACTGGTGTTGTTTTCTGAGCGATGTGATATAGAATCCTGATAAATCTCTGACGCGAGATCCATTCGCAAAGTTTGATAGAATGGAGTTGCATTAGTGAAATCGGATAAGGTTCCCACCTATGGAGAATGCAAGGAAGCGATTGGGTTTGATGAATTGAAGTGCAAAGTAAACCTTTGGATTTAGATTTTTGTTGGGCTTCTATTCAGATCCACGCTTTCGGTACAGGTAGGAACCCATGATAGATGACGGAAACATTTTTCTTCTTGATTAACATTTCTCTTCAAATTGGACACCGGTGAAGCAATTGACATATATTTTTAGTTTGAATGAATGAAAAGTTGAAAATAAATAATCAGACATCGTCTATTTCTACTCAATTCGCGAATTTTTTCCCAGTTTGCAGACGTCTATAAATAAACGAACCAAAGACTAACCATCTGGAAAGCAATTGTTGAGCCCCGGGCGCAAATCATGCAAACTCATGATGACATCCAGCCAAAACTGCATGGTGAAGTTTATTTACTTATCTCATCTACTCCACTGGATCATATTCCACATTCCAGCGGCGACAGAATACCGCAGACAATGCCTGAATCCGAGCGCGTCAAGTGTTAATGCAGCCTATTCAAGAGCAGCTCCAATAGCGGACGCGGAGCACAATAGCAGCCTCTACCAAACCAGCACTTGAGGAACACCGCCACGATCTCGATCAGATTGGGTACCATGGCCCGTGGTAGCCAAACAATCCGTGTCAGACATCTAAATGACAAGGAAGTTGAAAAGAGGAGCGTGATCACGAGCTGGTTGGATGATGGTGAGCCTGCAGCACGGGGTTCAAGAATTTTGACCGCTGCGAGGTCTCCAATCTCCAGCCGGGCAGGATCACTTGAGATCGGACAACACAGCTGGCGCCCAATGTGGGCCCACGCACAAGAAAGTGTTGTGGTCGTGAGGCACTTGAGCCAAGACAACGTACCTGTTGGGTTCATGAAAAGATATTCATCTTTGTACTTGCGGTACTCACCGATCTGGATGGCTAGTCACAACAATCATGTAATGATATAGTTCATAGTACACTACATGCATTTAGCCTTTGGGCGGGAAGGTATTGACTAGCGAGTTAAACCGACCGGCAATCAGGTCATGTTTCCAAAATAAAAAATAAAAACAAGTCGCGAAGTGCGACCCTTGAGGTCCACATGGTCAACTTCCCAGTAATATTTACATAGATAATAAAAATATTAAACACAAAAATAATGATGAAAATAATGCTCCTGTAAATAATAATAATAATGAGAGGTACTCATAGTAGTAATTGGAATGAGTTAATATTAATCGTATCATCTATGGGAGAGCCCATTGATTACGTAAGGATTCTGGATGGAGGGGGGAAGGGTGAATGAATATTCACGCGGATCAATCGGTGGGGAGTGCCGGTTGTAAAGCCTTTTCTAAGTTATTTGTTACTTTCATACTAACGCTTGAAAAATGAAATGCAGTTTATGTTTTTACGTCGACTGAAGAGATTTTGTCGCGTGATGGCCATTTAAAATAGTTGCGGTCAAAATTGCCAGAACTTCGGCATAATCACTGAATTTGTATTTTTTCACGATTTTACATTAATGAGACTAATATTTATTCCTTATTTTCCGTTGGTTTTGAAAAACATTGTATATGCAGTCAAAAATAGGTTCAATTGCATGAAAAAAGTAAAATGTATGTATTACAAATGATGAAGGAAGTAATTGAAATCTTACGAATACTAAAGAAGACAAGCCGTGAGGTGCGACCCATGAGGTCCACACGGTCAACTTCCCAGTAATATCTACATATGTAGATATTAAAAATATTAAACACAATAATAATTATGGAAATAATACTACTTTTAATAATAAATGTACTTCTCGTAAAAGTTATTGGAATGACTTAATATTAATCATAACATCTACGCGAGCGTCAATTGATTACGTAAAGATTTTCGTGGATTGGTTTGATTGATTATTCACACGGATCAATCGGAGGGGGGACAGGTTACAGAGCAGTTTTTTTTAATTAAAGTTAAAACATGGTGCTGTGAAGACTATTGAAAATCTGCTCAAATTTTGCAAATATTAATAAACTTTGATTGACTTTACAACAATGTCTTTAGAATAAGAGATTTAAGGTGAAAAAATTCGTATGAACTCTTTTAACATGGTGACTTTGAATGTTTTTTTATTTTTAATTCAATTTGTTTTGAAATCATCAATATTTTGCTGGTCTCTCTACAGAAATTGATAAAAGTTTATAAATTCTTTAAACATCTATTATTACGATGTTAATTTTATTAATTATTAATTAATTTTTTTATGAAAAAAAACACTAATTTTCAATATTTTTTTATTAAATTAAAAAAAATGACTTCAAAGATTTTTTTTTAAATTTAAAAACATAACTAAAATGTTAATTCGCGTCGATTGACTTCTTAATGATGCAAAGATTATATCTGGTTCGTGAGATATAGACAAAAATGACCTTGAAGGTCATAATGACTGCTAATGGTTTTTAATTTTTTTTTTATTTAATATTTTTTCTAATCATGACAAAAATGACCTTGAAGGTCATAATGACTGCTAATGGTTTTTTATTTTTTATTTAATATTTTTTGTAATCATGACAAAAATGACCTTGAAGGTCATAATGACTGCTAATGGTTTTTTATTTTTTATTTAATATTTTTTGTAATCATGACAAAAAGTTTTGATGATGTTTTTACAAAAATTGTTTGGAGTATATAAATTTTATAAACATTGATTACTATATTTCGCAAATCAGGTTAAAAATTTATTGTTTATGAAAAAAAACCTAATTTTTTGCACTTTTTTTCTTTAAATTAAAAAAACGGCTCCAACAATTTTTTTCAAAGTTCTATAGATTCACAAAAATGTTAATACGCGTCGATTGACACCTTCACAATGCAAACCGTATGTTTGGTTCGCGAGATATTACGCATGACAGAAATGACTTTCTAAGGGCCAAAACAACAAACCCCCCCAATCGAAGTTTTCCAAAAACTGTCTGCTAACGTACGTACGTACATACGCACACTCACAAACACACTTCCTGCCAAAAACACTTAAAACATACTTGAGGGACTTCAAAACGTATAGATATGTCGAAAATTTCAATTTCGATTTTCCAGGCGATTACAAGAACTTCCCATATACTGAGAAGGTGAAAAATTGAAAGATGGAAGCCATTAGGAAGTTCAAAAGTTGATACTTTAATAGTAAGGAGTAAAGCAGTCCTAGCGATTCATTTTTTTTACTGATTTCGTTGAACCTTCCACCATGGGCCAATCACATTTTATTGCTGACGGTCTTAAATTGAATTTGTTTAAATATAAAGACTATAAAAGTTGAGCGATATATGCAGATTGAAAAATTATAGAGTCTGTATTGCAGATTGCTAAGCAAATACGGTTAAAACATTTTACAGGATATTTTCTGATGCTTCTCAGACATAGTTAGATGATAGAATGAAACTCTATTAAAGTGAATTTTCTATTGCTGGCCAGGGATCGAATTCTTGAGCTGAATTAAACCTTCTGCTAATATGATGATTGAAAATAAGCTTTGGGCAAGAAATTTATAAAGATAAGTATGAACCCAATGAGACACCATAGCAAACCTTGGAAAGGATTATGTTTTGATCAACTCTTGGATCAAATAATTTTATAGCTGGGCAACAGTTTTACATTTCATGCATTGCTTATTGAATCATACCAAAATTTTAAAAGATTTTGCCCTAAGATATTACCTTAGAGATTTATTCTGTAACTGAGTCGAGGCAAAGGGAAGATAATATTCGCCATAGAAGGATTGGTCAGATTTAAATTACAAGAGAACGCAAGCGACTAATTGATTTGGGATAGAGTTAGAGTTAAAATTGTCATTTAGATGAAAAGAAAATCGAATGTTTGTACAACGGAGGTTAACTCAACGCTTAACCATAAATAACAAAAAATTCTAGTTTCATATTTTCCTACATTAATCTGTGCTACTATTTCAATGCCACAAACTAAGTATCTACAATCAAAACAATGATTTTAATTATTAAAAAATTTCACGACACTTTGCAAAAAAAAATCATCTGAAAAAAAACTCATCTCAAATGACTTCCATAGAATCAATCGTCAACAAAACTGAATTGCAGATAAAAAGATTATAAAAACACATAAAATACAAATAACTTTGTGACGCCGAAATCAAAATGTGCGACAAACATTTACTTTACTAAATGTTTGGAAAATGTGTGGTAGGTACACTTGTCCTCTGGCGGATGATTTTGCATTATTCTTCACCTCGATAATGAATAATCGCGCTAGTCTAATCTTATCTCGTACTACATATCTATTTATGTACGTACGTAGTTTCCTGCGTTGATTTCACATATGTACATGTGCTTGAAAAATATAGCCGGCTCGTATCGCATTCCATTTGTTTTAATTTTATGTAGAACATAGCCGATGGGACGCTATCACATATATGTGAAAAGTGATAAATTGAATGTGGAAGATAGTAAAAAATATGTACCCAAGATTACGCCGAAACAGGGTGAACGGATGATAATTTACAACGTTCTTTGAATCTTTAGGAGCTTTTTATAATTATTTATTGACTAGCTACAGAGAGATACTTGTACATATATGATCGGGCTTAATTTTGATACAGAGTCTAAATTTAACAAATCAATTTTGATTTTCTGATTTATCGCGAGCATTAGTCAAACAAGTATGCATCGAATCGGAGAATGAAATGCTTTTGCCTTCAAAATCCATCTATGAAGCCAATATTTTCGACATACCTTTGCAACTCACTACCGAAATATGAAATGATCACTCCAAAAAATCGATAATGTTATAAGTTCCTTGGAAATCAATTGAAAATCGTCTTAAAATTATTTGATAATAAATTTCGGATGTCTTCTTTTTATCCTAGAAAACCTGTTAACTTTCGATCACCAAGAAAAAATAGTATCTTCTGTTTTCTGATTTAGAGGGTAATATCGGTTATAATTTTGAAAAATCAGTTTTTAATTTTTCAATTTATTATATCTTCAGAAATCACGTCTGAAAATTTTATTAAGATATTCCCAAAAATAAAGAAGTTACGGCAGTTTGAGCGCGCTCGTCTTTTTCGCTTTGTAAGCGATATTTTCGGTAATTGAAACTTTAAACGCGTTTTTCTTGAAATGACGCTTTTCCAACTGCGGACACTTATTCTTCGGATTGGCCGAACCGATTTAAATCAAATTTGCTGTGCTACTTTATTCAAGTATCTTGTGTGGTAATCAACCACAATATAGGCCAAAAATTAGTCCCAAAAAATTTGGCAAGCGAAACAAAGTGAAACAAGCCGCGAAGTGCGACCCTTGAGGTCCTCACGGTCAACTTCCCAGTAATATCTAGATAAACATTAAACATATTAAACACAAAAGAAATTATGAAAATACTACTACTTTAAATAATAATAATGAGAGGTACTCATAACCGCAATTGAAATCAGCTTATATCAATCATATCATCTACTAAATCGGAGGGGCGGGCTATAAAGCCTTTTTTACGTTATTTGTTATTTTCACATCGATGCTTGAAGGACATAAGAGCGCTAGCAAAAATGAATGCATTCTTGTTATTACGCCCACTGAGAGGTTTTCTCGCGAGGTGTCCATTTTAAATAATTTTGTTCAAAATTGCCATTTTATGAGCCGTTTTTAGGTTTTTTTTGGATCATGCAAAAAAATTTGACCAGTTTCTCTTCGAAAACTATTAGGAATGTATAAATTATATAAACATTTATTACTGAGCTGTGCAAATCAGGTTAAAAATTTATTTTTTATGAAAAAAAACTCTAATTTTTCCCATCTGCCGTTTTTTCCATTTAATAGAAGTTAAATGGAAAAAGCAGCAGAAAGGATTTTTTTATAAAGTTAAAAACATAACAAAAAAGCTAACACACGTCGAATGACACCTTAATGATGCAAATATCATATATGGTTCGTGAGATATAGTGAATGATAAAAAGGACCTTGAAAATCATGATGACTTTTAATGATGTTTTATTTTTAATTTCATTTTTTACGTCATCATGAAAAAAAGTTTTGCTGATTTTCTTACAAACACTATTTTTACTACATAAATTTTATATACATTAGTTACTGGGTGCTGCAAATCAGGTTAAAAACTTATTGTTTATGGAAAAAAACCTAATTTTTAGCACTTTTTTTTAATCAATCAAAAATCGGTTCCAACGATTTTTTAAAAAATTTGACAGAATCACAAAAATTTTAATACGCGTCGATTGACACCTTGATAAAGCAAATCGTATGTTTGGTTCGCGAGATATAGCGCATGACAAGGTTGACCTTCAAGGGGTGAAAACAGCAAACCCTCCCGACCGAAGTAACCCAAAAACTAATCAGCTCTTAAGATTGCAAAGACGCTTCGATTGACACCTTAACGAAAAACTGCCTGCGAACGCACGTACGTACGTACGTACGTACATACACACACACACACATACATACTTCTTTCTAAAAACACTTTATATATACTCTATAGACCTTAAAACGTAAAGAAATGTTGAAAATTTCAATTTCGATTTTCGAGGCGATTACAAGAACTTCCCATATACTGGGAAGTTAAAAATCTGATTTTTCGAAGAAATTTTTTCAAACAACCGTTTTTAAAAATATTGTGATAGTCCTTTTTGAAATGCGGTTTGGTTTTTTATTTCAAATTCATCATTCTTGAAATTATCTGTCCGCAGTGGGACGAGGCATTTTTTGAGACATACAATTTGGCGCCCTCTAAATAAATAAGTAGAAAATTGAAAAAAAATATACAAAATTATTTTTTTGTCATCTTCAAAATGTGTGTTTTACCCACGCAAATTTTAAAATTTATATACAATAAAGGAGCTGAGAAAAAAATATTGAAAGTTTGGCTGTTTTTTAGCATTCTAACCGGTACTACCCCCTTCAATAACGATTGATTTTTGTATTAATTCTTAAATATAATGATATTATTTTATTGCTAAAAGGTTCTCTAGGCCGCTTTATTGCTTTCATTTGTTTTACAAATTCATTGTTGCAAGACTCGACTTCTCCTGTTACAAAAAAAACCTTCAGGAATACAATTGGATATTGCTTATCTAATTATGTAGTAATATAAAAGAATATTCGCTCAAAAGGGTTGGCTTATTCATCCTTGAAAGAATGATAAAAATTGAGATGTCATCGTGTGCCTACAGGAATAGGAAGCAATGCAAAAGGGATAACCAATCGTAATTAGCTATAAATATACAAATCTGAGCAAAATTTATAGACGACAGGGCACATGAGAAGCAATAAGCAATAAAAGATACTAATAACCAACTGTACCAGTGTACGTAGAACGAATCGAGCGGATGTTGTGTAAATCTAGAATTGCTAGTCTTCCGTGTGGTTTTCTGATTCTTAATACGACCATGGACCACTATTCTTCTGCTGATTCACGCGAGGTAAGACAACAAATTGGCTAACAAATTGGGTTATAGAAATTTCGGTAAAGGTTTAGATTAAGGCCCCCACCCCCGATGCGGGTAGGAGTAAGGGGGATCGAAAGAGGGGGTTCCCCTACTACTTTGGCATAAAAAGTTCGTGGTGGTCACGGCCCCATGACAAGTAATCGGGGTTTTCCTACTAAAAATGGTTACTTTGCCTATTTTTAGAGATCATATGAAATCGTGAAATTGAACTGGGAAATAATTTTTAGAAATGTTTGGAGGTCGAAAAGATTAATAAAATGAGAGAATTTTTTTTTCACCAAAAAAATAAAAAAAATATAAAAAATTTTTTTTGGTGAATGTCATTCTAACCGTAAATGCAATTTATTTAAATGAATATCTAGTATAAAAAAATATTCGTACCGACAAATAAACTTGCTGCTTATCATATTGATTCTCCTCTCCATCTTAGATAAATAATTAATAAACTCCCCGAAAGCACCTTGAGCCCGAATCAATTTGTATCACTCAATAATACTAGCAATTTTTTACGGTATCTAATCAAAAGACAAATACAAAAATTATTTTTATCTCCATTTGAGTGCAATTCCACTTGGCGGAAAACCTAAGACGATCATGAGACGGAATTATCTGAAAATAACCACAGTCGTGCCCAGATGTTTTCCAATCTATTAATGAACAGAAAAACTTAGAAGTCATAAAGATGACGAGTGGCAGCTAAAGTCAGCACACTTGCGAATGAATCGAATGAATAGGCCGCCAACTGTTGTGTGGCGGAGGCGGTACAAGAACTTAGCTGGGAGCAACAATATCGGTGGCGTTAGCAACGATTATATGTATGTAGGCAGGCCAAGCAGGTGCTAACAAACATGTCGCGAACGTTCACAGTCAGCGGTTTGCATCTAGCTAGCAAGCAAGCAAGTAAGCATGGTCACAGCAGCGCCACGGCTGCCCCTCAAGCCCCACACTAGATTTGCTTAAGTGCCCAGTTAGCGCCCATTCGGCAAATATGAAACGCTAAACATACCATGATTTGAAAAGCCCAAAGTCGGCAACTTGAACATTCGTCGAGTATTTAATTCTTAACACCTTGGATGCCGCGGTGGGCACATAGCGGTTTCTGGAGGTGTGATTCGGTGGTCAAGGCTGCGAAAGAAAATGGTAGTCAAGGGCAGTTTGCAAAGGTATATGGTCCAGTGGATCCAAGACTTAACTGAAACGTTGCACGTGAGATGATGGTTATTTAGAGAAATAGGTGAATAGGGTAAATAGAGAACAACGACCAGGAATGAACTACAAATGTAAGTATTCATCCTCAGCTAATATATCTGAAATGAGGTAGACACACGATGCGTTAACAGCACAAATAGTTTTAGCACATCTGCAAGTTTTCGCCAGCCCCAACAACCATGTACCATACGTCGCAGGACATATGGAGTGACACGACGTATACTAATTGCCAATCTATGCCTATATCTCTGACCGCAAAGCCAACTCGGCGGAATGTCGTGCCTTCCTTCCCTCATGCCAGGCATGCCATCCAAAAGAACGTGTCCAGAACAGCCGTAGCTCCATCGCAGCAGCTAGCAAGCTCAACAGCTTCCTTCGAGGACCCCGGAATGCGGGCTGCCTAAGATCTGATGCTTCCACAACACGCTGCCTGGTCACTGTTTACTTGTCGGACAATTGCTGAAACCTCGCCAAACGCCACATGTGCCAGATCTAAATATTTGCAGCCATGGTCCTCGGCAGCGACCCGTTGTCGCGCCGAAGAGCGAGCGTTCGCAGGGTGCGATGGAGCACATTGAATGCCGCCCCGTTTACGAGCCCCACTGTCGCCCGGACCCAAGGCCCACCCAACCTGTCCCGGCGTTTTCCTCCTCGGCCACGTCCCGACCCAAACTAGAAGACACGAACCGTTCAAATTGGATGCCCCAAAGTCAAATCTCGCAAATTCATCTTTGCTTTAGCATGGTCCAGAAATTGACCGGGAAAGATATTGGCGCTCGCAAGATTAGATACTTTTGGCAGTGGAGCACTGCAGAGTTGAGACAGTAGCATTGATTGGCTCTTGAATACTTCACACGCCAATTGTTCCAACAAATGTGGATGAATTTTGGTCTGAAATTTGACCCGAGTTCATATTTACTATGGATCATACTATCTGCATGCTATATTTTCATGTTTGCATGCAGCAATACAAAGTTTTCATCTATTTGAAAGATTCGTTGCACCCTAAGAAGTCTGGTGACAATTTTTATGCAGCAAACCTTAATTCGTTTAGATTTTACTCAAAAAAAATTTGTTGATCGCTCCAAAGTTCAACCAAAAAGACAAAAACGGTAAAAATATTGCAGGCCTTTTCAAATCATAAAAGCAATGAACCTAGGGGCTAAAAATTTTTCGCTAGTTCGAGATTCTTAGGTGAATAAAGAGAATTCGAGCATCCTAAGCTCTTTCATAGACTGTAGCTAAGATCCAGGACATCAGGTAAAGCAGCAGATAAACGAGAGGTGTCTGCTCGTCAAAATACGGCTAGGAATCAATCGTTTCGATCATTTAATCTATGGTGAAATATCCTTGTAGAGCCATCAAGTCGATTGAGTCCTTTTTTTGAACCATCCAACAATTTCTTTTAGTCACAGTAAAATTACTTCACTGTTTGTTAATCCTGTCTGATGTGAGTTCGTGATGCTTGCCCAGTTGCGCTTGCCAGAGATTGCTATCGTTTTCCACGCTACCACCGCCGGCCGATCCACCATTGTCGACATCTGCATGCAACCATTGTTGACGAAACGACGATGCTGGGCCGCGAAACATTCATAGGTGGACCGTGGGCCATTGCAAAAGAATAAAAAAGGAACAACGGTAAGTCCACCATCATCAGTGACGACCGTTAAGGGTCCTGGTGTGAGATTTAACAGCGGTCGGCCAAGTGGGTAGAGTGGGCGAAGAGGGAGGGGGGGGGGGGTGACGATGGAAGGACAACGTCGGCAAGACCAAAGTAAGAAAGTGCATTGCGGCGTGTTGGAGCCAAAACTTCAGACTTCTTTGGATTGCACTTGCCCACATTGAATTGAAGAAGTTGAGTTGGTGTTACCGCACGACTGTGCTCCAGGAGTAATGAAGAATTCCTTTAGCATCCAAGCAATCATCAGAAGCAAATGTTGATGGTATTTTTTTCATTAGAGGCTTCCATCGTACATGAATGTTTTCGAAGGAACGGTTGTCTCATCAATATTTTAAATTTGGTTCCTTTCAATATCAAATAGGGACGAGATCAAAACCTTAGGCACTTGTTTTGGTATTTTGACCATGTTTTTCGGAATCGCTTTTAGGATGCTTTTAAAACCCCATGCTTGTCCTAACTTTCCCTTAATATATTTTAGAACAAAAATGTAATTCACAAAGAGAGATCAACAAATAGCATAAAATTTATCCACCTGTACCTTCTAAGTTTTATGGTAAATAAACTAGCAAAATAATAAGACTGCTTGTTACAATCTACGAAATTACCCTTAGATTATATTAAGTGAAAAACACAACGTTCAAAATTCATTAAATTTTCATGTACTTTGTATTTGATTTTTTTCCCTCAAATGGATCTATGGTTTTTTTGTTGAAGGACACGATCGTTGGATTGAGAAATGTTTTTTAAACCGTTCATAATTTTGGTCCCCCTTTGTGAAAAATTGCATGCCAAAAATGTTTTTATATGGCTTGGAAAAAAATACTTAGGATAATATTGAAAAAAAATCATCCTTCCATTTTTTTCAACACGTTCAAGCCAATTATAGTCTTTTTCATTATTTTTTTGGAGACAATGTCTAACGAAAATTACTATAAACTTGAAGCGGATATGGCTGGAATAATAAATATAGATTTTTTTTTTCGTTCGTTACGAACACAAACATTTTAACGAATTTAGAAGAATACTCCATGTTTTAGAAAAACACTAAACATTTTGCAAATTCCTGAATCTTTCCCAATGAAATTTTATTTCCTTTTTCCGCCAAAACAATTATGTATCGATCTAACATGTTCGAATTTTAAGACATGGAATGCTAGCCCAAAAAATTCTAAGTAAAAATTTCAACCGAGAGAATAATAGAAAACAAGCTTAAAACAAATATCTGTGTAAATTTGTAAATGAAATTTAAATAGAAAAATATTTCCGATTGAAATTTATATTAGAGAACGTTTTCCAAAATCCAGAAGAATTTTAAGCGAAAACTTCTCATGGTATATTAACACGGACTAAATTTCCCCGAACTGTACGGACAATTACTGTGAATTTTTTTGCGTTAAAAATTCAAAAACTATGCCGAAAAAATCTTGCAAAATGGAAATGTAAAATAAATATGTCGAAAACTTCTCCGTTTGAGTTGTACGAATTTTTTGTCGGAAAATTTTAGCAACCAACCAACAGAAAAAAAACCGCCGAAAAAATTTATACGGAAATAATGATTGCTGAAGTTCACGGAAAGATTCTCACAAGTTTCTTTTTCAACATTTGGGTTTGCAAAGAAAACGTATGATTTCAATGTTTTTTTAAAGACCCATCCGAATGAAAATTGTTGTAAAGTCAAAACATGTATGTTTTTGGAATTCTTCACTCTGAAATCCCGATCAAATATTTTTAATAAAAATTTGGTTGATATTTCTACTAAATGATTCTTTGGAGTTATTTAGAAAACAAGCTAAGAAAATATCAAATAAAATTTCTACAAATGAATATAAGTGGAAAAGTAACTCCGCTGCAATTTTATAAAGAAACTCATTTGATAGGATACAAATTTTAGAAAAATTTTGAACGATAACTTGTCGAAAAATATACACGGCTTAATTATTTCAAAACTTCAGCAACGAATATAGTACAAATTGAAGTAATTCGTGTAAATATATTTGTGGAAAATTTTGCACGTATGAACTGAATCATAAAAATCTTTCGAAAAAACTGTAAACAACAAACTAACAGATAAGCAACAAAACATCATATAATGCAGAAGATTTAAATTTTTCAATGAATTTACGAAAATAATCATATATGAGTAAAAAAATATTTCCGGTTAAAACTCAAGCGTAAAAGAGCCATAAAAACCCCTTATGTAAACAAATTATCACATTATCGGGAACATACTATGGAGGTTGCATTAAGGTTCTTTCGGTACACTCATCACTATAATTCTCTCCTGTTCTTTGACATACCGCAGTTCATCGGAGCTGGATATGTTGAACATCGACTCATGCGAGACGATAACATTCTTCCAATCATTTACAGTCCATCTTTTATGCTGTTTTGCCCATTCGAGACGTTTCCTTTTCAATTTTAAACTTTTTTGAACAAGCGTCTGCAGAGAATTCAATCCTTCTTGTTGAAACGACTGTTTCTTCACTAACGACAAAGCCTCATCGGCCTACTGAATGATTTCCATGAAAACAAGACGTGAGGTGCGACCCATGAGGTCCACACGGTCAACTTCCCAGTAATATCTACATAGATATTAAAAATATTAAACACAATAATAATTATGGAAATAATACTACTTCAAATAATAAAAATGTACCTCTCATAAAAATTATTGGAATGACGTAATATTAATCGTAACATCTACGCGAGCGTCAATTGATTACGTAAAGATTTTGGTGCATTGGTTTGATTGATTATTCACGCGGATCAATCGGAGCGGGGACATGTTACAGAGCAGTTTTTTTAATTAAAGTTAAAACATGGTGCTGTGAAGACTATTGAAAATCTGCTCAAATTTTGCAAATATTAATAAACATTGATTGACTATACAACAATGTCTTTAGAATAAGAGACTTAAAGTATAATGATTCGAATGAACCCTTTTTACATGATGACTTTGAATGATTTTATATTTTTAATTTAATTTTTTTTGTAATCATGAGAAAAGTTTTTGCTGGTTTCTCTACAAAAATTGATAAAAGTTTACAAATTCTATAAACATTTATTATTACGATGTGCAAATCAGGTTAAAAATGATTTTTTTTTATGAAAAAAACACTACTTTTCCAAAAAAAATTTTAATAAATCAAAAAAACCGCTTTAACGATTTTTTTAAAATATAAGCACATCATAAAAATGATAATACGCGTTGATTGACACCTTAATGATCGGAAGATTATATTTGGTTCTCGAGATATAATGAATGACGTAAATGACCTTGAACGTTTAATGAATTTTTATTTTTTATTTAATTTTTTTCGTAATCATGAAAAAAACTTTTGCTGGTTTTTTCACAAGAACTATTTGGAGTATATAAATTATATAAACATTGATTACTTAGGTTTGAAAATCAGGTTAAAAATTTTGTGTTTTTGAAAAAAAAACTAATTTTGTGCACTTTTTTTAAAAAAATTAAAAAGCGGTTCCAAGAATTTATCTTTAAAAATTTGATAGATTCAGATAAATGTTAAAACGCGTCGATTGACACCTTAATAATGAAAATCGCATGTTTGATTCGTGAGATATAGCGCATAACATGGTTGACCTTCAAGGGGTGAAAACAGCAAACCCCCCCTACCGAAGTTTCCCAAAAACTAATCAGCTCTTAAGATTGCAAAGACGCTTCGATTGACACCTTAACAAAGTCGATACGACTTTGTTTACGTGAGTTATGCTCGTAGAAAAACTGCCTGCGAGCGCACGTACGTACGTACGTACATACACACACACACATACATACTTCTTTCTAAAAACACTTTATATATACTCTATAGACCTCAAAACGTAAAGAAAAGTTGAAAATTTCAATTTCGATTTTCGAGGCGATTACAAGAACTTCCCATATACTGGGAAGTTAATAAATACACCATTTGAAAAGGTGGTCTAGGTGTGACCCTTAACGTCCACACGACTAACTTTCCAGCAGGGTGAATAAAGAAACAATGATTTGCTATTTTTTATTAACTATGTTATAACAATATCTAATTATTACCTGCACTAGTGCCACTGCTGCTATTCTCCCAAACCAGATAATATAAATTTGGAATTCCATTGTTCTTCAAAATTAAGCTGGTTTTTTTGTTTTTTTTTCAGTTTTTTCATCCCCAATAAAAAACGGACGGATCAATTTTGCTGAAAGCACACACAATAAAACGGTTCCACGTTAATATAATCTTAAGTTCTCAAGATAATCGAGACAAAAATAATTACGAACGAACATAAGCACATATGTACGTACATACACATACACAGACTTTTTCCATTCTCACTGGGAACTGGGAAGTTAAAAATTATCCCGAAAAATTTACAATGTACAAATTCATACCAATTTTCGCTTTACCAAAAGAAAAATAAAGAAAAATAAATGAATAAATCTCGGAAGAGTATTCTTACCAAAAAATATTAACGAAAAAGAGTTTCGCAAAAACTTTATTGTGGAAAATTTCGAATAAATATGTTTTCCTAGTTATGCAAGGATTATTTTCAGTGAAGATTTCTTATAAAAATCGCTGGAAATATGAATTTAAATTTTAGGTTTCTCATATAAGTGATTAAAAATGAAATAAAAAATTGCTTTGTCCTGTACTCCTCTGGAGGGTGGTATGTTGAAATCTGAAATAGAGATAAATTCGCTTTAAAAGAAGATATCAAAAAAATATCACTTCGATATCTGAAAGCATTTATTAATTTTTTGCTAGCGAAAATCAGAAGATCTGATGGATATTGAACTACAGGTGGATGATTATTAATAAATAGTAATAATTGTAAAAACAATATTTAATTTGAAAAAATTGCCATGGAAATAATTCTGAACTCGAATAACATCCTTTCGAAGGTACCTTATGGGATTCTTGGTATTTTAACACGATTTAGTAATATCTTTGCAATGATTTTCTGCCTTTGAATTAATATTTTCCAATTATTAACTTCCCAGTATATGGGAAGTTCTTGTAATCGCCTCGAAAATCGAAATTGAAATTTTCAACATTTCTTTACGTTTTGAGGTCTATAGAGTATATATAAAGTGTTTTTAGAAAGGGAGATGTATGTGTGTGTGTGTGTGTGTGTACGTACGTACGTTCGTGGACACTTTTTTCTACGAGCATAACTCACGTAAACAAAATCCTATCGACTTCGTTAAGGTGTCAATCGAAGCGTCTTTGCAATCTTAAGAGCTGATTAGTTTTTGGGAAACTTCGGTCGGGGGGGGTTTTCTGTTTTGCCCGTTTGAAGGTCATTTCTGTCATGCGTTATATCTCGCGAACCAAACGTACGATTTCCTTAAACAAGGTGTTAATCGACGCGTATTGATATTTGTGTAATTGTATCAAGTTTTTAAAAAAATTCTTGGAGCCGTTTTTTAATTTTAAAAAAAAAAGTGCAAAAAATTGTGTGAATCTATCAAATTTTGGAAAAAATCGTTCGAGCTGTTTTTTAATTTAAGAAAAAAAGGTGGAAAAAGTTAGGTTTTTTTTCATAAAAAATAAATTTTTAATCTGATTTGCGAAATATAGTAATCAATGTTTGCAAAATTTATATACTCCAAACAATGTCTGTAAAATCATCATCAAACCTTTTTCTGATGAATACGTAAAAAATTAAATTAAAAATAAAAAACCGTTAAAAGTCATCATGATTTTCAAGGTCATTTTTATCATTCACTATATCTCACGAACCAGATATAATATTTGCATCATTATGGTGTCAATTGACGTGCATTTATATCTTTGTGAAGTTTTTAACATGATAAAAATTCGTTTCAGCCGTTTTTTGAATTTAATAGAAGAAAATGCGAAAAATTATGGTTTTTTTCATAAAAAATATTTTTTTAACTTGATTTGCACAGCACAGTGATACCAGTTCATAAAATTTATACAATCTTATCAATTT
>OZ012661.1:96512782-96616003 GCA_963942545.1 Oxycera nigricornis | reverse complement strand
AGACACGAGCCGTGCCAGTCCCGTGGCGTGTCAGACGCGTGGCGTGCCAGACATTCAGTGTGCCAGACACGGGGCGTGCCAGACATTTAGCGAGCCAGACACGGACGGCGCCAGACACGGACGGCGCCAGACACGTGGCGTGCCAGACACGTGGCGTGCCAGACACGTGGCGTGCCAGACACGTGGCGTGCCAGACACGTGGCGTGCCAGACACGTGGCGTGCCAGACACGTGACGTGCCAGACACGTGGCGTGCCAGACAATTGGCGTGCCAGACACGGAGCGTGCCAGACGCGTGGCGTGCCAGACGCGTGGCGTGCCAGACGCGTGGCGTGCCAGACACGAGCCGTGCCAGACACGTGGCGTGCCAGACACGTGGCGTGCCAGACACGTGGCGTGCCAGACACGTGGCGTGCCAGACACGTGGCGTGCCAGACACGGGGCGTGCCAGACACGTGGCGTGCCAGACACGTGGCGTGCCAGACACGTGGCGTGCCAGACACGAGCCGTGCCAGTCACGTGGCGTGTCAGACGCGTGGCGTGCCAGACATTCAGTGTGCCAGACACGGGGCGTGCCAGACATTTAGCGAGCCAGACACGGACGGCGCCAGACACGTGGCGTGCCAGACACGTGGCGTGCCAGACACGTGGCGTGCCAGACACGTGGCGTGCCAGACACGTGGCGTGCCAGACACGTGGCGTGCCAGACACGTGACGTGCCAGACACGTGGCGTGCCAGACGCGTGGCGTGCCAGACATTCTGCGTGCCAGACACGTGGCGTGCCAGACACGGGGCGTGCCAGACACGGGGCGTGCCAGACACGGGGCGTGCCAGACACGGGGCGTGCCAGACACGTGGTGCGCCAGACACGTGGCGTGCCAGACACGTGGCGTGCCAGACACGTCGCGTGCCAGACACGAGTCGTGCCAGACGAGTGGCGTGCCAGACGCGTGGCGTGCCAGACGCGTGGCGTGCCAGACACGTGGCGTGCCAGACACGGGGCGTGCCAGACACGGGGCGTGCCAGACATTTAGCGACCCAGACACCGGGGGCGCCAGACACGGGGGGCGCCAGACACGGGGCGTGCCAGACACGTGACGTGCCAGACACGGGGGCGCCAGACACGGGGCGTGCCAGACACGTGGCGTGCCAGACACGGGGCGTGCCAGACATTTAGCGTGCCAGACACGGGGCGTGCCAGACAAGGAGCGTGCCAGACACGGGGCGTGCCAGACACGGGGCGTGCCAGACAAGGACCGTGCCAGACACGGGGCGTGCCAGACACGTGGCGTGCCAGCCACGGGGCGTGCCACACACGTGGCGTGCCAGACACGGGGCGTGCCAGACACGGGGCGTGGCAGACACCTGGCGTGCCAGACACGGGGCGTGCCAGACACGTGGCGTACCAGACACGTGGCGTGCCACACACGGGGCGTGCCAGATACGGGGCGCGGCAGACACGGGGCGCGCCAGACACGTGGCGTGCCACACACGGGGCGTGCCAGATACGGGGCGCGCCAGACACGGGGCGCGCCAGACACGTGGCGTGCCAGACGCGTGGCGTGCCAGACACGTGGCGTGCCAGACGCGTGGCGTGCCAGGCACCTGGCGTGCCAGACGCGTGGCGTGCCAGACATTCAGCGTGCCAGACATTCAGCGTGCCAGACACGGGCCGTGCCAGACATTTAGCGAGCCACACACGGACGGCGCCAGACACGGAGCGTGCCAGACACGGACGGCGCCAGACACGGAGCGTGCCAGACACGTGGCGTGCCAGACACGTGGCGTGCCAGACACGTGGCGTGCCAGACACGTGGCGTGCCAGACACGTGGCGTGCCAGACACGTGGCGTGCCAGACACGTGGCGTGCCAGACACGTGGCGTGCCAGACACGTGGCGTGCCAGACACGGGGCGTGCCAGACATTTAGCGTGCCAGACACGGGGCGTGCCAGACAAGGAGCGTGCCAGACACGGGGCGTGCCAGACACGGGGGGTGCCAGACAAGGAACGTGCCAGACACGTGGCGTGCCAGACACGTGGCGTGCCAGACACGTGGCGTGCCAGACACGTGGCGTGCCAGACACGTGACGTGCCAGACACGTGGCGTGCCAGACACGTGGCGTGCCAGACACGGGGCGTGCCAGACATTTAGCGTGCCAGACACGGGGCGTGCCAGACAAGGAGCGTGCCAGACACGGGGCGTGCCAGACACGGGGCGTGCCAGACAAGGAACGTGCCAGACACGGGGCGTGCCAGACACGTGGCGTGCCAGACACGTGGCGTGCCAGACACGTGGCGTGCCAGACACGTGGCGTGCCAGACACGTGGCGTGCCAGACACGGGGCGTGCCAGACACGTGGCGTGCCAGACACGGGGCGCGCCAGTTACGGGACGCGCCAGACACGGGGCGTGCCAGACACGGGGCGTGCCAGACACGTGGCGTGCCAGTCACGTGGCGTGTCAGACGCGTGGCGTGCCAGACATTCAGTGTGCCAGACACGGGGCGTGCCAGACATTTAGCGAGCCAGACACGGACGGCGCCAGACACGTGGCGTGCCAGACACGTGGCGTGCCAGACACGTGGCGTGCCAGACACGTGGCGTGCCAGACACGTGGCGTGCCAGACACGTGACGTGTCAGACACGTGACGTGCCAGACACGTGGCGTGCCAGACAATTGGCGTGCCAGACGCGTGGCGTGCCAGACATTCTGCGTGCCAGACACGTGGCGTGCCAGACACGGGGCGTGCCAGACTCGGGGCGTGCCAGACACGGTGCGTGCCAGACACGGGGCGTGCCAGACACGGGGCGTGCCAGACACGTGGTGCGCCAGACACGTGGCGTGCCAGACACGTGGCGTGCCAGACACGTGGCGTGCCAGACACGTCACGTGCCAGACACGAGTCGTGCCAGACGAGTGGCGTGCCAGACGCGTGGCGTGTCAGACACGTGGCGTGCCAGACACGTGGCGTGCCAGACACGTGGCGTGCCAGACACGTGGCGTGCTAGACACGTGGCGTGCCAGACACGTGGCGTGCCAGACACGAGGCGTGCCAGACACCTGGCGTGCCAGACGCGTGGCGTGCCAGACGCGTGGCGTGCCAGACACGTGGCGTGCCAGACACGAGTCGTGCCAGACACGTGGCGTGCCAGACATTCAGCGTGCCAGACACGGGGCGTGCCATTTAGCGAGCCAGACACGGGGGGCGCCAGACACGGAGCGTGCCAGACACGAGTCGTGCCAGACACGTGGTGTGCCAGACACGTGGCGTGCCATTTAGCGAGCCAGACACGGGGGGCGCCAGACACGGAGCGTGCCAGACACGTGGTGCGCCAGACACGGGGCGCGCCAGACACGAGTCGTGCCAGACACGTGGCGTGCCATTTAGCGAGCCAGACACGGGCGGCGCCAGACACGGAGCGTGCCAGACACGAGTCGTGCCAGACACGAGTCGTGCCAGACACGTGGCGTGCCAGACACGTGGCGTGCCAGACATTTAGCGCGCCAGACATTTAGCGTGCCAGACACGGGGCGTGCCAAACACGGAGCGTGTCAGACGCGTGGCGTGCCAGACATTCAGCGTGCCAGACACGGGGCGTGCCAGACATTTAGCGAGCCAGACACGGGGGGCGCCAGGCACGGAGCGTGCCAGACACGTGGCGTGCCAGACGCGTGGCGTGCCAGACGCGTGGCGTGCCAGACGCGTGGCGTGTCAGACACGTAGCGTGGCGTTTTTCATCACGACGACCATCCGAGATTTGCGAAAATATGTTTTACTATATATTAAGGTGAATTATTTTATTTTTCCGAAATTGAAAGATACAAACATCACACATGTGTTTTGTAAACGTGCAAACGTATGCACTCCAGTTCAAAGTCGCCGCTATATTATGCGAAGCTGAACAAATAGATGAAAACGGGCTCATCTCGTTATGTTTAGCTACGCAATAATATATGTTTGCATAGCCGCAATAAAAGATCCCGAGAAGGATACTCGGATATATGCTTGGTATATTGAAGTGTGAAAATGTAACCATGTGTATATCTTTTCAGATTGAAGGCACGGAAAATGACCAGGACGGCGGACACTTGGTCAGCAACAGTAGAAGCGATTAGGCGGCGTGGCGTACACATTATTGCAACAATTCATAAACTTGTCCTTTTTTTAAAAATAAAAATATTTTAAACTCAATTTTATAGTTCAGAAGTGAGATAGAACTGCGCGCGTGATATAATCGCGATTGCAAAGTGAGTCTGTGGCAAATAAGATACAGAGCCTTTATTAAGTGAAATAAAACAGTGTCAGTGATGGGACGTGAAAAAAGAAGGCGCTCTTGTTCAAGTGAATCCAGAAGTGAATATTCATCACGTGATGAATTCAGAAAGTATAGAGACGAAAGTCAGCGATACGTTTCTGAAAGGGGAGAATCAACTGTAAGAAGTGAACGTCACTATCGAAGTCGATCTTCTCCAAGAAATAACCAGGAGGATATGAGCACGCGGTTACTTCGCCTTGAATGTTTGTTGGAGACATTTATAAAGAAAACTCCAAGGATCGAAGAGGAAAGACGAGGCCACTACGCAGTCAGAAGTGACTGTATACCAGAGTTTGAGCCGGGAAATCCAAGTTTAAGTGCAAGTAAGTGGCTCGACAAAATCGACCAGCTTGCTTCTGTAAATGGTTGGAACGAAGCCACCACAATATACCACATGCAAAATAGGCTAACAGGCTTAGCAAAAGAGTGGTGCTCTAATTTAAATTCCTATGAAAGATCCTGGAGTCAATGGAAGAGGCTGATTAAAAGTTTCTTCTCTGAACACCATGATTTTGCATCTTCCCTACGCAAACTGGTAAACAGGAGAAAAGAACGAGGCGAAACAATGACCGCATATTACTTCGGAAAGATGAGTTTATTGCAAGCATGCAAAATCACGGGGAAAGACGCTGTTTCTTGCTTGATTGATGGATTAGAAGATCCAACCATAAGAACTGGCGCGAAAGCTGGGCGATACAACTCTCCAGAAGAAGTATACAGCGAGTTCCTTTCAAGTGTAGATGAGTGCACAAAACGTTTTGATGTTTCAAAGAATGGCATCAAAGACAAAAAAGCAGAAAAGGACGGACGATGTGAGGTACGGCAGCAATCGTTTTACAGAAAAGATTCTGCAAAACCAATAAAATGCTTTAATTGTAACGAAAGAGGACATGTGTCTACGAAATGCGAGAAACCTAGAATCGAATGTAAAAGTTGTGGACGTTTAGGGCATTCTACTAATAATTGCCAAAAACCATCAAAAAGCGCTACCATCAAGTATGTGGAGCATACGACGAGTAATAAACAATGCTATTTTGTGGAATGTAAAGTGAATGGGAAAGTTATGCAAGGTTACATAGATACAGGTTGCAGCGCGGTGTTAATAAAAGAACAAAATGCACGTGATCTAAATGTGAATAGAGTCCCTTGTAACTTGATCGCTAAAGGGTATGGAGGTGGATCCATTAAAATATCCAGTAAAATATCGATCAAGCTAGAAGTAGATCTAGCGGTGGCCAAAGTAGACGCGCTCATAGTACCAGATGCAGCTCAGCAAGTACCAGTGTTAATTGGACAAACGTTTATAAACAATAAAGATGTGAATATGGTTGTGCGGGAAGATAGAGTGTGGCTTTTTAACAAGCAAAATATTAGCCTTCCCAAATTGATTGTTTACCTCCCGAAAAAGTTATACTTCGGGCAAAAGATTGTGCGGTGATACCGCCAAATAGTGTTGGTTTTGTGGAAGTAAGCAGCGACGTTGAATGCGATATGTTTATCGAACTCAAACATTGCCCTGTCCCAAACAAAGAATACTGGTGGCCAAATTGCGTGACACGACGTGAGACTGGAGTGATTCCCATGGTGAACATTTCCCAACAGCCACTGGTGTTTAAAAAGAACCAGATCATATCCAGAGGAATACCATGTAAGGTACAATCATCTGATACAACGGTGAGTACATTGTTAACAAACGTAAACGAAATGAAGCCATTTACATATTCCGATATATCGAATCAAGTTGACTTGAATACAAGTAAAAGTATTCAGGACCGATTATTAGCCTTACTAAACCAATACCGAAACTGTTTTGCTCAAAATCTAAATGAAATCGGTAAAATTGTTAGTAGCGAATTGCAGATAAAGTTGAAAAACGATGAGCCAATAGTATATAAAGCTTATAGAATGGCACATTCCGAACGTGAAGTTGTTCGTAAAATAGTTGATGGGCTTTTACAAAATAAGATTATAAGAGAATCGAATTCATCGTTTAGTAGCCCGATACTCCTAGTTAAAAAGAAAACTGGAGAGTATAGAATGTGTGTTGACTACAGAAAACTGAATGCAAACACAATTAAGGAACATTTTCCTCTTCCTCGAATCGATGATCAAATTGAGCGTCTGAAGGGTTGTTGCATCTTTACAACTTTAGATCTCGCAAGCGGTTATCATCAGGTTCCCGTTGGTGAAGAATCTGTCGAGAAAACAGCGTTTATAACTCCAGATGGGCATTACGAATATTTACGAATGCCGTTTGGCTTAACTAATGCTCCAGCTGTTTTTCAAAGGATTGTCAATGCGGCGTTGGGACCCTTAAGATTCAATACTGTTTTGGCATACATGGATGATCTATTAGTTCCCACAGAAACCATAGATAAAGGATTTGAGGCTCTTGAAAAGGTTTTCAAGTGCCTACAAGAATCTAACTTGACACTAAGGCTTGAAAAATGCTTCTTTTTCAAAAACAAAATTGAATATTTAGGATACCAAATAAGCCCTGAAGGAATACAGCCAGGGGACAGAAAAATAATTGCTGTGAAGGACTACCCTAAACCAATAAGTATTCATCAAATTCGTCAGTTTCTTGGATTAACCAGTTACTTTCGTAAATTTATATCTCATTTTGCAACGATTGCCATGCCACTCACAACGCTATTAAGAAAAGACAATCAATTTCGCTGGGAAAATGAACAAGAAGAAGCATTTAGCACCCTAAAGCGAAAATTATCAGAATTTCCCCTTCTAGCGTTATACGACCACGAATCACGAACTGAATTGCATACAGACGCATCAAAAGTGGGAATTGCGGGCGTATTGTTACAAGAACAAAAAGATGGCAATCTTAAACCCATTTCCTATTATAGTCGAATGACATCAAATGACGAACAAAAGTATCATTCATATGAATTGGAAACGTTAGCAATAGTTTGTTCTCTCAAGCACTTTAGAACCTATTTAGTGGGTATAACATTTAAGGTGGTTACCGACTGCAACGCAATCCGAACTACGTGGTCCAAACGAGATTTAATTCCTCGCATAGGGAGGTGGTGGTTAACTGTGCAAGATTACGATTTCACTGTGGAATACCGAGCAGGAAATAAAATGGCACATGTTGACGCTCTAAGTCGAAATCCAACAATGGAAGCCAATGACAAACACACATTCATCGTCGATATTACAACTGACGACTGGATATTGACGGCTCAATTACGAGACGAAAATTGCAAGCAATTACTTGAAAAGCTTATGACTAAGCCAGAAACGAAGCAAGAAAAGGAAATTCATAAAATGTATTCGTTGAAAAATCATAGGTTATATAGAAACACGGAAAAGGGGAGACGATGGGTGGTTCCCAGAACATTAAGGAAAGAAATTGTCATGTGCCACCACGATCAGGCGGGACATTTCTCTTTAGACAAAACCGTTGCATACATTTCGGAAAAATACTGGTTTTCGTCTATGAGAAAATACGTGAAAGATTATATCAGTCGCTGCCTTGCATGTGCTTATAACAAGGTGCCCACCGGAAAATCTCCAGGATATCTCCATCCGATTGGGAAAGAAGGTTGTCCGATGCATACGTTGCATACCGACCATCTTGGCCCATTTGTGAAAAGTTCACGAGGTAATTCGTTTCTGCTGACGGTAATCGATGGATTTACGAAATTCATCTTTATGAAAGCTGTCCCCAACACGAAAGTTGGACCAGTCATTAAAATGTTTGATGATATTATAAATATGTTTGGGGTTCCGACTCGTGTTGTTAGTGATAGAGGAAGTTGCTACACTAGTAAAAAGTTTACAGAGTATTGCAAAACCCTAGGTATAAAAAGTATACTGAACGCAACAGCAACTCCGCGAGCGAATGGCCAAGCGGAACGCTACAACAGGACGATTTTAGGCTGTCTCACTACATCTAACGAAGATGAAAGAAAATGGGACCAAGCAGTAACCTCGATCCAATGGGGATTAAATATCACACGTAACAAATCGACGGGAAAGTCCCCCTACGAATTGCTACTGGGTTACGTACCCCGAAGCGCGAACGATTCTTACTTGTCCAATAAAGTATGTGAAGACGTTCGCGAAAACTTGGAACATGTAAGGGCCGAAGCGGTCACTTCTATAAAAAAACAGCAAACGCTGCAGAAGAAACACTTCGACAGGAAGAGGCATGCGGCTCCCACTTACGAAGTTGGACAGCACGTGCTAGTAAAAAGATCAAGGGGATCTAATGACGGTATGAGCAGGAAGCTACTGCCCCACTATAGCGGACCATATGTGGTCAAAAAGGTTTTGAGTCACGATCGGTACGCCATTGAGGATTTACCTGGGTCCACGCGGTCCCAGAAAAAGTATAATGGAGTTGCCGCCGCCGATAGAATGAAACCTTACGAGGTAGCATGTGATAGTGACGACTCCACCGAAACGGAATAACCCTTAAAATCCGTTTCTCGAGTTGACATACTGGTTAGGTATGTACGCATGTTAATAGTATTATCTCTTTGGCCAGGAGTTACATGCGCATTGTACTGATTGAAATTTTTCCTCGAGGACGCGGCAAAGTCAGGATGGCCGAGCTGAAAGATACAAACATCACACATGTGTTTTGTAAACGTGCAAACGTATGCACTCCAGTTCAAAGTCGCCGCTATATTATGCGAAGCTGAACAAATAGATGAAAACGGGCTCATCTCGTTATGTTTAGCTACGCAATAATATATGTTTGCATAGCCGCAATAAAAGATCCCGAGAAGGATACTCGGATATATGCTTGGTATATTGAAGTGTGAAAATGTAACCATGTGTATATCTTTTCAGATTGAAGGCACGGAAAATGACCAGGACGGCGGACACTTGGTCAGCAACAGTAGAAGCGATTAGGCGGCGTGGCGTACACATTATTGCAACAATTCATAAACTTGTCCTTTTTTTAAAAATAAAAATATTTTAAACTCAATTTTATAAAATCTATACCATTTTCCATATTCTAGCTATGCAACTGCTATAATTAAAGCTACATTCCACTTTCTATCATAAAATCGATAGA
Organism: Oxycera nigricornis; assembly: GCA_963942545.1. Taxonomy (NCBI): domain Eukaryota; kingdom Metazoa; phylum Arthropoda; class Insecta; order Diptera; family Stratiomyidae; genus Oxycera; species Oxycera nigricornis. Next base: position 96,606,636 of record OZ012661.1, on the reverse strand, counting down.
CACCAACACAGTAATGCCTTTCTAACTAAAATTTGGAATTTCTTGCATCCTTCAGAGCTAGAGGTTTTCTCAAACGAAGAACACCAACCTTACTATCTACAATAAATAGACTGGGTCCTACAGTCCAATGAACTTTACTTTATCGATATCCTGGATTTTCACGATGTTCATTTCTAGTACAACTCAACCTGGAGCATTTCCAATTTCTAGAGAATTCTCCTTGTAAAATTACTTCAAAAAGTTGAACAACAATGGCAAAACGAAAAGAGCAAGGCCCAATTAAAGAGAGAACCCTTCACAAACCAGTCGATCAATTCTGAAAACTTGCAGCAACGTTGATATGAAATGCAATATGTATTCGGTGGCTATACATCCTTGTGAAATATCTTGACTTTAAAGTCGACAAGAAACTCTAACGTCTTTGAGTTCGTAGGTGAGTCAAGTTGGGCTTTAAGAACGAAGAAAGTCGCTGGAGTATATCATATTTTTATTTAATTATCTACTAAAATTTCTATTAAGTACTATAATATCTTGTTCTACTAAGGAAACAAACTGTTGTTAAGGAAAATTATGCTCATCATATACAAGCCATAAAGTTTTTATCATTTTCCAAAAACTACAAATTCAAGCGAGATTTTCCCATCCATTTTCAAATTAGTTGACATGAAACTATAACGCCATTGTTTTTCACAACCCTTCACATCAGCACTGTTCGTGCTATCTGAAAAGTACGCTTTTTTGCATTTCTAATCCTTTGAAAAGCTAAGACCTCTTTTGAAAATTCGCTCTACGTGCTTTACATAATTCTCAGCTTTCAACACTCTTCATTTCGTTTTTGTCTTGTGCAGCCGTCTACCCTTTGTCAGAATATTTCTTGCTCGACCGTTAGTCGGCTTTGCATATTTTCCCCCGAAAAGTTTTTCACTCTTTTGTTCTCGGCGAAAACAATTCATGGCGGGCGTTTACTTTTGTCTATTCTTCGCGAAAGAGCTGGCAACAACATTCTTTAGACGATAATGGTTTTACTTGGGTTGCTTGTTGTACCTTAATTTCTTTTATTTGTACAGTTTGTTGGCTGGCTGGGGCGTTTTCTAGTAGTTTGAAATATTTAACGATTTCAACGTTTTCATAGATGCAACAGAGAGCTGAAATATAATTCTGATGAATTTTTTGAAGAAGAAAAAATCAAATGCAACTGATATATTTTCTGGTTATTTTTCAAGAATAATGTGAAATTTTGTTTAATCTTAAACGGAAAATTGTGGCAAATTATGTGAAATTATAAGCTTTTGATATAAGGTAAGCATATCTTAAATTGCTGAATTCCGTCCTAGTATGAATCAGCACACATTTTATTCATTAATTCTTATTTTCGTGATTTTTTTTTCAATCTTCGAAATGAACTATTTATTTAAAAATAAATAGATACTCACCCTAGTTACCATATTATTCCTTTTATTGCCGAACAATTTTCGCCCATCTCTTCATTCACCAACCATCAAGATATGAAATATATTTTCAATCTAGAAAATCCCACAAAGGGATGAAATAACAAATTGCCAACCTATCATGATTCCATGCAACGCCACAGGCTACAAAACTATATCATCCCCCGCAGAGGGGTTAATAAATTCCAGAATAATAATCCCACCGAATTAGATTCTTGGTGCAATAAATTAGCTCGTGTAGCCTTAAACTATTTAAAATCATTTCAGCGGCAAACACAAGCCGGATATGGATTTAGTGCTCTTGTAGCTAATGTCCTCCAAAGTACCATTTGTTTGGAGTTTAAGGATACCGGAACGGCCTGTGCAATGCTCGCGGGAACAAATAAATGGTCAACGAGTGAATTGAGCGCGGTGGTTGTAATGAGATCCATTAGAGGCTGGCTATGTGCCTCATTTATCTAATCTGCTTGGATGAAGTTAATTAGTGGAATTGTTTGACGGCAAATTGAAATGATTAGATTTATTGGAAGACGATGGTATTGTGTTCAGTAGAAGATTAATTGATCGATAAAAAATTAAAGCTCTTTAAACTTGCTAAATTTGTTTGGTTTGGTCCATCGATCATGGAGTATTGCTACAGTTAAAAATGTGCAATTTTATCTAAAATGACCGCAAAAGTTCCAAATTTGAAGTCTCTTTCAGTCTATGGAGGTATTATAGTCTTTTTCATTTGAAAATAGAATAAAATGTCAAACATTTGTTTATAAAGAAGTTGTTCCTATTTTGATTCCATATTTTTAATGCTTTGTCGCAATTTAAAATACTTGTGGTTTTTGTTTTTAGATCCATATAAAGACCAAATGAACCTGTTGCCACTTCCAAGCTTATTTGCAAAACTAAAATAAATGCAAGATTAAATTATTTTTACGCACCTTAAATCGAAGTCATTCACACTTATCCAATTTATTACCAATACGTACTTTATTCTATTTCCAAAATACCACTTAATAATATCCATATATCATCATCCGAAACATTCAATATCCTTTTATCGTCCACGTTTACTAGCGCAAAACAAAAGGTAACAAGAATTCTCGGATGTAAGTAATAGGACGAAAGAAAATGTCTAGAAGTTTCGTTTGGAAAATGTCATTTGTTGTGTCGCAAAATGTTATCGCTAAAACGACAGAAAGTTCGTTATTGCTGGATTTGTCGTTGTGAAAGGCTTATCATTGTAGTGAATAAATGTTGGTGATAGAAACAGAAACATAATGAAACTGCAAACGTATTGTTAGTGTTCGTGACATCGGCATTTTTCAAGGGAAAATAATAAATATAAATGGAATGGTTTTATTAATGAGTCGGCAATCTAATTTGCGCTTTCTCTGAATCAGAACGAAATAGAGGTAATAAAATGATTGCAACAGAAGTATGTTTAGAAACAAATGAACCGCCGGTTAACAAATATGTTTTTTAATAAAAACACCTATTCAACGTAGAAAACATATGCTGTGTACTAATATTTTGAACTATTCTCAAAATAAGTATTTTCAAATGATCGGAAAAGACGACATTATGACCCAGTCTTTCAAGGAGTCGCAGCAAGAGTTTTAAACTGGTTAAATTTTCAGAGCTGTGTGTATTATAGATCAAAGTTATATTTCGTTTATGTGCCTAAAAAATAAAACAAATAAAACAAATCGATAATTGAGACGCATTTTGAAAACATCTCAAATGTAAGGCCATATTTTCCAATTATTTGCCACAAAAATACTATTTTTTAACATAATCTTATATTTTTATATACATCCAAAAAGTGGAATTATAGAAAAGATGAGGGGCGCTTTTGACGCTTCAACGTTTTTGAAAAACACAGTTTCGAGGAAAATGGGTCTGAAGTTTTAGTACAGAAACTCTGTACCTCTAGCGCGTCACGTTCATAAACTATAATTTTAGAAGAGACGAGTTGGGCGAGTAAGTCACTTATACCTCTTAGTTCACTTCAACATTATTTCTTACGCGCATATTGATTCAAAATTACAATCAAGCACCATCTTAACAGCATAAAATCTTACTGCTTTTCGCTGAAACAAGAAACAATTTAGTTTGTCATGGGTTAGAACCTCCTAGTCTAGTCAACAACATTGTTTTCTAGTTTGTGCTTTTGGTTAGCAACTTACTAACACTATTGTCGCACATTAATGGGAGTTCTTAGCTTCCAGGTTATGCTGGTTCATCGTTAATACAGCTAAGAACTTCCATTATTGTGCGACAATAGTGTTAGTAAGTTGCTAACCAAAAGCACAAACTAGAAAACAATGTTGTTGACTAGGCTGGGAGGTTCTAACCCATGACAAACTAAACTTAGCAACGTAGCATATATACGAACCAGTTTGACAGTCGATATACTTCGCAGATACAAATATTAAAATAGTTGAAATATAACGAGCTTAACCCATCAACAAGCCTAACCGTGGTCGTGCTGTCTCGTGACGGATGGCAAATGATAGCACCTGAAGAGGATGCCATCCGACACGCCAAAACCACACTTTCCATTAAAGTAACAATTGCTACAAAAAAACTGCTACGTGCGCTTTCGCATCGTTAGCACGTTTAAGGTTTCCTCGTAGTTTTCCGATATGGATGAATCATGTTACTCTTGTAAATTGATGACGAATCTCTAAAAATGACTAATGTAAATGTAAATACTTTACTTCTACTGAATAAATTGTACTTTTACAAAATATCTCTTGCAACTGAATAACCATTAAAAATTTCTACTAAAAAATGCTACAACCGCAAATAGTCAAATTTCGTCGTAATGTACGTGCTACAATCGGTCTAAAGACACTAGCATTTATGTATAAATAGGTATACATATCTATATGTTTATCTAATCTAATATTATAGTTAAACGTTAAAATTATACAAAAATAATTTTCAATGGTAGTTTTGTTTAAAAAAATCTAGAATAGATTTAGGTTTTAATTAGCGAGAAAAAATATATTCCATCTCTAATTAGAAGCGAATCATTTAAGATTTTTGAAAATGACGTTTTTGCCTCAAGTTCGATAATTTTCAAAACAAGTAAATTGATTTCCAGATCAAATAAATAAATTTTCTTCGCAAATAATTAAATTTACAAATAAAATAATAAATTTAGAATAAAATTGAAAATTGAATTTCCTTTTAATTATTTTTTACATACGAAAGATTGAATTTCACCATTTTCTTCTTTACTGTTTGAAAACTTTTTAATTCATATTAAATTCTAGGCTACATGTTTTGAAATTTGCTTTTTGATCGTACGGTCTTTTGAAGTTTTCCTCGATATGATGTTTGGCTCATCCATAACACTCGCGTTAGATAAAGAATCGCATCAGACTCCAAAGAAAATGCGTGACTTGTGATCGATGACAGTGGATGAAGGCGATTCAAGAGACATCATGAATTCGGTTCCAAGTGGATGTATCCAGTTAACATCTTATTTTTTTGACGTAGTTTGATGAATCTTTAGAACCGGATCGGTTGTCCCGGTTTACTTCACATAATCTCTTTATGGAGGAAGTAGACACTTCAACATTTTGCTTCACTTTCTAAATTTTTACACTTCTCTTCTGCAGTTGTCTTCATCTAATCTCCTGACTCGACTCTTTGATCTCCACTTCATAACTCTAATGCCACAATATCCTTTCGCCATCGTCATTAAAGCTGCACCTCTTATTACGTCATTTGTGCAGCAAAGATGTCGGGGTCTTTCCAGTGGACACACTACTTGTTCATTACAAACTGAATATCAATTTATCTATCAATTATTCCTAGCTTAATTTCCTAGCCGCTTGTACAAAAAAAACCGTTTTGAAAAGATTTTCGATGGGCCCCCGTCAATTATAATTATTTTTTGTGATCATATATTTCTGTGTGTGTTTTCGAGCGATTTAACCCATCCTTTATGTTAGCAAGTTGACAACAAACTACGGTCACTTGAACACAAGTGGACCCTTATCAAATAACCACTCAACTTTGCAAGCCCTTATGCATATTTACATACCATACAAAATCAGCCTTCCTATTAAAAAAAGGAATGAAATCTTTTTACAAGTACAAAAAACTACCCTATGGTGGTTTTCATCGGGGACAATTTGTATTAGTCCAATGACCATTAAATAATCGAAAGCACTATTCGCTAAATGATTTTCCGAGTGGATCGAAATCCGAAATTCGGTACAAGAGCCTCTTCTACGATCAGGATTCTGATGACCGAATTATACATCGAGAATTAAGCGAAACGCTCATTCGAGTATCGATTCGAATTAAACGTTCCGACACTTGCCAGCGGATGGTGTTTAGCCGCCATAATTGTGAAAATCCTATTTCACTGATTGCTATGCTTGTTCCATCGATGGCAATACATTCTCATTGGACCAGCCGATACCCTTTGCATATCCTGGCGCTGTCGGCGTGTCCACTTTGGGTCGAATCCATAATTTAGATGTGCTTGGTGGACAGGCCTATTGGAGTAGTGTTGGCCTTTGGGATTAGTCCCGCATTCATTTCATCGATTCACATCCATTCACAGATATGTTAAAGGTGAACTTTTAGATATCAGCAATGCAATCTAGATTCATATTCAATGTCCTTGATTAGGAATTGGCGTTTTATTTACAAAACAGAGTGGAAGAGTTGTTTACGGGAGTGTGAAATTGTTTTAAATGACATGAATTTTGGGTCTGTTGGGACTCTGTCTTTCTTGTAAGAAACATATTGAATTCATATCTGAATATCCTTGGACTACTGAAAACCCGGCCACCTTTCGTTTCATTCGTATGTCACCGCTACCTTGTAAACTGTGCTTTAGACGTTTTAAACCAACCAAATGTTTTAGCTTTATTTTTGATAAATGTCTTGAGTAATCTTTAAACTCTTACGTGTATCACTATTGAATATCTCACGAGGTAAGGTAGATTTATTTCTTAAATTTATATTTCTAATTAAAATGTTTTCGGTCACTAGCTTTTACCCAGGCAAATTGCAACAAGCAGAAATAATCAATTAAAATTTTTAACAAATTGTCACTATAATCTTACTGACTAAATAAATCAATGGAGTTGAAATATGATCTATAAAGGAGTCTATTCATATTTTAGTTGTATTTTCACAGAACACCAGCTTCTCATAATTTTCAAACTTGCTTTGTTTACTAAAAAGTCTCTCCTTGAGCATCACAATTCAAACTAAGCACAACTCGTATAAAACAAAACTTTCTTCATATGCAACATCGCCCTGCCCCATTAGTTCTCCAATTCATTCTCATATACCAAACTACCAATAAAAACTAAAATTCCTCCTTAAATCACATCAATTGCTTTTCACAGCAATAATATTCTTAGTATGCAGACGACTTGCATGAAATGCATCAATCAAAATCATTGCAATTACCAAAGGAGTGGATTTGAGAGGGTGCAAATAGTTTCAAATGCAACGAAACACAACTATCGTTCAAATGGAAAACTCGGACTCGGAAAATGCATAATACTGATAAACGAGAAACGGAATTGTGAAAATTTTACTATTGTTTATTACCAAAGTTTTCAAGGAAAAATCGAACAGGATGCAAGGCTAAATTGCAAATAGAAAAGAGGACCATGCTGAGTTCGTTTCTTTTCACATGCAAATCAAATTACAGCGCTGCAAACCAGGAGCAAGTTTGTTACGGTCTGGGCAAAATATCGAGTTCCGAATCAATTTCCCGACATGAACAGAATCTATGTCGGAAAATCGAGAAAAGTTTCAACTTGAAATGAGGCACAGTATTTCTATAGTATCATTTAATAGCACGAAGTGGACTTTATTGCTTCGTGGAAAACTTATTTGATGTAGAACTATTTGAACTTTTCACTCATATTGTCCTACAGGAAACACTGTTTCCATTGAAATACTTCTGGTAATTATCCCAGTTAACTAGTTTCACCCCAGAAAAATACCGATGATTTATGACGAACGGTAAAAAGAGACTCCCGCCAAAAATCTAATCTCAATTTTTATATTCAATTTTTCCTAAAAGGAAACTTTCTACTCTATTCCCATGCGTGCACGACAGGAAAATGGGATGGCAAAAAACCACCGCTGAACAACTAGTGGACCCACTGTATTGTGATTGATCTATAGTCTATGATAGACGGCAGACAGATAACTATATTAGACACATATCCTTCTTCATTCACTGTCGATTCACTACGTTCCATATACGCCGGGAAGGAAACGACCACAGCATTTCCCGTGCAGCGTTGAAGTTTTTATAGGATCAACTCTGTCTGATATTTTCCCTTCGCTCCATCACTAGTTTATTTTTTGTCACGCTACACACGCCCCGTTGACCATTTTGTTCAACATAAAGCTTGTAGTGATGCTGGTCAAGGAGCATACGCTTAAGAAGGATTTATGTCGGTCTTGCGGAAGGATGGCAAGCATAAATAAATGATACGTTGGCCACCTGATGGCAAATTGAAATCTCTCCATTTCTTCGGGTTTTTTTCAGAACGATCGCAAAAAACATACTCACGGAACGAGAAGATAGATAAAGACAGTTCAGGCCGACAATATTAGATTGCCATCACAGCAGATAAAATTGATGAGTTGCAAAAGAAAGTTTACCTCTCGGCAGCTTGTACGGTTGAGTCTTATCACCGGGCATAAGCAATCAAAACCTACATATCGTGTTTGATTGATTCATTTATGCGATTTATGTGGCTGTGTGTGGACATTCGATATTGATTCAATTTTTATATGATATTGAAATCGATATATTGGCTCATAGGGAACATCCAGTGTTTTTATTTAGTTTAGTTAGTTATCAAGCGAGTAAAATTTTCTCGTTCACAATCATTGCCGAGATCTGCTGAAACACAACACTTAATAAGTAAAATTGCTTGCCTTTCCAATAAATCCACGTTCCTTAATTTTCCTCCTCGTCCACACTTCCACAACTTACACAGCTCGCACAACTTAATACTCTCGCGTATGCACTGATAATGACGCGCTGATCCTAGCTGCAAGGATCACCCGCCAAGATCAGGCTAATGCAACATGTGTCGCATATGTGCGCAACATGGGGTGTGAGATACCATACAAAACCGGTCCGTTATCTTGGTATCGAGAACAAAGTAGCGAGCCGGCTTCTTATCTATTTCCTACGAATAAATCTTCAGGATATGGACACTACATATGCACTTGCAAGGATGCTATGCTACACTAAATATAGGATTTCAACGATATTTTAAGGGTTTTTGAGAGAGAATTTGCATGGTTCTTACATGCAAGGCATGGAATTTCTCGGAAAATTAGTAAGTGAAAATGTAATTTTTCATTTTTTACTATAATTGTTTCAAAAATGAAAAAAAAGAAGTGTTAAAAGTAAAATGCATAGCTGTTCAATTTACCCATAAAGTTTATCTAAAGAATTTTACTATATCTGTATTTTCTCTCTAGATATACGCAATTTTCCAAGTACCATTTTTAAACATTATCAATTTCAAAGTTTTTGTTTTGGTTGTAGTTTTTCAACAAACACATTTAGAAAAAAATGTTTCGAATGAAAATTACAGTACAATAATTTCTCTTCAACGTGAATTGAATGGAATTTTTACCAATATCTTCACTTTTACAGAAAATATGTGCGATTTTTCACATAAACCTTCAATAAAATTTTTTTTTTCAATCGTTCCCTGTAAATCAGTCGAAAAATAATAATAAACAAATTATTCAAAATACTCTATTTTTAAAAAGTTGTGAATAAATCTAAAATATTTATTTGCATTTTTTGTATCTGTTTTTTTTTTCTCAGAGATACACACAATTTTTCAAGCGCTCGCGACAAAACTACCAAATTTTTTTCTCTTTAGATTGGGCCGTTTAAATCCAAGCAAAATATTTTTTATGAGTTTGTAGTTTTTTGTGACAATATTAAAGATTTTCCACGTAAACTACATAAAAAATTTGTTTATTTACAATTGTTTGCTAAAAAACAATCAAAACAACGAAAAATGTTTTTTTTAGTATACCTATTACATTTTTAGCACAAACGTTTTTGTAGATGATCGTTTTCAAGTTCACAAAGTTCAAGGTAATAATATTCATATTGAAAAAAGTTAAATCATATTTTTAAATAATTAACAAACTTTTGTATGAATTAAAAATAATTTTGAATTAATTTAAGAAATTAACATTTATAAAAAATGTTTAATTATTTTGAATGTATATACTTTGAAATGTGTATGAATAAATGTTCATTAAAATATTAATTTATAATAAAGACATAAGCAAAATTAATTCTTAAAAATACAAGCAATATTAAGGTTTCCTTCTACAATATTCGTCCCATATTATTGTATGACTAATGTTACATAAACATTTAGAATATTAAATCCAAAAGATATCTTCGCTGCAAAAATTATTAAATAAATATTAACCGAAATAGGTCTTTTAATGAATTTTTCTCGTAAAGAAATAAATTTTACAGTTAGATAACTTAGTTTTTCAAACTTGAAAATAAATTTATTTGAAAGCTTAGTTCTTTCTCTACATCTTACATAATTTTGTTTATTGTTTCCAAGTAGTAAAAGCCCCAAATTATTGATTCTTTATCGTTCGATAAAACAATGCGATTGATCTCTAATAAAATTAATCATATCTCTTGAAATCATTTATTTACAGAAAAACTTTTCATACAACATTTATAGAAATATTTATCAGCTACAAATTTCAACTGAAACATTTTTGTGTATTTTAATTAATAAAAGATTTATAGTAAAAAATCTCAAAAAAAATTCACTCAGCGATTTTCCGGAAAATTGTATACCTATGAGTGTGAAGATTTTTTTATCTTAAAGTCCCTGAAAGGGACCTGCATTAAAGTTTCTTTTATTTTGTATTTTTTGAGGCGTAAAATTTCTTGATTTACTAGGCTTATAGCCAAAACTTTTTCTATACATAGTCCCAACAACTCGCCAAATGAAAATATTGAAAATGAAAGATGATTCTTTTTTAAACTTTTATGTATGTATTTCCACATTATATTCATAATTTTTGTCAGGGTAAGCTCAATTTTAGATGCCAATATAACTCAAAACCTATGCAAAATTAGTTGTCTTAAAATGGTTAAGAGCTTGGTTCGCATTATTAACTTCCCAGTATATGGGAAGTTCTTGTAATCGCCTCGAAAATCGAAATTGAAATTTTCAACATTTCTTTACGTTTTGAGGTCTTACGAGTATATTTTAAGTGTTTTTAGAAAGAAGTATGTATGTGTGTGTGTGTGTATGTACGTACGTCCGTACGTACGTATGTGCGTTCGTGGACAGTTTTTTCTACGAGCATAACTCACGTAAACAAAGTCCTATCGACTTCGTTGAGGTGTTAATCAAAGAGTCTTTGCAATGTTAAGAGCTGATTAGTTTTTGGGACACTTCGGTCGGGGGGGGGGGGGTTGTTGTTTTGCCCCTTTGAATGTCATCTCTGTCATGCGTTATATCTCCCGAACCAAACATGCGATTTTCATTATTAAGGTGTCAATCGACGCGCATTATCATTTATGTGATTCTATCAAGTTTTTAAAAAAAATCATGGAAGCGTTTTTTAATTTTTTTGAAAAAAGTGCAAAAAATTAGGTTTTTTTCATAAACAGTAAATTTTTAACCTGATTTGTGCAACCCAATAATCAATGTTTATAAAATTTATATACTCCAAACAGTTTTTGTGCAAAAACAACAAAACTTTCTCCCATGATTACAAAAAAAAATTAAATTAAAAATTAAAAATCATTAAAAGTCATCATGATTTCAAGGTCATTTCTGCCATTCACTATATCTCACGAACCAAATATAATATTTGCATCACTTAGGTGTCAATCGACGTGTATTAACATGTTTGTAATGTTTTTATATTTAAAAAAATCGTTGGAGGCGTTTTTTAATTTAACAAAAAAAAATGCAAAAATTTAGGATTTTTTCATAAAAAATAAATTTGTTAACCAGATTTGCACAACACGGAAATAAATGTTTGTGAAATTTATAAATCCTTATCAATTTTTGGAGATAAACCAGTAAAATCCTTTTCCATGATGTTTAAAAAAATTAAATTAAAAATAAAAAGTCATTCAAAGTCGCCATGTAAAAAGACATTGTTGTTAAGCCAATCACAGTTTATTAATATTTGCATAATTTAAGCAGATTTTTAATAGTCTTCATAGCACCGTGTTTTAATTTTTATATCAAAACTGCTTAAATTTTAAAAATCAAAAAAAATTAATCAAATTTGCATTTGTGGCAATGAACGCTTTGAATGGTAAAATGTTTCGTAGTCAATACTTTGCTAGATCATATGCTATAAAAAAAGCTTTCATCAATATGAAAATAACAAATAACGTGGAACCCCGCCCCCCCCCCTTGATCCGCGTGAATATTCAATCAAATCAATCTGTCCCCATCGACCAAAAACCTTACGTAATCAATTGACGCTTCCGTAGATGATACGATTAATATTAAGTCATTCCAGTTACTGTTATGAGAGGTATATTATTATTATTTAGAGTAGTAGTATTTTCATAATTATTATTTTGTTTAGTATTTTTAATATTTATGTAAATATTACTGGGAAGTTGACCGTGTGGACCTCAAGGGTCGCACCTCGCGGCTTGTCTTAATTTGATGTCGAATAGAAAATGTTTGGCAGTGGCTATTGTAGTTACAATTCTGACTAATCTGCTAATTATTTGTTCGTTTTCTGCTTCAGCCACTGAATTGCAAAAATGAAAACTTCCACCTTTTGTCAAACAAAATCATATTTCCATCCATTAACAAGTTATCATTCATGCAGCTCTATTCTCATTCGTCCTTATTCTACCCTTAGCATTCACTCTTATGAAACTGACGCTTTTGAGCACACTATCGAAAATTTTCTGAATGTGCAGCTTCCCATTCGCTACATAAAAAAGAATTAGTGCACTTCCCTCGAGTACCATTCATACAGATACCACCCCAAAAAATAAGGACTTACCCTAAATTTGAAATGCTTTCGAGCACTCCTGAAATCATAAGGATGTCTACAGTAGTCGGGTTCGACGCAAATTGAAAATTTATATTTATGTTTGCATGAAAAGTGCATTAAAAGCAAACCAACTAGTCACTATACAGATCCCTGGACTGTATGTGCTAGATTGCATCTCTCGGGTAATGTGCTGAAGGATATTTTGTACTAGTGGAATTTTCGAATATTTTTGGAGATTTATGATAGTGAAATTGCTTTTAAAGAGTAAATGAGATACGTGAAAGGAAGTATCGTAATTATGTAGAACGTTAAGGAGATAAATTCCAAGTGAATGAGAAGCTACACAGCTGATGAAAAGGTTCTGGGCTCAAGTACGTAATGCCATATCTTGTTCACTCTAGTATGAAATATTTACAATAGATAGCTGTAATCCAAATTAGAACTTAAAAATTTGAGTTTCTAGTTTATCGTTCAGTTTTCGAGCCATAAACTCACAATCCAAAAGGTATAGTTCTAGTCTGAAGCAAAAATATATTATTCCGTAAAAGAAGAAAGAATGTTTAACCGGAACTTATCTGCATGCTATTCCATTCCGAAAAAGATTTTTAATACTTTTATCTTGTAAACCTATTTTAAAACCATAGAACTTATTAGATTTGCTATTCAACCAGAAATGCATCCAACAGTTCTAGAAAACTCTATGGGTTAGAAAGTAGAAAGTTTGGTATAAATTCTCTGATACGAGCGATTACCAAGTAAATTTATCGATTAATCTTCTAATACTGAATGATTAATCAAAACCAAAGTACTTTGGATCGCAGCTAGTTATTTAGCAGCATGATTAATGTAGATTGGAAGACTTCTAGCCATATAATGACTTGATAGCTTAATGAGCCAGACGATGACGGACAGGAGTAGTTCGTGTACTGTTGAACAAAACATAACGACACACCTCAATTGTCTTGGGCTTTGATGGCATCCTTTTTGGTGATTCAGTTTATGTTCATTAAATTACGCTTAAACATACTCTATTCACCATTCAACAAAACTATTTTAAAGACGGTTAAAATATGATAATACCTACCAAAAAATTCGATTTGCATACGAAGAGAAATTTTCTCAAAACTTTTTCAGGGAAAATTTGAGTGTAATTTTCAGTGAAGCTGAACAAAATCGGCAAATAAATTTCAATTGAATACTCATCAGATTTATCCGACTTGAAAATTCACCATTATTAGGCACTGAATAAATAGAAGGTTAAAAAATTCTGAGAAATTGTGATAGCAAAAATATATTTTAAAATTTCTGATGTGTTTTTCTATATATGTAAATGCTGCATGGAACTTTCTTTTTTTTTCTTTTTTATGACTAATATTAGACTGAGCTATGACCCATGGCAGCATAAGCGAATCAATGGCTTCAGCAAACCATTCGAAAATGGATTTTTTAATGCTGTCTCCTAAATTAATTTAAAAAACAAAAAATCATAAAACCCAGCTAATAAAAATTTGTTTTTTTATAATATTTAACGCTTTACTACATTCTGCTCTACCACAATAGTCTTTATTGTGGCTTCTTTACTAAATATGCTTGAACATTTCCTAAAATTTGACAAGGAATTAAACGAACTGAACATATTCACACAATAAATACCTTACCCAATTAAGGAGTTGAGCTAACCATCCGTTCAGTAAACCAAATATTCAACCCCAAATCTGAGCACGACCATAGTTAACAACATCGCGAAGTTAACCCATGAAAACTATTCGCTGTAGTGATATGACAAAATCTGAAAGTTTTCTTAGTTGTGGCTTTACTTCACTAACTTTCCCTGAACAACGTCTATTCGCCGATTCAGAACCATGTTGAAAGTTTTCAAGTTGTTCAAGTTGTGTATGTATTTGTGTTTTATATTCGCGCTCTAGTAAAGTTCGAATCCTGCGAGAATCGAAAGAGTTACCTGATTATCCACGCTCGCGTAAATCAAGCTCTAGAAAAGTGTTAGAGGAGCGATGGTGTTAACTTTGAAAAATGCATTAAGTTCCAAGACATGTGGTTTCGGTTAAATAGATCTCGACAGGATTCAAGGGTGTTCTCTTCATAGTGACTGCACTTGTAAATATTCTTTAGTTGAAAGAAAACGCATTTAATCTTAAGTTTCAGATGCTGTAAAGGCAGTTTTAGATAAATGATGACTTTACGTTATTCGTACGCAGCCACTTCAGCAACGCTACTATTATCATCACCCACTTAACTATAGCCAAGCAACCACGGAAGCTGCTTTTCTTGCAATCTGGCAAATTTCACTGGATAAACTTTCACATAATTTTCGAGGAACTCACTCAACTTCGTAGTACAGAAATTTTGGCTGATATTATTGCATTCTGGCAATTATGAAGATATGAAACGGAATTTCTGCGTACGCAGATGCATAACCACTTTTCATTGAATACCACGAAACCTAATAGCATACTGTGAAAGATTTCCAAAAGCTCATAACATAATTCTACAGGAACCAATTTATTCTCAGTCACTCATTTCAGTATTCAAATTTAATGGAGTATGAAACAAACGTGTCTAAAGGTTCATTACCAGAAAAATAGACCTTGAAAGACAATGTCAGCTACCGTTGCCCAAAAAATGTATTTGACTTTCACAATTACACCTAAGACCTTTTAATTTTCACCTAAGAAGTGTATTCTATTTCAATTTTATTCACATTTACAAATCCGTGAAGATGACATACATTCCAGCAATTTTAAAGGAAAAGATACCCGTTTTCTTAATTGTATAGTTTCTAATGGCTGATATCGAACCAAATTTACCATACCAGGTTCGGTAATAGAAAGATTTTCATGATCCTTGCAAGTACACGCCATGGTGAATTTTGGCATCCAACTGTGTTCCATAAAAAGCATCCAACGCTGGTACACCAGATAAAACTTCGCGAATAAAATTATTTCCAAGCAAATTTATTTATAATGCTTGCTCATTACCATAGCGACTCCATTTTATAATATTGAAGATATAATAATGCCTTTCTCAGCTGGTATGAACTTTTTAATTATCACACCGTGTGTTTGAATTCAATCTTAAAGCAACCTGCATTGTCCATTGAGCCTTTTGAAATTGTCAAATTATCAGAATTGATCAGAGATACTATATGTAAAGAGCTTATCAGGATCAATCTCATCCTTTGCTCAAGCACGACCTATCCCAATCAAAATTAATTTGCTGAGCCTCCAGTGCAAGCAAGTAACTCATCTAACGTGAGCCCGTAACCTTAATTTGTACCTGATATCATCAGGTAGAATGCCATCGAAGCTTTGCAATAGTCATAAGTTTCCACACGCTGTACCCATATATTTCCGCATGCTTTCCGCCAATACCTATGGTGCTGAATAAGCACAGAAATTGAAAACTGGGGAGAAGAGAAAACTTTCAGGTGGAGCATTTTCCCTCCTGGGAAATGAAAGCTTCGCTGAGTGTTTTCCACCCCTAACTAATTCAGCAATTTTCCAGAGAGCAATATTGCAGCACTCTCAGGTGCGTAGGAAGCTCCTTCACCGAGGGTGGAACCCTGTGGTCCAGATTTCAATTCGCAGTCCCAAAGCCTTCCGAAAGGATTTCGGCTCAGTCACTACTGGACTTTTCATCCGGTGGTAAGCCTTTTAACCCTTCCAACATTATCGCCAATCCAGTGCCAAACAAAGCACTTTATTCATATTTTCTACTCTACCGAGTGTTCTAAATATTTTTCGTCTCGAACATTTCAGAGTTCATCACGAATCGTACAACTTTCATTTGAAGCATTTCTTCTGATTATCTTTCCTCACTTTTTGGTCACTTGCCAGGATATTTTGCTAAGCATCCACAAACAAACATGAAACCTAATACCCTGGATCCAGAGTATCCTGCATTTGCCTGGTGTTCCATTTTGTCAATGCTTTTTTTTCCTTTTTCTCAACTTAGGCGACTCTACGTCTTTTAGTAGAATTAGTAAGGGATGAATTTGTCCCAGATAAGGGATATACACGTGCATAGGGACGAGTGGGCCCATGATGGCGCTTGGGAGGTGGTCGATGGCTGTGTTGTTGAAACGTTCTTGTTTGGAGTCATTTCTTTGCCAATGTCGTTTTTCATGAGACAACCAGAACTTTGGATGATCATCCAGCCGGGACAGTGAAGGAATGTACAACCGACAGAAATGGTAGGATGCGAACATTTCGAAAATGTTCCAATAGAGCTTGATGTATTTCCGGAACTTCATTTCGGCTCCCTCGTTCGGTTGTTCGCTTGTACGAACCAACGTGGAGTACATTGCGCTTTTGGATTTCTCGTTAAGTGACATCCTAATTTTATGGTGTCCTGAAATGTTGGCGGGCAGTTTAGAAAGTGGCTGTTCGACTTTTAAAAGTTTGCAATGTTTATAAGTTGTCCGTTTGCCGTTTAGGCTGTTACCCACCACTTGGCCAGGGGTATTGGCGAGCACTTGTGGAGTCTGTCGAACACCACGAGAAGAACTCTTTTGCTTCAATGTGTAGTGATAAGTTTGACAAATTGAGGGGATTAGGTATAGTGGTAGGTTGTGGGATGATTGACGCTGAAGGTGGTTGTTTATTCGCCGATAAGCAATGAAATATTTCGGATTGTTAGTGGGCCGGCTGGAAAAGCGACTGCATCCATTTGTTAAAATCATTTGTTGGGAGGCATATTTATCAATGGCTATCTTTCATGCTCCGATTACAGCAGCATCAGCATCATGGAAATCGTAACTTTTAGCTACTTAGCAAGCGGAAGCTACCATTCCTTCTCGTGAATTGATTAATGAGGCTGTTACCCTTTTGAGCGTTTAAAATTGAACGAAATCATATTAAACAGACCTAAGTAATACTTGAAGGTAGATTGTAGTACTAGCTTTGCAAATGAGAATAAAAGAAATGTTTTTGAAAGCGATGATCTCACTTTGGTCGTGAAATGTTTTTCATCTTCATTGATTGTCACCTTACTCTTCATTCTACTGAAGAGAAACCGAGCTTATTTTGATAAAGCTACGACCTGATCTTTATCTAAATAAAAAGATTTTACCTCCATTTCCTTGAAAAGACTTTTCCAACGAATAAAAAATATATTAAATATTACAAAAGATGGGCAAGAAGTAATTGAAACCTTACGAAACCAAACAAAAAGAAAACTACAAAACTACGATTTTTTATTCCACGAACGAACCCTAAAAAACTAAACTAGCACACTTCAATTTTTAAATTAATTAAAGTCTTTTCACGGACATGATTTTGGAAGGTATAGACTAACATTGTATCAGTACTTTTACTCTATTTTACATTTGAATCTTTGATAATCATTTCTTATTTTGAAGTTGATCTTAAAACAGCATGTAATTCGCAGCTAAAATCCGATGTCTTATATATAAAACATTAAAAATCTTACTAAAGGGGGGAAATCAAATTAGACGGTTCAAAAAATCAACTTTTTTGTATTGCAGAAATTGAAAAATTTGCTATTCCAGAATTTGCTCAAAAGGTTTGAGACCGATATTCGAAATCCTTCTTATATTTTCGAGGCTAGAAACGAAGCTCGTTCGAATATACCGCACGGTCTATTGAATCGCAGACAATCGGGGCGGGACCACGCAGCTGTCTTTTTATGAAATCATCTTACTTTTTATGTATTGGGCCAGTATCTCAGCGAATTTTTGACCAAGCTTCGAAAACTAAAATTTTTCATTAAATTTGCGAATAACTAAATCTAAAAAAAGGATAAAAAATAACGATTTCAGAATTTTCAATTTTTTTTCAAACGATTCACAAATTTTTAGTTTTAAAAATTATCACTGAATACCTAGTTCATTGAAAAGACATACATGTAGATAATATAAAATTATTGTTTGAATTGCTTTCACATCAAAAAAAGTGGACTCCGGCATGCACGGCAATGAGAGACTCGGACGAGGGACCTCCATGAAGAACAGCTTGTAACTTTCCGAGTTTTCATAATAATTATCAATTGAGGGTTGTGCAGCAATGAGGAGGCAGCTCCAATTTTCGCGGTTTCTAGATTAGAACATTACAGCCCATTTAAAAAATATCTCCTTCTTGTGGTGCAATAAAGAGGCACTCCTTATCACTAATTCTTACATTACTCGTTAGATCGCAGCAGCTCCACTAGGTTATTTAGCTCCACTCCACAGATTTCCACTAGCTCCACTTAATTTCCCTAAAAAGTGAAAAACAGCAGCTGCCTCCTTATTGCTGCAAACCCCTCAATTATGAGATGTAGTAAAATATGAATAAAATTAACGTCAATTAGTTGTAGTCATTTCTTTCCCTTCAAAGAACAAATCCCGAAAAAAGCGTAAAAATAGGCCTCCTTATGATTCGATTTCCCCCTTAAGATCGAGAAAAAAAGCAATTGAAATCTCACGAACCTTTACAATTGATGAACTCCAAATATTTGGCAAATCCTCCATACATATTTATTGGACGCTCCTTTATTCATTATGCATATTCATCGTTTATTGCTTCTATATGAATGTTTTTTGGAAGTATGAAACAACAATGATGTTTTATTTGATGGCAACTTAAAACATCTGATTTCAAAAAGCAATGAATGGTAAAAATGCAAATTAGATAGAAGAGACTTTTTTTATAAGTGACGTCATTAGAAATTAGGTAGTATTTATCTTATAAACCTTTATTCATTGTAAATATAAATGGTGTATTTTTTTCGAAATGTGGTAACCAACCCTGGAAAAATCAAACTTTATTTAATTTTTTTTTTGAATTTTAAGCAGTATATGAAGAACTTGTAAAATATCAAAAGGAATTGTGAAAATTATAAAAAATCTGTTCAAATTAAGCAAATATTAATACGCATCGATTAATTTGACAACAATCCCAATATAATAAGCCTTATCAGGTAATATTATTCACACCGACTCCTCATTCACGGGAACTATTAATGTTTTTTTATTTTAGTATTTGTTTCAGTCATAAAAACAAAATTTGATTGTTTTTTAATAAAAACCGTTTAAAATATCTAAATTTTATAAACATCGATTGCATTATGTGCAAGCCAGCTGAACATTTTATTTTTTAAGTAGAAAAATGCTAATTTTTACTTTATTTTTATAAATTAATAAAACGGCTTCAACAGTTTTTTTTTAAATTTAATTGAATCATTCAAATATTGAGACGTTTCAATTGATATCTTAACGATGCAAATCCAAGGTTTGGTTCGTGAGATAAAGTGGATGACAAAAATGATCTTGGGAGGGCAAAACAAAACAAAACCCCACCGAAGATTTCCAAAATCGAATCAACTCTTGAAATTGCAAATATGCTTTCATTAACACCTTAACGAAATCGGTGCAACTTTTTTTACGTGAGTTATTTGTGTAGAAATTGTCCACGAAAGTACCTACGTACACTCAACTCTGTTTTTACACGGTAGATACGTTCTAACGAAAACTGTGTGAAAAAAATCATGTAAGAAAAAACATGCCGAGTACAGTAAAATCAAGGATATGTTTCAACGTTTAAAAACCGTGTAAATTACTACATGTTTTTAAAAAATCGTGCAAAAAAATGCCCAAATTATGTTAATTCTACAAAATGTAATAAATTAATAGGTTTACTTTATAAAGATAACGAAAAACATTGGTTCACAACTTAAAATTAATTTTGTTTATCGAAATAAATGTATAAAAATATAAATATTGTTTAGTAACTATGCATCATCACTACTTGTTAATATTCGCGCCCGTTTAATGTCGACATTGCTCTCATCACTTGATATGGCTAACACATTTAATGCGCTTCAAGCTTTTGAAGACTTCCGTTTGTTGGTAACTGAGTTGGTTGTACATGCACACTCATACAGACAGATTTCTTTCCGAAAATACTTTAAATATACTCTAAAAACTTCAAAACGTAAAGATATGTTGAAAATTTCAATTTTGATTTTTGGGGCGAGAACTTCATATACCTACTGGGAAATTAATAAATTTAAGTAAAGCTTTTAAGTAGATTGTAATTTTAGCTTTGTAACTAAGAATAAAAAATACGTTTTAAAAAGCAATTATCTCACTTTGGTCGTGAATTTTTTTACATCTGTGTTGATTTTTACTTCACTGCTACTGAAAGAAAAGTCAAGTTGATTTTGATAAAGCTACGAGCTGGTACTCATCCAAATAAATAAAAATACCAATATAAATAATATTTTCTTATCAAGACTATTTTACCGAATGACCAGTTTAAATAAGATATTCTACTTTTCCACCGAAGAAAAATTACATTTTATTCTAGAAATTTTCCTTAACATCCATGGCAAATTGTCATCACTTTACCTAAGCTAATAAAATCATTCAGACGTCCTTGACTTTTGTGAATCTCATAATTAGTGCTTCAGACACCTGGGCACTTCTGCACAGAAATTAATTAAATACTTATGAAAATGTAATCAAGACGCAAAGGCTCTGAGCAAATGCTTTGCATGCAATTTCATATTCATAAAACACTCATTACACATTTACCCAGAATCTCTGCCGTTTTGAGCACACCTGTTGCTTCTGATAAAAGGGAAATTAGTGCATATTCCGTATGATTATATAGAAAGGATGGAAAAATTATAATACATGTGGAAAAAATATTTTATGCAGTTATTGTGGTTAAATTATACGCGAGTGTTTTTGTTAGAAATGATAACAGATAAAAATTCATCACTTACGCTTTTTTTGTGATAAGGTAACGTGCAATTTTTCATTTCTACATCACATTTGCTGATAAAACAAAAGAAGTAATGCATTTTTTTTATGTAGGCTGAAATTAAAAAACAATGATATGAAACAAACTAGCAGCAGTTCGTTAACATCAAAAACTCGTTCAGGTTAATAAAAA
The DNA here is from genome assembly GCA_963942545.1 of Oxycera nigricornis. Classification (NCBI taxonomy): domain Eukaryota; kingdom Metazoa; phylum Arthropoda; class Insecta; order Diptera; family Stratiomyidae; genus Oxycera; species Oxycera nigricornis. The sequence continues at coordinate 96,585,230 of OZ012661.1, read as the reverse complement.
TTAATCCAAAAAATATTATCTTGCTTTTATGAAGCCAGAAAATGTTTTCAGAATTCGCTTTTTAAAGCTATATACAAAATGATTGAAACAAGCCGCGGGGTGCGACCTTTGAGGTCAACACGGTCAACTTCCCAGTAATATCTATATAAACATCAAAAACATTAAACACAATATTAATTTTGAAAATAATACTACTTTAAATAATGATAATGAGAGGTGTTCATAGCATTAACATGAATGAGTTAATATTAATCATATCATCTACGGAAGGGTCCATTGATTACGTAAGGTTTTTGGTCGTGGGGCAGATTAATTTGATTGAATATTCACGTGGATCAATCGGTGGGGGCCTTTTCTACGTTATTTGTTATTTTCATATCGATACTTGAAAAACAAAAGAGCGCTAGCAAAAATGAATGCATTTTTTGTTATTACGCCCACTGAATACATTTTGTCGCGTGATGGTCATTTTGAATAGTTGCGTTCAAAATTGTCATCACTTCGGCATAATTACTGAATTTGACTTTTTTCACGATTTTACATCAATGAGAATAATAATTAATTTTGAATTTCTGTTGGTCTTGAAAAATATTGAATATGCAGTGAAAAATGGGTTCAATTGTATGTAAAAATTAAAATGTATTACACATGATGGAGGAAGTAATTGAAATCTTACGACTACTAAAGAATGAATCTACTAAAAACTACAATTTTTTATTTGATGAAAGCTTTTTAAAGCATATGATCTTGCAAAGTATTGACTACAAAATATTTCACTATTCAAAGCGTTGATTACCACAAATGAAAATTTGATTGAAATTTTGTTGGTTTTCAAAATTTAAGCAAATTTTTATTAAAATTAAAACACTGAAAACTTTTGAAAATTTGTTCAAATTATGCAAATATTATAAAACTTTGATTGAATTTACAATAATTTCCTTAGAATAAAAGATATAAAGTAATATCAGTCGTATGAAACCTCTATACATGATAACTTTGAATGATTTTTTATTTTTAATTTAGTTTTTTCATAATGATGGAGAATGGTTTTGCTGGTTTCTCTCCAAAAACTGATAAGAATGTATAAATTTTATAAACATTCATTACTGTGCTGTGCAAATCAGGTTGTTTTCATGAAAAAATTCTAATATTTCGCATTTTTTTTATTAAATCAAAAAGCGACTGAAACAATTTGTCTATAATGTTGAAAACTACACAAAAATGTTAATACACGTCTATTGACACCTTAATGATGCAAATTTTATATCTGGTTTGTGAGATATGATGAATAACAGAAATGACTTTGAAGGTGATGATGACTGTTAATGATTTTTTATTTTTATTTTATTTTTTTCGTGATCATGTGTAAAAGTTTTGATGGTGTTTTTACCAACACTGTTTGGAGTATATAAATTTTATAAACATTGATTACTGCGTTTTGCAAATTAAGCTAAAAATTTATTGTCTATGTAAAAAATCTAAATTTTTTGCATTTTTTTTCAAATTTATACGGCTCTAACAATTTTTTTAAAAAAGTTGATAGATTCACGTAAGTATTAATACTCTTTGATTGACATTTTAACGATGCAAATCGTATGTTTATTTCGCGAGATATAACGCACGACAAAAATGACCTTCAAAGGGGCAAAACAACAAACCCCCCGACCGAAGTTTCCCAAAAACTAATCAGCTCTTAAAATCACAAAGACGCTTCGATTGATTCCTCAACAAAGTTGATACAACGTCGTTTACGTGATTTATTCTCGTAAAAAACTGTCCACGCACGTTCACACACACATACATCTCTTTTTCTAAAAACACTGTATATATATACTACAGAGACCTCAAAACGTTAAGAAAAATTGAAAATTTCAATTTCGATTTTCTAAGCGATTACAAGAACTTCCCAAGAAGAAATAACAACTCAACTTATGCTTCCCGGTACGAAACCATTTTATGGAAACTAGAAGGCATCAAAAACGGAATATTTTCTTAAATACAAGATATGGCTCCAGGAAAGGTAAAATACGATAAAATCGTTTCTAACTGCATTATTCACAATGGGACAAGTGTACCCTACAAAATCATCATACATGCATTATGAAATCATACTTTAAAAGTAGTAATACTGAATCGATTGCACTTTCATTCCTGCCTATTCCATGCGCTTCAAATATCCACAAATGTAGCCAGCCTCCTGCAATATGCATCTGAATCGATCCCTTTCAATGTTTATTTGTGCTTTGAAAGCATATTCCACTCGGCTAAATCGATTATGACCTATATAGAGAGTACTGTAAACACATTTTCTGAATTGTGAAAATGAAAATGCATTGGTTTTTCCTCTTTCCACTGTAGTTGTCGTTGTCGTCGTCCTCGTGAAAAATATGCACGCTGGAAAACGGTCATTCTTCCAAACTTTGAATGCTGCTGCTCTTTTAATGGGAACAGTTGTTTTCGTATTTCTTGCATGTATGAGTTGCATTTTTCAATTTTTGTTTATCATTCTTAAGTAATCAAGAGACACATTGCATTTTTGTGCATTGTTTTTGACTCGAGCACTCTTATTTGTACAGAATATCTTGTTACGATAGTAACACTTATACATTTATCTGAAAATAATAGGTCCATGTTCAAATCAAGGATTCGCTTTTGAAGGTAAAACTGAAATATCAAGCATCGTCATATTTACTTAGTAAACAGTATTACCTATACTCCAATAAATTATTGGGCTAATCTGAGATAGTGTGTTGAGCTTACCAAATGTCTACAGTAATAACTTCATCCTGTAGCTTTAAAGCAATGAAATAAACCACAAGAATACCAATTTGAAGTCTGAATTCCATCAGCTTTTGTCATATTCACCTAATACGCTTGATTTAGGTATCATCATCTTCCAGCTATTTTGTATCCAACATGTATCTTGAGTACAGAATCATAAAGCTGAACTAAGTTCTTATGTGTACTTATAATGAAACCTGCTTCTAGCCACTCCTGATAAGCACCATCTGCACGTTCTATCGAACTCCTTTGTATGTTCCAATTCACACTCGCATCAATAGCTACATACCGAACAGCTAATGGACATATGGCTACTATCTAGGAGATACATTCATGAATAATCCTTTGAAAATGCATTCTCACTGTTCATATTCAAGCCTATACAGAGATCTTAAATTGCAAATGTTCTTATGGTACAGCTATCTTCCAAAGTCATTTTAAAAGCAGTCTAGCAAAAAATTCATGGCTACGATGCGAAATAAGTAAATAAAAACATTTGGCAAATAAATGCCACACATAAAGCTCAACATGCATCCTACAGGACTTTAAAAATCTGTAGGTGTTTCTGCAATCAGTCTCAAAGGAGTAAAGTGTCAATTGGCAGCCAAATGTCCCAACACGATATAACGTTTAAGTTGAAAGTCGTGACTTGCAGACTTTGCTTCGTGTTCATAGAAGGCAAGGATCACCAAACCCAGTTGGAAGTTTTGCAAGTGGTCTGTTGTTTTCCAAGTTAAAGTAATTCTGAAATGATTTTTGCACTAGGTTTTAAATGGAATTTCTGAAGAAGTTTTGAATTTATTTGAACAGAAGACTGGTAACGCGCCAATACTTTTCAGTTTAAATCATTATTTTTCAGGTATGATTTCATTTTTGTTGTACCACCAAAGGAACACTTCAGTTTGGCATGAAGCCAGCATCCTAACACCTTGCCTAAAGTTGCAAAAGGAGAAGACTCAGTACGAATTGATTACACAATCAAATCATATTTCATGCGATGGAGCATTATGCCCTTGAATTATGCTGGAATCGTGATCGCGTCATGTATTGTCATGTGTGAAAAGGATTATGGTAATGATGGAGTATTTGAAGGGAATTCATATTTCCATGATAGGCGCGTGATAAGAACTGCCTACCGTGGCTAAAGGAATGCGTATCCTTTCATTCCGCATGAAGTTTGTTAGCACGAACGGTAAAAGTAACGAAGACTTTTTTTGTTCGGCTATATTGCTTTCTCACAAAATGGTATCCGTGTGTACATGTGTGGCCCATGACAATTTGTTACTACAGACTTCGGCATAATTCTAAGGAAATCTACACCTGCCATGTTTCCAATTCAACGAAGGGAAATTGAATGGGTATCGATTGTGTGAAACGAATTGAAAATTCCCAATAATTTATGTATATCGAAGTTGAGTGCTGAGATTCGTTTATGCTAGGAGGCGAAATATATTATTCCCGTTTTCAAAATGCCAAGGAAAATCGTTGTGGACCGAAATAGATTGACTCAATTTGTTGAGTGGATTAAATGTTTGAATTGAACAAGTATTGAGGCTGCTGGCAAACCGCTTTTCATCTCGTCTCTATAGCACCTTAGTGTAGGATTAACTAAAAATACTGATCTTGACTCAATTACCAATAACTATTAGAAATTGTGCTAACTAACACTCAACGTTCTAGCTCAATAGCTTATGCTGGTTCCAAAGACATTTCAAGTAATCATCAAAAACCTTTCTTCTTCGTTTGGCCCTTATTTTCCGTACGAACTCAATAGTCTTTACACAGTTCCAAGAGGCTCTAATCCAATTATTTGAATTGGTCTCTGCAATATTGATTGTGGTAAAAAGTTTCGTTGTTTAATTCACATAAAACTTCGCTACGAAATGCAAAATGTTTGTTACTTTAGCAAAAGTTTAAATTAGTTTGACCACTACTACAACCATCAAGAGGGGTAGTACCAGTTCTACTTTATATCCCCTTACGATCACTGCAAAAAACACTCATTGTGCATTTGTTACAGGAGTGTATTTATGAGTTCCAAACAACATTGGAATTGCGTGAAAACATATTACTAGCCTGAAACTGCCAAAGGAACTTTTCTAATTCACGCTTCGAAGTAATTGGTTTCCATGGCGGTGTTTCTTTTTCGCTTATTGTATTAGAGGTTGAGAGTCAACAAGCCTAAGAAAATTGTCGTTGAAATTGATATTTTTATTCTATTGGAAGCGCTGAATTTTACCTAATTTATTCGAAATATATTGAAGGAAAATTATTTTAGGGCAACGGACACTTTCAGATTGTAAGGTCACGTAGTAGCCCCTCACATAGCCACTACAACTGGCTTGCACCGTTCGAACCTTGAAACGTGATTCATCAGACGCATGACCTTCCTTTGACCGAGAGACCGTTATCGGGTCGAGATATTGGATCGCTGGCGCATGCAGCGGCAGTTTTGTTCATACCGTCTACACGAGCGAATCGATTTGTGTACTCTCTGGTAAATTTTGCGCGTGATTTTTTTTTGTAAAGTAACGTAGGAAGTATATCCTCATAAGCTTGTAAATATGATTTGTCTTGAGTTGTTTTTATATCGAAATTAGTTATCGGGCAATTTAGATGGCGGAATCTCTTGAAACGGGATTCGGGGCCAATGCTAGAGAACGCACCCATGACATTACGCGCCAAACTGAGCTGGTCTGCCATCAGTCATCGCACCTCTAGCTAAGTAAAGGTGAATCCGAATTTGTCTGCACGATAAATAGTTCGTTGCCTCGTTTCTGGAACTGAAGGTCCAATAGCTCAACAAAACCCAGCTCTTGTTGACTTGAGTTTTCGTTGCGATATCGTTGGCTATCTATTCTATTCCAAGATACCTAATAAATTATTGAAATTTTTCTTCTACAAATAATAAATGACAATCTTGTTAGCACACTCTTCCCAAGTAACCTGAACCTTCCAATCTAATTTTTGTTAACGTGCTTTGCAACATATACTTCCCGTTCTTTGACTTATTCTATTTTGTAGGTCATCTATTCCCTGTCTCTTCCTTAATTTACCTCATCTTTCATTTTAAACCTGAATTTGAGTACCTGCGCTGAAGTGCTATTCATTATCTGTAAAATTGCTAGAAACTGTTATAGGAGCACAAGTGGCAATGGATATTCCCTATTTATTTCACGTTTCATTTGTGTCATTATCACGCGTCGTCCTTGATTTGTATACAATGCTAGTATGTGTACTGAACAAAGGTGATGTGGGTGAACGGTACAAGGTGGTAGTGGTACTAAAACAAGTAATTTCAAGTGGAAAACTACAAAACTTTAATCATCAACGTCATCAACATCACCATCAGGAGCATCATCGTTCTATTCACTTTCTCCTTCCTTCCCGGTTTGCCTGATGTGGTACTCTTGTCGGCACCTGGGACATTATTCTTGCTATTCACCCTCTCCCACCCTTGTTGAATGATGCTCGGTAGTTTATTGGTAGCATCTGCCTCTGGCTGGGAATGTGGTAAATATTCGAAGGCTTTTACGAGGAATTCAATAGAAAAGCAATGAAATTAAGCACGGAATCGCATCTGAATAATAATTTTAATTTTCATGTAGTTGTGTTCAGATGAAAAGGTAAGATCTCTAATATGCTCAAGGGCAAGACACTTTAAAGTTGGCAGACTCAATGAAACCAGGATATGAAAATTGGCTTCTTCTTCAATGGGAAAGTTTTTTTTGCCCGAAAACGAGTTTACTTTTGTTCCATAAATTCGTTACTTGCAATATAAATTTCAAAGTGAATTTTAACAACAATTAACATATTAATTAAAAGACTACACCATCTACGAATAATCAGGCTAGAATACAAATTTTCTGTAGGAAAACGAAACAATATTTCATAATGAATAATCTAGAAACAACGAACTTCAGCGTAGCTTCCGCAAATGCCAAACAGGATGTGAAAAGCCATCAAAATGCGTTTAAAATGCCTTCAAAAACTTAAATTTACTGTGACATCATGCACTAAAACCTTTCGCGCACGTATTTCTATAATATTTTTTTCCATGATACGAACATTTTCCACTTGACTTTGGATACTACATTTAGTTTTTCCTTGAAGTTGCATCTAACATAAATAAAATATATTTGATCCACTTTGCCAGAATTTTCATTCATTTTTAACCAACTATAATTAAAACAAATACATACAAATTTGTGGAGCTCAAACAAAAATATAAAACCTTTCCAACTTTGAATGTCTATCAGCTTTCCAGAATTGCAAATGAACATTTACAAGTAAACTAGCAAGATCACATCGCGCTTCACCAGTTCTTCCAAGAAACGCAGTTTAATCAAAACTGAAATTCATTTAATTGCCAACTTCTTTCCAAAATAAATCTTATTAGTTCGTTCTTCACTAATTAAATTTTTAAACGGACACTACCATCCTTCCTCACTTTAAAATTACAAACAGTATTTCATATTCAAGTGCTATTAGCACCCTATATTGACCCCACTCCCCACTGCTCAACCAAAAATATTATCACTTCGGAACTTTCACAGATTCAAGTAATGTTCAAACTAGATCACTATCCCGAAGAAGTAATTTTACCACTCAGCACTTTGTCCCACCACACGCCGTGAAAAGGAAGTACAAAGCAAACTTCCAGCAACCAAAAGATGAGGACTTTAAACCATGCGGGCAACTATCCTATCCGATTTCTTTTCAATTTTTACTCTCTATGAGGTGAAATGAGGAGCGGGAAGGTTTGTAAGTGAAAGAACTTTCTTTTCAATGTCGTCATTTACATTGCAAAGTTGGCGAACCTTCACGAATGGCTTTTGGTTAGTCGTCGCCTGGAATTTTTAATTGCAAATTGTTAGCACATTTCAAGTGCCATCTCGCATAGCTATCATCGTTTCTATACATTTAATAACGCCTGACTAGGATTTTATCTATTCAATGATTTTTGAGCTGCTACCGATGGGTAGAATACACCATGCTAGACACCAGAAAGGATAAGATTCGTTGGCTTTTATGCAGCCGATGGGCTACAGCAAGAATACTCAATGCTGGTTTCGTATGAAATAAGTCTAATACATTTGCTAGCTCGTTAATGAGCCATTCAAGATTGTGCTTAGAGCCCCAGTCTGACTGCATCTATGAATGGGATAGTTCTGAAAAAGTGTCTAAAGTGCATTAATTTATAGAATATTGTTGAAATTACAAATGGTTTGTGTGTGAATTGGCCATGATGATGCTTGAAATGGAAAAGTGAGCTTCATGAAAATTGTATAGATAATCTATACAAATTTGCCGAACACGTTTCTACACTTGCTGAAGGCCATTTTAGAAAGGAAACTTTTCAAAAAAATTCTCTTTCACGGTGGATTTTCATCTTATCGCGCTTTCTGCAGAAAGGAAGAAAATTTTATGAAATTATCAACCAAGCATGGAAAAAAATGTGCGTAAGTGTACAAGATAGAATCTAGATTTGGTTGCTTCGAAAAAAACGGACAACTTTTAAACCTGCAAGTGAAGTAAATTCATTAGGAAACTTTTATTTATTTCCCATCAATCAGATTATCATTACTACGTTCGTGTCGCATTGATGATTCACAGAAAAACGGCGTATAGTAGTTTACGAATAACACCATACTAAATTTCATTCTTCACGTAATGTTTTCAATCAGCAAACCTATCCAAGTACTGAGCCATTTCGATTAATTTCGTTTGGTTACCAAAGCAATTGCATGTCCATTTAAAACCTTAAATATGTATGTATATGTGATTAATTTCGAGGAAATAGCATCGGTCCGCTCATGCTGAAATTAGATGGTAGCGTTGCTAATTGTTGGAAAATATCCCCAATTATCCGAAACAACATATCGTAAAGCAGATACTCTACAATATTCCTAAGAACATTTTACGAGTGCTTTCGTGAGGCTATGCTTGCTCTTTCGTTCAAGGAATAATTAATTCTTCAAACCACCATATATAGATGCTTGAACATTTCAGCACTTCCAATGGATTCGTTGTGATGGTAGCTACAAAAGCTGTTAGGAATATTAGCTGCTGAGAGAATAAAACGATTGTTTTAGTTAGAGTGATGCCATTTTCGTTGGCTGGACAAACTTTCATATAGGTTTTGTATGCAGTTTAGCCCACGTTGGGCGCTATTCTTTTTTCAAGAGTTAACTATTATTGTATAAATGTAAAATCCCCAAAAGCAACATAATTGAATATAAATGTCACCCTTGCGGATAGCTACTTACTTCTTAGATAAAAAACCTCATTAATGGTCATTTCCACTCAGTTATTTTAAAACTTTTCCTCAGTCGTGTATTTTATGAACCCGTTCCTACTCAACAAAACACTTCAAATGGTTTATATTCATATTTTTATCCTCTTGGCAACTCTAATATCCTGTATCAAACCACCCAATCCTGTTACTCAACAGAGGCTCATAAAATTTGCCTCGGGTGAAACCCTTTCGGTTGAAGAATGGATTCGGAACGCAAAGAACCTGCTCTACACCCTCGAATTGAAGGCGCCTCAATACATAGAAGAACATGTTCCAATGCCAATAAATGTTCGGAATGAAGGTAATCAAACAACTCTACGGCTTGGCGAGTGCCCCAAAACCCAACCCCAATCCTCTTATCCTGATCCCTGTGGCTTCGGCACTCATCTAATCTTCGATTCTTGGTCTACGTGAATATTGAATAATGTTTATTTGATTGTAGCCAGATGTAACAAATTGTGTCGATTCTCTTGAATTATCCTTTCATTGATCTGATGAGTGGAACACGAAATACAAAGTATTAGGCGGCCTGGCTACCGATAGAGCAACACCACAGCGAAAGAAGACATCTTTATTGCTCGCCACTACAGTTACACTGCGTGCATTGAATAAAAATCAAGCAAAAACAAGGAACTGAGGGAATCAGTCTGGAGCTTTCCGAAGGATGCTTTCATATTTCAGAAGAGATAAATACGATGGAAGTCGTTCGCATCATCATCATAATCATTATTTTGGGTGCGTGCTGTTGATATTTTTCTAGGCTCTGTCGAATTATAGGTACGCCATCTAGCATCATTTCTAATAAATGAGGAAGTAAAATTTCATGGAGGGTTCTGAAAGCTTACTTTTATTTTTTGAATGAGCATAAAAGGCTAAATATATTGTCAAATATATCAAAATAACCCTTTTTGAACTATCAAAATTGTTGTATTAAATGAAAGAAAATGATTTCCTACCCCACCTTTTTTCAGTTGGAATTATCACGGTTGCTTTACAGTTGCCTGTTTATAGTTCATTAAATAGGCAAACTTTTTCTTAAAGGATAGTTTATTGAATCGAATTCACATTTCCAAATAAAATTATTTTTAACTTCCCAGTATATGGGAAGTTCTTGTAATCGCCTCGAAAATCGAAATTGAAATTTTCAACATTTCTTTACGTTTTGAGGTCTATAGAGTATATATAAAGTGTTTTTAGAAAGAAGTATGTATGTGTGTGTGTGTACGTACGTACGTCGACACTTTTTTCTACGAGCATAACTCACGTAAACAAAGTTGTATCGACTTCGTTAAGGTGTCAATCGAAGCGTCTTTGCAACTTTAAGAGCTGATTAGTTTTTGGGAAACTTCGGTCGCGGGGGTTTGCTGTTTTGCCTGTTTGAAGGTCATTTCTGTCATGCGTTATATCTCGCGAACCAATCGTACAATTTTTTTGAACAAGATGTCAATCGACGCGTATTGACATTTATATAATTCTATCAGATTCTATCTTGTAGCCGTTTTTTAATTTTTTTAAAAAAAGTGCAAAAATTAGGTTTTTTTTCAAAAACACAAAATTTTTAACCTGATTTTCAAACCTAAGTGATCAATGTTCATATAATTTAGATACTCCAAATAGTTCTTGTGAAAAAACCAGCAAAAGTTTTTTTCATGATTACAGAAAAAATTTAAATAAAAATAAAAAATCATTAAACGTTCAAGGTCATTTACGTCATTCATTATATCTCGAGAACCAAATATAATCTTTCCATCATTAGGGTGTCAATCGACGCGTATCAACATCTTTATGGTGTTTTTATGTTTTTAAAAAATTGTTAAAGCGGTTTTTACGATTTATTAAATTTTTTTTTAGAAAAGTAGTGTTTTTTTCATAAAAATTTCCATTTTTAACCTGATTTGCACATCGTAATAATAATTGTTTATAGAATTTATAAACTTTTATCAATTTTTGTAGAGAAACCAGCAAAAACTTTTCTCATGATTACAAACAAATTAAATTAAAAATAAAAAATCATTCAAAGTCACCATGTAAACAGGGTTCATTCGAATCATTATACCTTAAATCTCTTATTCTAAAGACATTGTTGTAAAGTCAATCAAAGTTTATTAATATTTGCATAATTTGATTATATTTTCAATAGTCTTCACAGCACCATGTTTTAACTTTAATGAAAAAACTGCTATGTAACCTGTCCCCCCTCCGATTGATCCGCGTGAATTATCAATCAAACCAATGCACCAAAATCCTTACGTAATCAATTGACGCTCGCGTAGATGTTATGATTAATATTAAGTCATTCCAATAACTTTTACGAGAAGTACATTTTTATTATTTGAAGTAGTATTATTTCTATAATTATTATTGTGTTTAATATTTTTAATATCTTTTTAGATATTACTGGGAAGTTGACCGTGTGGACCTCATGGGTCGCATCTCACGGCTTGTTTAATTTATTTTTGATTGAAAAAATTAATTTTCTAGTCCTCAACTTTCGAATATGGTTCACGTAATAATTATAAACACAAATTGCATCATTCAATTTCAAAATTAAATGCATAAATTTATACTGCTCTACTTATCGTGGAAACAGGACCAAAAGCACTTTCAACAAGACATCCTCTTGCAAGCTTTAGCCACATGTAGGACACGTATCCGAGTCATAAGACTTATTATAACGAGAAAACTTTTCTTTTCAACTCCATCACACTTTTTTCCTAGCACACTATTGCCACCAATGTATACTTCGAATGCCAGCAACCCGTCTTGTCCCTTTTTTTACTGCCACATCAAATTACCCACACCAACCCAAAAACGAAAATTCAAATAAGCTGCAGGCTCCATTTTCGGTGTCAGAGCCCAATCAATGGACCGAAACATGGGTCTACGATGGCAAGTTTTAATGTGAGGGTGAGGCAAGATGATAAGATGGTCACTAGTAAATTACGAAAATTAGTCAAAATATAATAATGATTTCGCTGGCCGAAACTTTTCGAGGGTGTGCTAAGAAAAGTTATGTTGACCCAAAAGCCGTATACTTTCTCATTCAAACTGAAAGCATTCCCCTCCTACTTTTTACTAATTTTCCTATTTGATTTAAAATCCATCTATGAAAAGAACTGCTTGCAAACAGTTGTTGGAGAAGGAGACGGTTGGAATTTTTAATTAAGAAGTTCAACATGGAAAGTTGGATAGATGTTCTGTGTCATGGTCAGGTGGAGTTGGGAATGTGTAGGCTTTCTAATTATGGAGGCTTAATCCAAATGAGAAGAGGGGTAACTTTTGTGGAATAAAATCGATCATCCAACTATTTAATAAACTCTTTATGTATTTTTTCTTCTTATTGCCGCTTTTAGAAAATAACGTGATGCTTTTTGATACATTCAATAAACAAAACTAGCGCCGAGCATGAGTAGGGATGCGATTTATCGTCAATTCAGTTTCCATCAATTTCTTGTTAATCATTATAATCGAGACTCTATGGTCCACGTATAAAAAAATTTGCCGTTCCCTTTTTTTTTAAATTTTCAGACACATCTTTGACTTGTAATCAAACATTTTCATACATATTTCATCAGTCCATCTTAAGTTTTTCTTTCAAAGCTAAGTCGTTTCCTATTAATCAATGTCTTTCGTGCCTTTGCATATTAAATCTATTTTTTCATACCAATCTTAACTCAGCTTCGCTCATTTGTCGTTATTTACCATAATGAAAACAATGAATGTTAAAATACGAAACAATAGACATACAGTCCAATTTTTCATATCTCCCATCTATATTTTCTATTATCTACAGTTTTTATTGTACTACTAGTTTTCTTGATCAACTTCTATTTTCCTTTTTATTCTCTGACTTTCTATTCGTTTTCATGGAACCAAAAAGACAGTTGTCCTTAGAATCATTGTACGGTTTATTGTTTATTCTTCCGTTAGCATGTTGTTTTTTGTTTGCCTATTCTTTACAATATTTTGATATAGAGGAAGAATTTCTCCCACTCCTGATACACCATAGTTGCATCTCTTCTTGTTTATGGATATTTTTGCTACTTAGTTTTTAAGCGAGCATTTGTGAAAGACTTGCTTACACAAAAAGTGAGTATGTTGGTTGCATGTTGTTTGCATTTATTGTCCAGAAACTGTTGAAACGAAGGAGGTTGATGATGAGACAAATCAACATCTACCGTTTAACATGAATATTCATGAAGTGGTTCTAAAGGATATTTATTAAAATGAAATGTTTATTCCATTAGCATGGGGAATTCATGAAAACGATGTTTGAAATTTGCTCTGGAAGATGGGGACAGTAATTTTTTTTATTCGGTTTGATAATTTAGTGGAAGCAGATTTGTTGTTCAAACAGATCGTATTTTTGACTTGTGAAGAATTAATGAATCTAAATGAAAAAAAATATGTTTGATGCTCACTCAGTAGTCCGGTGAAAATCGTCTGTAGAAAGGATGAAAATAGAAATTGCAAATCATTCATTCAAATTTTTCTTCAAACATAAATTAAGTATTGCATAGATTTTCAACGTTATGTTTCAAATTGATTTGTTTATTCAATTTTCGCTACACCGATCAACAATTTTTGATATATTTTGGTGTAATAGTTCGTGTTACGTGATCGAAAAATAACGCGAAACATAAAGCATCCTTATATTTTGAATGGTTTGCACTGTGATTTTACTTGCGTCCTTTTCAACAGTTTTGCGAAGTTTGAAAGTGGTTTAAAATTGATTATTTCTCTAAGCAAAAACAATGCTTGAAAAAATAATTAAACTCTTATTGATGAGCGATTATCAGAGATCTTTTTTATAAAAGTTTTAAAATACTCCTTTGATATTAAGTGAGTAACATCTTGGCTTATTAATTAGTCATCTATTTAGGGTATGAACTCAACTCAGACCAAAAATGTTAGAAAGTAGGTTCTTCTGGTTCAATTAGTGGAGCCAGAGTCAATTCAATTGATTTTTTTGCATTTTTCCAATTTGAAGAAATATTTATTTAGTGCAAGGGCCAAATAGAAGAATTGACGGAATTTACTGTATGTGTTGTATGAACCTGAAAAATTTAAAAGGCACATAAGGTAATTATCATCAACGATGAAGAAGTTGTGATATCAATTAATTTGTTTAATGAATGAGGTATATTCCAGATGAACACACTAACTGAACTACAATGAACCCTTCTGCCCCAGTTCTCTATGGCCTACCGAAAATTCACAAAGCAAATATTCCTATTAGACCTGTAGTTTCCTTTTGTAATGCACCCACTTATAAAATTTGCCAACTTTTCAACAAAACCCTTGTAGATGAAACAGGATTTGTGTCAGAATTCTCTATTAAAAATTCCCAAGAACTGACCCAAAAACTTCAAAAGTTCCAAATTTCTGAAAATTCTAGCTTAGTTTCTTTCGACATAGTAAATTTATTTTCCTTCATTCCCATTAAGGATCTTGACCTAGTAGTAAAAGACATTATCTTTGGATAAATTAAAACTAAGGAAAAAGCAGATGAACTATTCAATCTGTACAAAATTTGTAAGGATCAGAATTATTTCAGATATAAGGATGAATACTTCTCGTTTGAAGATGGTTTACCAATGGAATTACCACTTTCTCCACTTCTAGTAGATTTATACATGAATTTTTTAGAGAAAATTATTTTGAGTTCAGTTAATCCCCATTCCTAAAATATACTCTTCTGGTATAGATATGTCGATGACATAATTTGCTTATGAGATAGTACAGATCGTCAATTAAAAAAATGTTTAACCTTTTTAAATAGCCTCAATAATACCATCAAATTTACTATGGAAAAAGAAATAGACCATTTAGATCTTACCATTACTCGTAAAATATCAAAATTAGAATTTAATATTTACAGGAAAAATACTTATTAAGATGTGCCCATTCCTTATAACTCGTTCCATCTATTAAATATCAAGCTGGCTTCTTTTCATTCCATGTTAGGTCGTGCTCTAAAAATTCCACTTTCCAAAGAAAATTTAGAGGAGGAACTTTATACCATTGAAAATATAGCCAAAAATAATGGATACCCTAAGCAACTCATTTTAGGACTTATAAACAAAAAACGTAAATTGAAAATTATTAAAGAAATATATCCAGTTCAAAAAGATGATAATGTTCAATTACGTAGGCCCCATCACTTGTAAATTGTCCAAATATTTCGAATACAACACTGAAATATCCTTCATTCATTCGACGAGAAGTAATTTAAAAAAAATACTATTTAACAACAAAAGCAAAAACGATCCCCTTTCCCATTCAGGAGTGTATCGTGCATCCTGTGATAATTGCGATGCAGCTTATATAGGACAAACAGGTATTAAATAACTTCAGAATGACACAAACAGGTAAGGCAACAATAAATATTCAATATTAATGAAAAATTATCAACGTTTTAATGTATTTTTACATCACCAAACAGCTTTAACAAGCGACAGATATCACGCTCAGAGCGACATGCACGAACTCTAATTGATACATCTCCTAAACTAATTTAGATCCCATTCTGCAATTTTTATGGTAAATTGTATACATGTTAAGCTTTATTTTACAGTAAAAAAAAATAAAAATTAATATGGTCGAAGTTATTGAAAAAAATATTTTAAATATTCACTTCCAGTTTAAATATAGAAAAAAAATTCAAATTCGGAATCTCATTTGAAAATCAAAAAGAACCGTAAATTTTCTATACAAAACACTACATTTATTATTTGATTATAATTTGCATCAATATGAAAATAAAATTTCAAAAAACTCCTGTTGTGAAAATTTGAATTCTATAGAATCCCATATCTTAACAACTAAACATCAAATAACAAAAATATTATGTGTACACATTCATATACCCTAGAAGTACAAATGTGCCCAATATGAACGAATTTCAGAACCTCACTTTTTTTCGTTGTCGGTTTCACGTGAAATGCCCCTCCTGCTAATAACAAAATTTGTGAGTCAAGAAAACAAAGCGTTTCATTTTATAAAGATTTTATTCTACTGAACTTTTCATGCAAAAACTATACTTTATCTGCCCCTCAACAGCATCTCATTGTGGTAATTTTTTTTTAAATTTATATTAAAACTATTATCCTTCATCTCGTCAGAACTTTGAATACCGCATTAAAATTTACTTATTAAAAATTGGAATAACAAAAACTATGTACTGAATTAAATGCTTAAATGCGGAATTAAATTTTGAACTTTGCTTAAGTTTTTCAGTCGATGCATGCAAATTTGCTTTGAACTTTAGTTAAAACTTTACCCTATTAATTATTTTGTTGTAATGATCTGCTAAGGTATTGTTTGTTTCACGTAAGTCAATTAAGAATTGATTTCATTGGCTATAAAATATTTTGAACACTAAAACTTTCTTTCGATCCTATTTTCAATATTTTCCAGCCTCAAAAAAAATTACAGCTTCAGCCCAGCAACAATAAAATCTTTTATAAAGTCTTTTCTTATTCATTCATCTAGATAAAAGTCGTATTCCTTTAACATTCTACAACTTTCTCCAAGTAAATTCCAAACGTTTGCTATCAAACTCGAACCCGTGTTACACCAACAGAGTGTACTTACCAAAATAAACTATTAGTTGAAATATATATTCTCAAGTACCACATCATGTTTGAATTTTACCAAAAAAAAAACACGAGAAAGAATCTTTCTTTTACGTTTCAATTTCCTACTTGATTTCCGATATATTTTTCTGTAGTGTATTTTTATGGTTGCAATTCTTGTCAAAATATTGAACTATTCAACGAGAGATACTCCAGCCGTTTTTGTCGATGACAACGAAAATGAAAACGTAGAAAGTGTGAGAAAGTAGCAATGACGAGAACATGTAGCCAATGCAAGATACTACGTTTATCTTTGATCCTTTTTCGCTTTCGGTTTTCTTTTCAAGCGACAAACCCTACGAAAATTCGAAAGAAGAACTACAACAATGTTACAATGATGGGAAGGTGGAAAGTGTCTTGGAATAGATACAATAGATAGTATTTTCAATTTAAAGAAAACAGATTGTGAAATCTTGATATCGGAGTCATGGAATCAGCACCAGTGTACCAGAGTTAAATGGCATGTATCGTACATTGTGGGGAAAGTTAGATGACAACATGTACTTTGGTACTATCAGGTTGACCTGATTTCGGTGCAATCGATGAGAAGTAATGTAAGCACAGTGGTCCCTTTCATATACATATATTGGGAATACAGGATTGTTTTTGTTCTGCACTCGATAGACATGTTGATGATCGAATGAATAATATGATTAATGGAAAAAAAGTAAAACTGGTCAAATTATTCGAATATTACATCTAATATTATGCAAGTAAAATGTTGTAATTAAAATACACAACGTTTCTTATTTAGACATCTATGGAATCGTCCTATATTTATATCCAGGGAAGAGAATAGTGAATATTACTTGAAATCATAAAATATTCATAAAAATGTTGTTAAGATTAATTCCGTACAATAGTTTTTAAAACTTCTGGGTTGTTCTTTGACTAGCGATCCCAATACAATCAAATACCAAACAAAGCCATTTTGGTCCTAAGACGGTTTTCTTAAGCTTTCAATCGTTCAGTATTTCTAATACTGCTTCCTGGGATGGTAAACCAGGATTGACTCTTCAAATACCTGCGATACATATGCTGAGTTTTTCCTGTCTCCAATTTCTCAAGTACTATTAATATTCCATTTTGCTTTCCACTTATTCTTGGTTTTATCTGCACTGACCCAACTGAAATTCAAACATTAATTAATTCTTTTGATTCCAGTGTAGGCCCCGGGACAGTCTTCCTAGTACTTCCATCAAATTCTTAACCTCCTCACTATGCATTCCATTTCTTATATTTTCAATGCTAGTGTATCCCTTGGTATCTTCCCTAATTTGTGGAAGACAGCTAACATTTTTCCTGTACTCAAGTCTGGTTCCTCTCCAAATGCTTCCAATTATCGTCCCATTTCTTTACTTTCTTGTCTTGCCAAGCTCCTTGAACGCATTGTCTGGAATAAAATATAAAAAGCTCCTTATTGTAGGCTGTCTCCGTTCCAACATGGGTTCCTTCTAAACCGTTCAACCAACATGAATCTCTTTGAACTCACCTAAACTGTCTCAAAGATTTTCGATAATCGTACCCAAGTTAATTTAGTGTACACTGCCTTCATTGGTGCATTTGACATTGTAAACCTTATTGTTCTACTCCAGAAGCTGGCTCGTCGTTGTCGTTCTTGCCGTGCTAATCAATGGGGTACACATTTTTCTCTTTTCCATTTTACCTTCGGCATTCTTCAGGAGTCTATCTTAGGCCCTCTTCTTTTCATACTCTACATAAATGACCTTCCTTTTGTCGTAGCGTCTCGTTGTCTTCTGTATGCTGATGATTTAAAAATTTACAGAGTAATTCGCTTGGAAGAGGATTTTATTGCTTTGCAAAGGGATCTGGGCGCAATCGATTCTTGGAGTCAAACTAATTTTCTCTCCTTTAATGTCCAGAAATGTAATTAAACAACCTTCTATTTAAAGCCCAGTTCAATTGATTATATCTACATGTTACACGATCTACCACTTGCGACTGTTTTAAATTAAATATGATCCTCACATTGTGCCAATAGCCGCAAGTGCTTCTCGTGTCTCCGGGCTCGTATTAAAGCACTTTCATATGTTTACAGACATGTCTTCCTTTGCCAATCCATCCACTAGCATCGTTAGGCCTATCCTTAATATCGCTTGCAAGTATGGTCACCAGTCCAGTATGGTCAGTCCAGAACAATTTCCCTCATTTCGTTACCTTTAAATTTAAAATTACAGACATGCCATATATTCAGTGACTTTTCTTGCTTCAACTTTCTACTTTGAAATCCAAGAGACTCCTCTTGGATGAGTGTTTTCTGTTTCGGCTTCACCACCGTCAATGAAACTCGGACCTCCCCGACTGGTAAGCTTATCGTATTTCAGAAGGTCCTGCCAGATCTGATAACGTATTCAAGGTTCCATATGCTACGACTGAGACTCACTATCATTCGCCGCTGTAACCCCCCCCCCCCATTAAAATATTCTCCAACTTGATCCGTTACGTCAGTAACTCTACATTTTTAATCACCATCTTATTTTACTAGCCTTACTGCGCTATGCATTTCTTTTCGTTTCAGTTTTTATCTTGTAATTGGATTATATTAGTCAATAAGATGAAATCTAAATGAATAAATTTGTGATATTCTGTGTAGATGGATGCAACCTTTTTATTATTTTTTTATTACTTTTATATATTATCTTGAGCGTCAATGGGTTTTAACCACCGGCTTCTGCCCAGTACTCAAAATCCATTGACGGGTTGGATAGATTTTTACTACTGGTGAGAATCACCAGCAGAAAGATATTTAACATTTATATTTAGTAGCGAACCTCAAAATCACAATGTTTGTATCATTTAATAACTGTTGTTTATTGCATCTTTCATGTCTTATTTGACCATGTTTGTATTTTCCATAATAATCAACACTGTAACTAGATTTCACAAAGCTTCAATCGCATCGTGCCAATAAAACTCCCATTATCAAACTGCTTTAACTGGAACGTGATGTTACTTCAAGCTCTCATTTCAAATTATTCTCATGCACAACAAAACAACATCCTTGTCTTTTGAATATCCTTTCTGAGCCACACCCACATGAAACTATGCACATCTCACTGTCCTTAGTGTACATTCCATGATAGTTCACTACTTGCTTATTTTCAGTTCCGGAACAATTCCTTTCTAAATCATCCACTCTCGATAAGCTCCGAATAAACTCCTCTTCGTTTGCCAGGACACAGCATCCTTAAATGCATTTACACACCCGTGCTATTGCTTTTAGTACCAATGTTTGTCGGTGGAGCAGGTATATGCTCATCAGACAGGGTGAGGATACAACATAGCATACGTACATATCTAAGCACATACTGAACATGTTATTCTGCCTCAGGATGATGTGCCATGGAACATTGTTGCACTTTTTGAAGCCATTCTTGTTAGATCAGTTCAGTCAGGACAGGAATAAGGGACAAAGATTATTGTACTGGATTTTCTGAAGTTTTTGGGGGCGTGAAAACAACGTAAGATTTATTGGTTATCGGCAGATAGCTTTACCAAGATAAGTATTGAAAAGTTTTTAACAATCAATGAAATGTTGTGATTGGAGTCTGAAATATTTTTTTTAATTTTTGCAACAGCAAAAATTGGAATTTTAATGTCATAAAAATTGGCGTAAAGCAATATTTCAGGATGAGTATAATCCTGGGAATAATTTAATTAACAGCATTTGCTCGAATATTAGTTACTAAAATAAGCACTTTTATTCTGGTGTTCAGCCTTGTATGATTCTTTCAGAAATTCTATTCATCATATTTCAATTCATCCCGAATCTAGAATTTAAATCTTTGGAGAAATTAGTCATTCGCAAATTCTTTTTAACAAATACATATTATGTTAAATTTTTTCCGGGTTTTTATTTCAACGTTGGGGGGTGGAAATTTTCAAAAGATACCGAACAGCTCCTGCCTCTCGGCGTGCCGGATTTCTACCGACTAAAAGCACCTCCGTTTCCTTCGATCACTCTCCTTCAAAATATTAGTAATTCTCCGTATTTAAAATTTCAGTACATAGTACTTCCCAGACGATAAGAATTGGTATAAGGAATAGTACCAAATCTGTAAGATTTAGTGTCCTTTTAGTTTGATTAATAGTTCAGACTATATGTTTATGAATTATTTCCTGTTGATTACATGTTTGGGTTTGAGTTTAGTGGAGCTGATTGTACTTGCTGCGAACGTTGGTCCTGAAGGAGGAATTTTTTTAGTGTCGTTTTAAAGGAAGTTGGGTTCGCTATGTTTTTAATTTTGTCCAGTAGTGTATTGTAAAAGTTAGCTGCTTTGTTGAAGGGGTATTCTTTTAACCGATCAGTTCTGGCAAATGCTATAGCTATATTATTCATGTTTCTCATTCTGTAAGTGTTTTCCCCTCAATTCTATCTAATTCCACAGTGGTATACTCATTACGGTGTAAATTCTTATGTATGAGTCAAGCCTTGCAAATTCAATTCTTGGGCTGTTTTGAAAACTTCGCTCGTTGGAGTTAGCATAGGGAGATTGTAAATGGTTTTATACGCCTTCGTTACTTGTCTGGAGATGATCATGAGATTACCTTTAGAAGTTTGGCTCCAATTCAAAATGCCGTAGGAAATTTTGGAAAGGAGATGCGCATACATAATTTGGTTTTTTTTTCTTTGGAAAGAAGTAGAAGTGACGTAGAAGACCAATGAAGACAAACAGTTTTTTCCTTAGATCATTTATGTGTGGAGTCCATGTAGACCAGGGCGAATCTGTAGAAAAACGACTTAATTTGGTCGTTGAGAGGGGGCACGCTGATTTTTGCAGGAAAAGTTGGGGAATAACTCGTATGAAAATAATTGATGTATGCTCCCTCTCAAAAAAGTCGGGAATTACAAATTTGAAAAAAAATCGTGTTTTTTCTGCTTGTCTCACTTCTAACTTTAAAAGGGTTCATTTTAGGTCAAAGTTGTGTGACAATAAAAGTTGCGTAATAAAATTTTCTATGAGATAGGATTGGTTAAAAATCCTCAAACATTTAACCCTTGTCGCAAATTGCAATAAATATAAAAAAACTCTGCTCTCTGCTCTTTTATATGTGATAAAAATTTCAAACTTTTATAAGCTAAGTTTCTGACTTGCAGGCTTTCAAAATTTTTGATTTTTTTTAAATAAATTTAGATTGCACAATTATTATGGGCAATCTACTGAATCGATTTTGATAAAAATTTGTTTGCTGTTTTATGATATTGTAAAAAAATTTAAAGCAAAATATAAAAATCCTAAGGGCTTTTTTACCCCTATTTTTTATATTTATTGCAATTTGCGACAAGCGTTAAATGTTTGAGAATTTTTAGTCAATACTATCTTATAGAAAATTTTATTACGCAACTTTTATTGTCAAACAATTTTGAACTAAAATGAACTAATTTAAAGTAAGGAGTGAGTCAAGCAGAAAAAACACGGTTTTTTTCACATTTTTAAACATTTCGATTTTTTTTAATGTTCCCGACTTTTTTGAGAGGGAGCATAAATCAATTATTGTCATACGAGTTATTCCCCAACTTTTCCTGCAAAAATCAGCGTGCCCCTCTCAACGACCAAATTAAGTCGTTTTTCTACAGATCCGCCCTGGTTTAATGTTAGTTTATCGTCTATTAGAAGTCCTAGATATTTTATTTGTTCTACTCTCTGGAGGCTTGTGTCATTGATTTATTTATTTGCGAGAGGCTTAGATAAATGAAAAGAAAACAACAATGGGTTCCAAACAAACTTAAACTAAAGATCTAGACGACAGATTCATCTTTAATATATTGTTTCTTCAGTTAGTCAATACAGACTGATGTTTGCTTCAATTTAAAAACTAAAAATTTAAAAATCAAACAAAAAGATGGTCTTGGATCATATAGCTCCACTGAAACTAATTTAAAAATGCGGACAGTTACAAGATAAATAGATGCTATTCTTTGGAGGATTTCGGCACATCCTTTTCTTACAAGGCTCTTTATTTGCAAGATTAGAAATGATTTCATGCTGAAAGTAAAACTGGTAGAGCAGGTATAGCTCACTTTTTAGAGATCTAATTATTGTTTTGGGATCTTTTGGTTCAGAATGTATACATACATTGTCAGCAAAGACTATAGTTTTCATTTTAAAATTGTAGGACCTAAGCTTGCCTCTTTAGACTAGTCCAGTAATTGAATGAGCATATTTTATTTTTACAACAAATGTTAACAAGTTTGGATAGAAGCCCAATATCCTTAACCGAGTTAAACACTACTTTCGAATCAATGGCGGGGACTTGAATTTTTATAAAATTTGGTCTTTCATTTTTTTAATGAATATCCTTGCATAGTAGTTTGGTATGGCAATGAAAACGTTGACCAAAAAATTTCCATGATCTAATTGATCACTTTAAATTTTTGATGAGATAAGTTGGAACGTATTTTAGACGAGTTTTTTTCTTTAAATGAAATTAAAATAAATTGAAAGTGAGTAGTTTCGTGAAAAAATTTAATCTGCGATTACTATATTACTAAGTAGAGCAAATTGTTTGAAGATAATTTTTTCTATATTCTTCTTTTTTTCTCTAACAACGTCATGAAAATATTACATGTTTTTGGTTTGTTTCGTCATTCAAAATAGATATAATTCAAGTTTGTGTTGGTTAAAGTGACGACGGCTTAATTTAGCAAAGAAAATATCAGTTTTAGCTGATAAAATTACAAATTAGCTTAACTATCTGATCATCAAGCTTACTAAACAACTTATAACATTTAATTTGTCTGGGCTTCGTCACAACCGCCACAACAACATATCCTAAAAATGTTTCCTTAGAATAAAAAAGTAGGAATATGAGAACCTAGTTGTAAATATTGTGTAAATATCTCATATATTCTACTTTCCCTACTTATGGGTGCAATTAAACCATTATCAGAATCGTCGATCGTAAAGGTCGGCCATACTAGATTATCCTTCCTTTATTCTACGCTGTTCCGTTTCATCTATCTCGTTCATGGTTTTATTGCATCTGTCCATTGTTCAAAGCACCCGAATCCTTTCCATGAACTTTTCATCCACATTATGGTAAGATTTTTCATGTGGATCTCGTGAAGGGTAAGACAGTCAGAGTCAGTTCATATTCATTTTTGCTTCATCGTCACTAAAAATTTTTGCATTTTAACTAAACTCAATTTTTATTTCTTAGTTAATCTTGCTTTCCATAATTTTTCAAGCCCATCTGTTAACAAAATCAAAGCAGGCCATACCATTGCCAGTTTATCTAATTTAACTTTCATTACCTTTTACTACCTTTTTGCTATAATCGGTTCAAACATCTTTTTATCAAAAATTTATGCTAACTCAAACTTTAGAACCATCTATTCCATGAAAATCATGTTCAAAATGCATTTCTTATACTCTGTTTAGCAAAGTTCATTTCTTTGCTCAACTTTCATTGTTATTGAATAGGAAAAACTTAATAATAAATCTTTACTCTCATAGTTTATATACACGCTAAGAAATTTCAATTACAGACAACTTGCAAGGATTCACTGAAAAATGACTCTATTACTATGTTCATCAACATTCATGTTTCTCTCTTAGTATCCTTCATAATATCTTCTCGTACACATCCTTGAGTTATTAACTCATCGAAAACTTTTCCAGCTGTCAGATAAACTTTTCCGAGAAATCACATCCACAATAAATTGCATTACCGTGTCGTGTCTGCTGTTGTTACAAATATAATCCTAGAACGGATAGTTTGTCTGATCCCTAAAACAGAAGATTATTTGTGCAAGTCACAATGGGATAAAGAATGGATCGGTTGCTGCGACAGAAAAGTTGAAAGTCAACTCTACCCAGGAAACTTCATCAACTACCCGCTGCTGATGCAACTGCTGTTGTTTTTCATGTCAATATAGTCATATTATCCTTGCTGCCTTACCACAATCAGATACTCATGCCCATTTAAAATGGATGCTAGTGCACTGAAAAATATCTGATTAAATTTTAGAATGGTCTTCTTGATAATGTTGGAGTCGCGTACAATGAGTCCTTTTTCCATTCAAGGTAGATGTTGACTCGAATTGAAATTGTTTCAATATGCTGCTTGATCCCGTGACCCAGATGTTTGCAAGTGGTAGTGAACGTGTTATGTTTTACGGATATGAAAATAGTGTTTTTCAGTATTCAGTATATTCTAGGAGCATAGATCATTGCCATGAATTTCAGTATTTTTTGGAAGATTGTAGATATCAAAAGTATAAATTTTTAAAAAATTATCATAAAACCAATGTAAACAGATTTCTAATTATAATTCAATTCTGAACAAATAATTTTTTTAGGTACATTTTCCGAATTTTCGTATCATCTTCAATCTGCTAGACTATCTAAATTGAAATAATCATGAATTTTATACAATGAAATCTTCAAAATTTCAATTTAGCAAGCACTGTTCGTATATGTAGACGTAAAACACAATAGCATCAAAGATAACCCCTTCCATTTCTTTTCGTTGAACCATACAGCTACGTTCAAAGATGATGATCCCATTTTTCCAAGCCAGCGAAGAAACAATGTCATAACTTTATCTCCGTACAAAAACTTATCCTATAAGAAGCTCACGGTGACAGGAAAGAAAACAAACTTTTCCCATCAGATACTCTGAATTTTAGGTTGCTATGTCGCCAGCAAGATTCAACGAATTCCACTTGTTGTTGCCGTTTTATGCGCTACATCTAGCACTCTTATTCATACGGTTGTAGTGAAATGGAACAAAAAAATAGACTTTTTTAAAGTCAAATTGAAAAAACAGCGACCAGAAAAAATAATAACACAGAAAAACTGTTAAGAAAAAATAGAAGCATTAAGAAATTCAATTGCAATGTGGAAATACGCTACTGAGTATGCTCGAATACAATAAAATCCAAAAAATACGCCATTCGTATTCGTACAGTGTAGTCTTTTCGATAAAACATTGGAAAAAATCATTTTAATTCGTCTATTTTCTAAATAAAAAATGCAGCAAAATATATATATATATATATATATATATATGTGTGTGTATGTGTGTGTGTGTGTATTTGACCATAAATATTATTCTGTAATATCCTAGATACGACCAAGAGCCCATATTTTATATTCGAATGTCTTCGCAAATTGTACCTAATTCATAATTGTGGATAGGCTCGTGTCCAAGATTGAAGATTGTTTTTAATCAATTGCCGAAAAAGAAAAGTTTTAGTGAAAGATGTTATATGCATGGGAAGAATTAGTTTCGACTTCGGAAACATTTAACAATATGCAAGAGACGACCACTTAGTGGTGTATTATCTGCATTAACCAACGGCTAATCATTTGACGGGTCGAAGGTCAGTAATTTGGCGCTAGTTCTATGTTGGATTAGCGATCATGTTAAGGATAAAGAATTTATGGGAGTTGACGGAGTGTTTTAAGGGGGATAGCCACTGTGACGGCCGAAAAATTAGTGATTCTTAAATTTTTTTTGACCGAGTAAGTAGAGGAATTTTTGGATCGGGTTTTTTTTTATTTTATTAATTACACATCTAATAATTTTTCCACAAATTTGTATTAAAAAATATTAAATAGTTTAACAATATAAACGATGCCGTAGCGCCTGAAAAAAAATTCCCCCTCCATGGTCGCATCGATTTTTTAAAAACCGGTACTCTAAAAAAACAAAAAAAAAAATTTTTTTGTAATCTGTATGAATGTAGCTATCTTTGTTCGTAGCCGTTATTTTTTATTTTGATTTTTCACAAAATGGTAACCGATTGACAATATTTTCATTTTTTCGACTGTTTTTTTTTGGTTTTCAAATAGTTTAAAAAATAGTAAAACACAAAAATTTTCAAATCGGGTGCGCTTAACCTTAACCACTACTAAGATGAACAAAACAAAAACAAAAAATTAGACATCGGTTAATAATTGTTCGAGTTATTGATGGGACCAGTTCAAAAAAAGTCGTTACGAGAAAAATCCGTTTAAAGATTTTAGTCCATTTCTCTCGTAATGAAATCATGTATAAACAAAAATTTAAAATTTTCATACCTATATTAAACTATCGAGACCTGGACCATATGACAGTTCTTCCTCTTCATCTGCAGGAGTCTTGTTGACTTTCTTAATTTTTTTATTAACTTTTTCGATGCGATACTGAGCAGCTGATCGGCCTACCTGCTCTCACTACAATCATTGTAACTTAGTTAATTTTTGAAATTTTGACTTGCAATTTTGTACACATATTTTTGAATATATAAGCTTTGATTTAAAACAAAAAAAAATTTACTTTTTTTTGACCCATCACAATGGCTATCCCCCTTAAGCTTTTTTGAGGATTTATTGAAAATAAACAGCAAAATTTCTAGAGAAGATATGATTTTATTGTCAATTCTTTTTATAATTGAAATATTATTTTTAAATAACTTCATAAATTGCATTCGAATTTCTTTCAGGAAAAAATTCAATTTTGCCATTAACGCCATTAAGGGGGGGGGGGTAAGGTTTGACAACTTTTTTTTTCTTCCATTTTTTTCCTGAAAGTACAACATCTGAAGAATATTGTATTAAATTTGTAGGTCAATCGGAGTAAAACCAACGAAGTTACAGTAGGTTGAATAACCGAACCTCTTAGGTTTGCGCGCCTTTTAGCTACCTGCGCTGAGCGGCGGCGAGCGGTAACTGTTTCGGTCTCTATTGTATTACTTTTATCGACAGGAGCAAAAAGATGCCTTAGATAACGTGAATGATAGTGATGTACGGTATGGACCCGGCATCGATGATGTCATGTACGTATTTTATAAGAAAATCCAGTTTTTCTCAAGATGTTTTCATTTTTCAGTGTACAAAATTTTAAATCGATTTTCCCAAACATGTAATTTTTAAAGTCGGTGACCAGCCTACAGAAAAAACTACTGAACCGATCGTTTTGAAATTTTATACACATATTTTACATATATATATCTCTCTGGTGACGTTGAGTTTTTTTTTTAAATAAATTCTTATCAATTTTACAATAACAAATAGGTCGATTTTTTTCGTCAAAAATCGTTATTTTGGCTTAAAAATGGTGCCAAAAATTAAAAAATTGAATAATTAAAAAAAACTCGACGTCACTGGAGAGATAAAGTAATAAACTGGGGAAAGCATTTTGATTTTTGGGTTTCAGATGATCCAGTGTTGCTGTAGGCTGGTCACCGCGCAAAAACTTTTTTTCTTGGCGCCTGCGGAGATCTACAATAAATCCGCTATTTCTTTCTATTTTTGGACAATTTTTTTTTTAAATATTCTTCACTTGTTGTACTTTTAGATAATACTATGTAAAATAAACCTACAGTAATAATTTTTTCCAAGAAAATTCATGAAATAAAGCTATTTTTTAGATGAAACAAACCTTACCCCCCCCCCCCCCTTAATGGAAGACGAAATTTTTTTCGTTCAACTAATTTTTACTTCCAAATAAGCCTTATGACTTTCAAAGACCATCCCAGCAATCGAGCACGAATCAAATGAATTGTATCCTTACTTTTATTCAATGCTCAACCAACAGCTATGCAACATTTCCACCGCAAAGACGTTTTCCATCACTTTTCACAAGATCTCGGCACCTGAAAAGCCATAACGAAAAAGCTAATGATATATAACATTGAGTTTCATTGGACTTGAAATTTTTCTCTGGCATTTATTTACCTTGTGTTTTCGTCTGCTATCGTCACCAGTTTTCCGAAACAACCGGAATGAGTTTCTTCTTCCATTTACTTTCATCTTATCTGGGCATTTTCTAGTTTCAGACTTTCCAGACGCTGGTAATTTTCTTTTCATTTCATCGTTTTTTTTTCTCAGTGTGAATATAGCCTTTTACACGAATAAATAAAGATATGGGGAATGAGCATGAATCTATTTATTTACTATAAAGAAAATCAAGTCAAAGTCTGCTTTCAGTACTGACAAATTGAGGCCATACAGCCGGGGAAGTTGTTGAAGTACGATGAAGTTTGAAAGAATATTTAAAATTAACCATTGATGAGCATTTTGTTCAGAAACAAGGCTACCGTGATAAGTTTTCAAGCCACAGCTGGATACTGTGGGTTTTTCAGTAAAGCAAAAGGGAAAAAGGCTAGAGCAGAGGACGCATCTATTAACTTTTTAGGTAAGTTAAAGTAGTTAAGCTACGATGATAAGACTAACATTTGCATAATAATTTATAATTAACTTTAATTGTGTTGCTTAACGAATCTGATTATATGTGGATGTTAGAAATTTTTGAATTTCTATGGCTAATTAAAATTTTCTGGTGGCTTTTTAAGAGTATCTAACAATTTGAAGAATTTACACACCCAGGAACCATTTTGATTCATATCACTTTCGAAGTATATTCTATCATTTTAAAAGTAGGCACTGAGAAACGCAGCGACGATGCGGTTATACTATTGGCATTGCAAATAAAACTAACAGATAAATAGTCTACCACACATATCTTGTACCTACTTCAATCTTTGCATGTAAACAGTGGCCGAAAGAACTATAAGTTCATCCTATTTTTTTCCCACTATCACATTTAGAAGTTATAGTCGATTACTTACTATGTAACAAATAATAACGGAAAGAGTGGCTGTCCTATGAACCATGTGATTTTGCAGTACACTGTTACCAGGCAACTGATAAGTGAAATTTGGTTGAAATTAGTGCGAAAAAAAATTACACGTTCACTGGCATTTTTGGAGTTTTTCTTGACCAGATTAGAGTTTTTTCGTGGTTTAGTAACTCTTGAAAAATGATAGATAACGGTATAATTTCAAGAGAAATTATTTTATTGAAGTTATCCGTAGAGGATGCCACGAGGTAAAAGTTTGACCGAGGCTGAAAAAACGAAAATAACTTGTTTTAAAAGAACAGGATGGTCGAACAGCCACGAGGTAAAAGTTTGACCGAGGCAGAAAAAACGAAAATAACTTGTTTTAAAAGAACAGAATGGTCGAACAGGATAATTTCTGCGGAAATTCGAAGGTCTTCAGGTTACTACACCTGAAGACCTTTCAGTATTTTTTTCAACGTTGGGAGGTGGAAATCTTCAAAAGATACCGATCAGCTCCTGCCTCTCAGCATGCCGGATTTCTACCGACTAAAACCACTTCCGTTTCCTTCAATCACTCTCTCCATCAAAATTTAGTAATTCTCCGTATATAAAATTTTCGGACATAGTACTTCCCAGACGATAAGAATCGGTATAAGGGATAGTACCAAATCTGTAAGTTTTATTGCCCTTTTAGTTAGATTAATAGTTCAGACTATATGTTTATGAATTATTTCCTGTTGATTACATGTTTGGTTTTGAGTTTGGTAGAGCTGATTATACTTGTAAATTACTTCGAAAGTTGGTCCTGAAGGAGGAATTATTTTATTGTCATGATCTTAGCAATCCTGATTAGATAATGATGAGTCGAAAATTTGGTGGCGGAACTGTTATTGTATGGGGTGCGTTTTCTTACCAAGGAAAGTTACCGCTGGCAAATATTTCTACGGAAATTAATTCCGAAAACTATACCAGCATGTTGTTGGAAACGTTCCCTATTGATAATTTAGAAGAAGCAATAGGGCGTGAGTTCATTTTCCAGCAAGACAATGCTTCCATCCATAGATCCCGAGTTTCCCAGAAGTGGTCTCAAACCAAAAATATTCCTGTTGTCGAGTGGCTTTCGCTAAGTTCGGACATAAAATACATTGAAAACTTGTAGGGTATCCTTGCAGAAAGACAACAATATTACCCGGTAAATGAACAGAAATTTGCAATAAAAATTGCTTGGAACGAAAAACCGGAGAGCATTATTCAAAAACTGATTAATTCTTTACCGTATCGTCTGGTAAGCCTAACTGAGGCCCGAGATGCAAAAACCAAGTATTCATGTTATGTAGAGATGATTGGGCTCAAAAATCCAAAACGATCATGAATCGTTAAATCAAATGATTTGGCCACACTGATTTTTGCAGGAAATGTTATAAAATAACTCGTATAACAATAATTGACTTATCCTCCCTCTCAAAATAGTCGGGAACATTAATAGAAAAATCAAAATGTTTAAAATTATTTATAAATCGCTTTTTTCCAACTTTTATCACTCCTAACTTTAAAACGATTCATTTTAGAGCAAAGTTTTGCGGGAATAAATGCTGTGTAATCAAATCTATATAATATGATTGGTTAAAATTTCAATTTTTTACCCTTGTTTCAAAATAGTAATAAATTTAAAAAAGCGGAAAATCCCTTTTTTTATTTAACTTTTTTACCACGTGCATGCACTTAGGATCATCATAATTTGCCAAAAAAATCTCCATAACATAATAAAACAGCACAGAAAATCATCGAAATCGATTCGGTAGATTGCGCATAATAACTCTGCAATTTTATTTTTAGATTCAAAATTTTTGAAATCTTGCATGTCAGAAATTAAAGCATATAGACGTTTGAATTCACTTCAACTATCACATGCATTTTACAAAATTCAAATCGCATGATTAGGGCGGCCCAAGGAATTTTTGCTAAACTTGGTAATAAATTCTAAAACAATGCTGCGTGGCAGCGGACTCACTCGATGGAAACATGGCTGCTACGACTGAATTCGTGTGCTGTTTTATTATATTATAAACATTTTTAGGCGAATTATGAAGATGCTACGTGGTAAAAAATAGGCTGTTTTTCTCGTTTTTATATTTATTGCAATTTTGCGGCAAGGGTAAAAAAATAAAATTTTAACCAATCATATCTTATAGAAAATTCAATTACGCAGCTTTTAATCCCTCACAACTTTGCTCTAAAATTAATTGTTTTAAAGTTAGGAGTGAGGAAAGTAGGAAGAAATCGATGTTGTTAATTAATTTTTAACATTTTAATTTTTTTAATAATGTTTCCGACTTTTTTTAGAAGAAGGATTAGTCAAATATTGTGAAACGAGTTATTCCACAAATTTTTCTGCAAAAATCATTGTGGTCAACGGGCAAATGTAGTCGTTTTTTTTACAGATTCGCCCTGGTCTAGAATTGCACCCGAACATTTTTTCAATGGATTGGAAGTTTTAGTGATCGCTGGGATGTTAGCTACTTGGACCTTCAATGAAGGTTGCATTCCCCTCATTAAAATGATGGATATTATGAATGAACGGATAAAAACCCTTGTGATCTTAAATTTGCATCAATTCATGATCGACATAAGTTGTACAAAGTTAAGAAAAATAACATCGATGCCGAATTGCAAAACAAGGCTAAATTAATGAAGCAACAAAAAATTGAGTATGCTGCAGATACAGTCTATCTGCCAGGATTCGCAGGTTGAGCGTAAGTGAAAACTATTTTGATATTTTACGAAAATTTCAGTAAAAAAAACTTTAAACGCGTTTTTCTCAAAACATACCTTTTATGTGTGCGTCGCAGATTTGTGAAGAAAACTACTCATCCGATTTACTTGAAATTTGTGAAGTGAATCTAAGCCTTTTATCTCATTATATATACATTTAAAATTTCATTATCTTTAATAGATTTTTTGTATACTTTGATAAAAGATTCATTTTCGGCGTTTTAACAGAGTACTCTCCGCTTAATATTATGTAAATCAACTTAATTTTATGTTTATCGAAATTTTGTTCTACTTTTTAATTAATGAACGTATATTTGTTTCGCACTCGTACTTGTTTAAGTACTATTTAGTCCTTGTTGTGTTAATAATTTGTTTTTTAGTAATAGGAATTATTGGAATTTATTATGTTCTTAGTATTTTATTAAACATGTGCTTATAAAATACTATTAGTTATCAAATTAGATGAGATAGATGAGATGCTATATCGGTTTAGCACAAACCCCATGCCCAATTATCGTCAATTACACCGAACAATTTTCCAAAATTAATATTTAAGCTGACTCTGCAGAGATAAACCACCACTAAACTAACTCCCATTTCAAACTAACACCACCCACCGGTAAGGCGGCAATCAATACAACATTGTACGCTATATTTTCAACATGTTTGCTTTCAATCGATTTTAAACGCTTAGAAATTAATTTGTTGCGACAGTAAAGCTGTAATTTTGTTGAAGAATTTGAATAAATCTTTTCAGAAATTAATTAATGGAATTCTACCATGAAACATGCTTTTCGATTGTGAGCCTGTGTGAAGGACAATGTTTTACCACCCGTGGATTGTGTGGAGTGTGCTTGCCGGACGCATCTTCAATGGCCATTGTTCTGCCGATGTGGCGACTAATTACTGTTTGACGCAATTACAATAAACAATAGCTTAATCACTTCAAAATTAACAACGTTTTAATTTGGCCACCATGCTGCGGCGTCCAATTGAATTCAATGATTTCTTGCATAGCTATGTGCTTATTTAAGGGAACCCACCCTTCAAAACGTAAACGTTTTCCCGTTGATGTTTACCAGAAACCATGAGTTGTGATGTCGTCAATATGTAAAGCAAACTTTCAGTTAAATATCACCCTCAGCGTATTTGAAATCAGCAATCGTTGATTAAACAACGAAAGTCCATGCAATCAACTAATGGAGTTAACATCGTGTGCCAAAGACAGTCTTCCATTTCGTTTTCATTCTCAACGAAGGTATGCGCACAAATCTAAGGAACCATCCTGCCAACTGAAAATGTATTTAATTGTATTTGAAATCACATTAAATTGTCAGACTTGGAATTTCGTTGCTTTTTAGCGAAATGAATGACGAATAATGAATAAACGTACATATTTGCATAGTGGTTTCGAATGTGGGGTAGCTGAAAAGTTTGTGGTCTCATCATCGAGTTGAAATTCACAACCAACATATTTGCAGGTTGGTTGATGTGCGGAAGTTGGGTGAATTAATGTGTTTTGTGACATGATTTTCAAAGGAACGGTTTATTCGAGAGAGTTTATTCTAATAGTTTCCAATTTAATATAGGGAAAACTCGTTAATAATTTCAAATCAAGTATGTCTTTGTATCATCCAAAACTTTGTGTTATTTTAAATTATGATGATTTTGAAAACAAAATCCAATGTTATCGAAATCTATAAACAAACACGAGGGTTGTCTGAAAAGTTTCCGACCTGAAAATGAAGATGGAAGCACTTCTCAACTAAAGGTGGGAAATGAGTTGGTGCATGTGTTGAAAATACTCATTGGAATTTCAGTCATTTTGCATGGTCAGTTGTTGTTAGACAATCACTTAAGTAAGTCGTTGAGGGTTTTCACCAAAATGAAAAAAAATGGAGGGCCAAGCTGTCATTAAATATTTGTTGTTGAAAGGCAACTCGCCCACGCAAATCAAAGGTGAGTAGGACGCTGTATATAGAGACTCTGTACCATTATTTACGACCGTGAAATTTTGAGTAGCTGAATTTAAACGTGTTCGTACCAACTTTACCGATGACGGGCATTCAAGAAGGCCGAAAACTATGACAACCAGCGATAACACCGAAAAAGCTCATCAAATGGTACTAGATGACCATCGAATTAAGGTTAGAAAGATAGCAGAGGCTATGAGCATATCTAAAAAACGCATTCGTCATATATTGTCTAAATAATAATACTTGAGTAAGCTATCCGCGTGTTGAGTGCCGCGTTTGCTCACTTTGGATCAAAAACGCATTCGAATGAACATTTCCAAAGTTCTTTTGGAGCGGTTTAAGCGTAACGAGTCCGATTTTTGCATTGATTAATAACTGAAGATGGGACTTGGATCCACCACTACACTCCTGAGACGAAAGAACAGTCAAAACAGTGGGTTGCAAAGGGTGAACTTGCTTCGAAAAAGGCTAAGACAGTTCCTTTGGCCGGGAAGGTTATGGTGATTGTTTTTTGGGATAGCTTCGGAATTTTGCTCATCGATTCTCTTCAAATAGGTGCAAAAATAACGCAAGACTATTACGCATCATTACTTGATAAACTAAAGACAGGAATCGCAAAAAAAATGACCGCATTTGAAAAAGAAAAAAGTGCTTTTCTATCAGGAAAGCGCGCCTGCTCACACTTCAGCTATCGCCATGGCTAAAATTCACGACATACACTTTGAATTGGTTGAAAATGCACCGTATTCTCCAGATCTAGCCCCTAGTGATTTTTCCTGTTACCTAACCTAAAAATTTGGCATACTTATACGCCTATAAAAAAATTTAAAAAAGTAAGAGGATCGCTGGAAAAAATGTGTTGACTTAATAGGAGACTATGTTGAAAAATAAAACTAATTTTTAAGAAAAATGCCTTGTTTATTTGTTAGGTCGGAAGCTTTTCAGATAATCCTCGTAGTATATATTTTTCTTATACTCCAAGACAATTGGATACTTCGCCAACAATAATGGTAGGCTTCAATTTGAAAGACTTCTCTATTGACTATTCATGAACTCATTGTGCTAAACAATGAATGAACATCAATAGTTCAGTTAATACATTTTTCGTACAACAATGCTACTCTTCTTTCAATGAAAAATATATTTATTTTCTCTCGTCATGAAATATCTGCTTTTAAATAAACTGGTTATGAAAATTGAGCCAAATAAAATCACAAGAGTTGAAAACAAATTCTTTAAATTTTATAGTAAAAATCTTCATTTTGAATTGAAATTTTTCAACTTTTTCTTAGCGAAGATTCGAAATTATTTACAGATAATACAGATTTCATGGAATCAAACTGCAGTTTTCTAAACTATTTTTCTTTTGTGCAAGCTATTTTTTAAGCTGAATCAAGTGAATATCCTTATTTTGGTGAAGTTTCGTGCGTTCAAGTATGGGCCAAGTATTCTTAACTTTTTTAGTTCATACAAAATGAGGATTTTTTGTCATGTATTCCAACTCTTAATACAAACCTTTCAGTAGGCTAGCTATTTTTCAGCTTGAAGAGGTCACAATCTTTATTTAAGCATAGCTGACTGCTTTCCCGATTCAGCCACATCTTTTCAATTTGTCTTTGTAACACAGTCCAATGAGCGTGAATAAATAATTCGGAAGTGGTTGACATCCCTTCGTATCAAGTTTTGAATAGATGAAGTATTTTTTTAGCTTGCGGACGCTTAAATCTTGATTTCAGGAAAGTTTGGTGATTTTCATTGATAATGTGCAAAGTATTTCAAATATTTTTGGTAAGTTAAGTTAAATGTGTTCACGTGAAGTGGCCCACCTCATGGCCATCGCTTCAGGGTGTTCAGTTAGGCACGTGTAGTGCATTTACATTGTCGCATTACCTAATAGTTTCCAGCAAGTTTCGTGAGCTAAGTAATATTGTGGTCGCCTCTCGGCCTATTACTTGTGAGAATAGCGCGATCAATGCAGATTATTAAACTACAGATATTGGCTGGATTTCTGTGAGAAAAAAACTGCCTTATTTCCTTGTTAAGGGGGCGTCTATTAATTACGTAAGGGTCTTGAAAGTAATGGGTATTCAATTAAATCCTTATACGGGGCAAGCGGAAGGAGAGATGGCCAAAAGCTTTTCTTATATGGGTGTCCTTCTTATATTGAATTTGTTATATTCAATAAAGTGGATTTCGACAGTTGGAATTCTTCTCAAATAACATCAGTTCAAATTTCTTGTAGAAAATTACACATATGTACTTCAACGACTTTCCCATTTTCACATCGAGAGAATAATTGAGAATCATTTCCGCCTTTTCAGTCGATCTTTAAACAACATTCAATATCTATTATAGAAAAAATAATGGATACCTATTAATATAAAATCTTAGGTAATGAAGGAAGTTCGCCAAGGTGTTATTAACCCTTTACAAATGAGAATAACTACCCAAAAACTTTCGAATACAATCTTCAAGTGATTAATGAACACTCCCTCACGTTTTGAAAACGATCGAGGGAAATCAATCCTTGATATATGCGTCTGTTAGTCAAAATTGCTCAAGGAAATATCAATAATCAAGCCACACGCCTTTCAATACGCATGTACAGAACAAGACGAAGTGACAAATATAAGTAGCATCGCTTATAATTGGAAGATTTAGGGCAAAAAATGGCTAAACGCCAAATTTGGCAAAAATCACTCAACATGAAAAACATACATGTTCACATTCATATGCTTTATTATTTTATGCATGAAGCGTTCGTATACCTTGAATAGAAAATCTTATATTTTATTTTTATTCGAATAAACGCAAAGCTAAGCTTTTGCTATTGTATTAGCAAATTCTTTTGGTGTTTTCTTATAGTTTTATTTCATATCTTCCTTCATTTTTATTACGGTATATCAATAAAAAATGTTTATTTTCTTTTTTGATCCATCAGTTTTTAAAATTTTAGTTACAAAAACGGGATTTGTGCATATTTGGAGTATTTTTAAAGCTATTTTTATCAAACATCAGCAAAACTAGCTCTCGGTTCACATTTATTATGTATGCATAATAAGTATATATTTTTAATTTTAAACAAAAATCAATTTATCGTCTTTTTTTCAAAATTATGTTTTCGTCACATAGCCTGTTTTTGAACCTTGACCTTCAATTATTTTCAGGCTAAATCGATCAAACTTAAAAGCAATGGAACAGTAAAGTTATGGTATTCATGTAGAATGTCTCGAATGAATACTGAAGTTTTATCAATTTTGAGCGTAAAAGTTGCAAATGTAAGAAAGTTTCCATTTTTGATGACTTCCTGACCCATAAAAGCCGAGTTGAATCACCTATGAACAAAATAAAATCATAAAGTTTACATGAAAACAAACGAAAACACTCACTAAATCTGTATATATTTTCATTTTCATACAATGAAATAAATTTTAAACCAAAATACAGTCATAATACAATAATATAACGCCAATGATACACTAATCAAAAATTATCATTAATAAATTGATGGACACGTACAATTAACCTAATGTCAACAAATTATACGACAACTCATGTGATGACAAACAAAAAACATTAACATGTGTAGACTATACCATTAGAAATACATATAAGAAAAATAGTAGCAATT
Organism: Oxycera nigricornis; assembly: GCA_963942545.1. Classification (NCBI taxonomy): domain Eukaryota; kingdom Metazoa; phylum Arthropoda; class Insecta; order Diptera; family Stratiomyidae; genus Oxycera; species Oxycera nigricornis. Next base: position 96,547,562 of record OZ012661.1, on the reverse strand, counting down.
TGGTATTTGAGTTTTTTTTCTCTACGCACAAAATAAGTCACTTTTTTTATCCGTTACAACATGTGTATAAAATATCATTAATTTTACTTTGAGCTCACTAAATTTTTGTCGTTTGTCACAGGTGGCGTTGTCGCCGTACTACTAATCCGATACATACCATTCTTAAAACTAATTATAATAATAGTTATGTTATCTACAGAGCCCCGATAGTACGATTGAAGGGTTAAACTTTTAGCACCGAAATCGGATTCGTGCAAATGATCTTTGATGTAAGCGACAGCCTCTTCATTGGTAAATGTATCCCATAGACCGTCAGATGCAAGTATGATGAAATTTGGCCTAAAACAAAAGTGAAAGTCATGTCAAGTTTTGTTGAATTGTCCAGAAAATCATTTTTACAAATGCTACAATTAGAAATGATAATAATAATGGCTAAAAATGTTGACTTTCGATAGAAATTATCAGATAGTTATACACATTCTGCTCTTAGCTTAGATGCAAACATAAAATAAATATTAATTACTTGTGGTCATTCAATTCGAACGTAAGTATATCGGGATCGGCAATAACCAGATTCTTATCTTTGAGAGGATAATCGCCTAGTGCACGAGATGTTGCCAAAATTCCAGCGACACGCCACACGCCCCGAAATGAAATAAAACCGCCAGCATCGTGTATTCGTTTCCTTTCACGTACCTATAATTTCATTTGGTATTGAATAGCTTGTTCATTTTTTTTTTATTACTTTCAACCAAAGACACTTTTTTAATTTATTTTAAAAGAGATGGAGAATAAGGAAGTACTTACTTGCTGTGGTTTATGATCAAACGATAAAGGAATTGCGTTGCCTTTAAGGTCGCACATCACACCTCTTGAATCGCCAACATTTGCAACAATCAATTTGCTTCCTTGGATGATTGCAATTAGTGCTGTTGTTCCAGCTACATTTGTCTGCAATAAAAACAACGATAAAAATTGTTTGCAAACAATAACATGTGGGAGAGCGAAAGACTAGTGATGATTTAAGAAAAAAATGTTGATGTTAAGGAGGAACACCACTGTAGAGGTAAAAAAGTTATTTTGTGGAAATTTGTTTCTCAAAAACCAAACAACATATCGAAATTTGGTAAAAAGATCTATATTGTACAAGTAATTGACATCCTCTTTGAATTTTTTCAGAACTTTAAAAAACAAAATGGCGCCCCCCTAGCATTTCTCCAGAAACGCCTTATTTTTTCATGGCTTCGCGACCATTTTCTCCTGAATGGTTAAGGTTATTGTTATCAAACAAATAATTGTCGATAAAGCTTAATAAAAGCCAGAGAAGTACGTAAGTTTTTTTTTAAATTGATTTTTGACAAAATGGCGTCATTTTGAATAAATGTAAAAAACGAAAAAACGCTCGAAAATTGTTAATAACAATTGAAATATGCAACATAAAAAAAATCCTACGTACTTCCACGCAGACACTAGTTTTGAACATACTGTAAAAATTTCAAGTAAATCGAACAAAAATTGTTTTAGAAAGGAGTCCGGCCAGTTTGAAAAACCTTGTTCCGAGATAAACGCGTTTAAAGTTTAAGTTATTGAAAAATCATGAATAAATTGGATATATCTCTAGTCTGCAAAATACGTACTTCAGCGTTCTCTACTAATGTTCAACTAACAGAGCACTTGTACAGTTTTGAAAGATTTATATTTAAAATTGTTCTAAATTTCAATACAAACAGCGCGCGGGGATACGCGCGGATTGCGCTCCGAAAAAGCAGTAAGAGGCGCCGCGCTTATTTAAAATTTCAAACACTTGCAGATTTTTCCACTATATGAAACTTTGCTACATGATTTCTATGATGATAAGGTATATTTTAGAGCAACAAAAAAAATTTTGATTTCTTGAAAATCCTACAGTGGTTTTGCCCCTTAAAAGTTGGAAAGACATCATAAAACAAAAAAATTGTTACGCAAAAAAACTAGAAGTGGTTATAATTTCAATATGTCATAAAAAACTCTAGACCTAACTAAAAATTCTGATGCAACAAACATGTTTTCATTAATCCAAAATTATTTGACAAAATTCAAAGCTGTTCAAAAGAGATGGGACTGCAACAAAACCTTGGTGAGCAACAATAAATGGTAGTGCATACAAAAACTAATATAAGTAGGCGCTTAACCTAAACCTCATGTAGAACTAACTCAAAACTGATCATATGATCTTACCGATTTTTTTGCAGCTTCCACCAATTTATAATCCGTCAACAGAACTTCATCGGTGATCATTTTCCCAAAATTAATTTTTCCATTATCTACATAGCATTTCGCCTCAAAACTGGGTGGTGGGGGTGCTTTGCCACCATTCCCATTGTTATTCACATTCAAAAGACTATCTTTGGCTAGAGGACGAATCAACGAGTTCAACTGTGACGTGAATATATCGGTTTGCTTTTGTTGGACATTTTTCTGAACACAGTCGTCAGTCGTGCTGAAATCAAAAGTGTCAACGTTAAATGCAATGTTGACTGTAAAATGTTCAAGTGAAGGCTTCCTACCTATGCGCTTTACGTAAACTGTCTTTTCTTCGTATCGACACGGGAATATTTTCTTTATTTTCATCACTAGTCAAAACCGGTGGGTGTTCCTCACGACGACTCCCTCGTCGACGCAAATAAGCATCCTCGTTTAGTAACGTTGGTGATTTTAGTATATTTGTTGTTTCGATGATTTTATTATAGAGACTCGGCACTAGCATATCTCTGGCAAAATCTGCAGCAAATTCACCTCCGTGACCATCGAAAATTGCAAAAAATGCTATTCCGGTATTGTTGCTTACATTTTCGTCGAGAACAAACCTAAAACGAAACGTAAAAATTTGTTTTTATTTATTTGCCAAGGAAAAGTAGATAACAAGGGGAAAGTTCCACAGAAAATATTACCAAAAAATGATTGACACATTGCTACACTTACTGAACTCATTAGCACAAATAAATATTGAAAGAAACGCGCATTTTTAGCATCTTAAATTTCAAATAATACAATGACAAAAGACTTTTTGTTCTTCGTGAATGAAGCAACGCATAAGATGTCGCAATATTCCCAGTATGTATTCGTTAAATGTTAACTCAAATGCCTGCCACTGCTGAATCAATTGTTTTTTCAGGAATATACGAAATATCGTTGCTTTAAAGAGAATTTTTTCTTCAATTTTCAAAGGAAATATCGAAAAAATTGTACGTTGTTAGCTTAATTGTTGGCTTCATTTGAGCAGCGTTCAAATAATGCCTGCCAGACACGTTTCCAAGTAAACATTTGAAATTGTTTGATAAAAACTTGTGATAATATTTACTAATTTTGTCTGTTGATTATCGGTTGGCGATTGAAGTGCGTAGATATATTACAATTCTGTTGGTTGCACATATTGCATTATCATTTATCTATTTTCAGTTACTTGTTTAGACTGTGTAATCCACAACCAAAGAAGTTGCCGAAATAAATTTCCAATTTGACCCAAAATGGAGGAACTTTTACGACATAAACTGAATCATTAATAATATTATCTTTTATTAATTCAACATAAAAGATAGTACAGCAGTGTCGCAGTACTTCGAAAAAGAAATTGTTCGTCGCATTTCGGACTATTCAAATTTTCGGATTGCAATTAGTTGATAAAATGGAAGCAACTATAACAACTTTTGACGCCATTCAAAATTAATTTTCTCTATTTCTAAAATATTATGAGTTCGATTTGAAAAATTTCCGACAATGTACTCATAATTCAACCTGTCATTCGAAAATAATAATAAAATAAAATACGTGTTAAATTTTTTCGGTGAATACTGAACAACAGAAAAATATGAGATCATAGCTTGTTTATTGTACTTCAGCTTCTGCCTTAATAAGTTGAATTTGATCCATTGGTAGCTCATTTTTCTCTGGTCACGATATTTGATTACCAAAAACCTTTGACTTAACCCTGATTTGTGAATGGAAGCGTAATCTGATGATAATGGTTGGTTGTAGTGAGAGCCCTCTTTATCAAAAGATGGCTCACTTAGGCCACAATCGGTTCATTGTGATACCACAGAAGATTGAGAGGACACTATAACCTAGCTGCTGGATGACGAGAACCAATTAGATTCTCGTATGAAGCCGGCTATGCAGCTAATATTTAAATCAGCTACCTCCGTGAGGCTGTCCAGAAAAGGTGAGCCTAAAGTTTGCGTTGAAAGGAACACCCAATCTTTCTGAGAGTCTGCCAATTGGGCAATGCCCCGTCAGTACAAATACGATAGAACTCAAAGTTTCACGACTCGTGTTGAGGAGCTGCTTGGTGCATTTGGAGCTCAATGCGTACCAAGTTTGCCTGGTTGTCCTGCAGGTTTCTTCCAGTAACCAGTCCCTATTTGCAGCTTTCATGTAATGCTGCTTAAATCCTAGCTTTATGGAGCTCAGTGCCAACTCTCGCTAGGACATCTGCTTCACAATTTCCCGGTATATCACTATGTCCCAGTATGATCACTTCACAGTGAAGCGACATCACGTTCAGTTCTGTACAAGATTTCATTACAATCATGGAAACGTGAGCACCTCACGTTGAATAATGATTGGATACCAGCTTGATTATTAGGGAAAATATTTAGGTTTCTTGTGAAAATTTGAAAACATTGCGGCGGTCTGGAAGCCGAAAGGATTGTTTTAGGCTTAGTTATTGCTAGACAAATCCACAGCCAACTTTTTCATCCATTTTAGAACCATCAGTATAGATGTCGATCGATTCCTGCATCCCACTTTTTTCTATTACGCAGTCATCGCAAGCAAGAATGACTGGGCCTTCAAACCATGATGGAAGTAGTGAATCGGGGAAGCAAGGTCTACTTTTCCTGGCGTCGTACATCCTTTCGAAGTATGGTGGAGTGGCCAATATTTTCCTCATGCCAAAGATGTAATACTTTTAATCGAATCGCAGAGTACTTGGCTGGCTGTCTCGTAAGAAGCTCAGTCGGGAGCCAATTTAACGATATAAACAGTGCCTTTGTCGAGATAATGCGTAAGGCCCCGGTGATTGCAATAGCTGCAATCCTGCTGACCCTGTTCAGCAGGTTTGCGCCGTACAGAAGGATTGGTTCCACTATCGCCGTATAGAGCCATGATAGGATTTTGGGTTTCAATCCTCACTTTTTTCCAATAGCTATTTTGCAGCAGTAGATTGCGCATGCTGCTTTGCAGAAATTCGCTTCTATTTTTGACAGCTTGTCCACCACTAAGTTCCATAGACGGGGTGACAGTACCCTACCGTGTGGAGTGTCTCTGCAACTCCTCATTCTTAATGTGCTGTTTCCTAGTGTGTGCAGCCTATTAGGTTGTCATCGACATTGCTTTCCCCGCATGGTTTACCAATAGCCTTATGGCTGACGTTTTTGTAAGCCCCCCCTTCAATATCTAGACAAAACAGCTTGTGTTTATTTTTTGACTTAGCGCTCTGATGATAATGGGGTCACATCTATATTTCTAGCCCAGCGAAAAAAAATATTTAAAGAAAAACAAAACAAAATACAGAAATCATGGCAGGAAGGATACATAATTTCCAATTTTGGTGTCGCAAAAGTACATTGAGCGGAAATCGAACTCGAATCAATTCCGTGAGAGTCAAAGTCGCTATTTGCTGCCTATTTGGATTCAGTGCCATAGTTCAAAAGACGATCATAGGAAATGAACTTGAATTTAAAAATAATGGCAATGTTGTTGGGAATGATCAGATATTGAATATTATTAATCAGAAAAATTACTAATGTTAGCGTTACCTACGCAGTATTTTCGTCACCTAATCGATGTAAGTTGAAAATTAAGCATCTTTATAGGGCTTGCAATTTCCTTCTCTACGTATTAACAAGAGGGAACTATTTTCTTGTTTCCGCATTTTATTTAAAAATAATGACAAGCCTATCATCAACAAAAACGATTATTCATTATTATTTGAATGAAAAAAATCAACTTTAGAGGTTTCCCAGTTGCTAATCATTTTCTGAACATCAGCAAAAAATATTTATTTGAACTTTCAACTGTGTCTATTGTTCAATAAAATTACAGATAACACATTACAGATAAGACCCGCAAAGTAATTCGTTACGATTTCAAACGAAAATAGCACAGTTTTGTTTGCAAACAATTCAAAGTTATTTCGAAACTTTTAAATCGGAATAGTGACAAACGTACAGGCATACTTTGACTTCGTGTCAGTGAACATTATTTACTTAAGGGCATCAACAATTTTATCAATTCCGTTCTGCTTAGTAGGTCAACAATAGTCCCGAGCCCCTATATTAATTTACAACTATGTTTTTAAACTGCTGCAACAACAGTTTTCCGAAATTTTGAACATTCAGTTCTCTTAATTGCTTCCATTATTCAAAATAATAGGCATTTTGTCGAAAAGTCTACAATATTAACAGCATATGTGTGGTAGGCTTTCCATTGAACTATTCTTTGTATATAATATTATATAGGTCCGTATTTTTCTACATAAGAATATTTCTACTGTCTGCTCTTTTGATATTACATTCGCATATCTGCGAATGTATATAATACATGATAGTATCTTAAAGATATTGTGGCGACGTGCTGTCTGTGGCTTGAACATGAAAAGTTTTCTAGCAATTTATTGTTTCTTTGAACAATGCTGACGGTTTGAATAATCAAAAGCACGCTTGAAGATCTATTTATCTGCAGTATGTTTGAGATTTTCATGATGCGACTAAGTAATTTTTTTTCTTAAATGAATTCATAGCAGCAAAAGATATTTCTACAGCGTTGCTTTGTAAAGCACTTGAATTCGGCTTCTAAGCGAAAGAAATAGAATCGAAGAATTTTCAAATCAATTCCTAGATAATAATCTGTTTTTCTGATTATTTAATCTAGCCTATTTTTTGTTTCTTAAAATTTGTATTCTTCGCCAAACTTGGTTTGATAGTTTTTTGGCCGAAATTTTTATGCAAATAGGCGGTTCATTTCGAATATTGGAAAAAAATTAACGCGCGCGTTTCCCCGCGCGTTGTTGGTATTGAAATTTAAAACAATTTTAAATATAAATCTTTCAAAACTGTACACATGCTCTGTTAATTGAACGTTAGCAGAGAACGCTGAAGTACGTATTTTGCAGATGTATATAAAATTTATCCATGATTTTTCAATAACTTAAACTTTAAACGCATTTATCTCGGAACAACGTTTTTCAAATTGGCCGGACTCCTTTCTCAAACAATTTTTGTTCGATTTCCTTGAAGTTTTTACAATATGTTCAAAACTAGTGTCTGCATGGAAGTACGTAGGATTTTTTTTAATGTTGCATATTTCAATTGTGAATAACAATTTTCAAGCGTTTTTTTTCTTCGTTTTTTTTTACATTTTTTCTTCAAAATGACGCCGTTTTGTCAAAAATCAATTTAAAAAAACCCTACGTACTTCCCTGGCCGTTATTTTGCTTTATCGACAATTATTTGTTTGATAACCATAACCTTAATACATATTTTCGGAGAAAACGGTCCGGCCGCAAAGCCATGAAAAAATAAGGCCTTTCTGGAGAAATGCTAAGGAGCCGCCATTTTGTTTTTTAAAGTTCTGAAAAAATTCAAAGAGGATGTCAAAAACTTGAACAATATAGATGTTTTTACCAAATTTTGAAATGTTGTTTGGTTTTTGAGAATAAAACCCCCACTTACCTCTACAGTGGTGTTTCCCTTTAAGGAGTCTACCCTCTTTTAACAGTGTAAAAAGGGGTTATTTTTAATAAATTTTTTTAGATAGGTTTCAATTATAAATATTGATAAAGGAGGAGTTACACTCCCGAAATACACAAAAAAACATTTTTTTATTCATTTATGTGAGTTTTTATCAATGAAAATGCTAGTTGAAAATATGTCGAAAAAACGAGAGGGGTGTGCGCCGTTGATGAAATTTTCGAAATGGTTGGTCCGAAACTAAAAAATCAAGTAGTTTTAGGTTCAGTATGTTAATAGCTATAGCGCGAATATGGCGATTTTTGATTTTTGCAAAATTGACAAAATGGCGGACACTTTTCGAAAAATTACGAAATACTTGCTTTTTTCATCGCTTTTGGCCAAAAAATAAAATATTTTCAAATCTGTAGTCATAAAGAATGTCTGATAAAAATTTAGTGAGAATCGGTTCAGTAATTCTTAAGATTTCATCAACGCAGCGTCGAAAAACGTTGTTTCCAGAAAATCGCGGTTAAAGTTTTTCTTAATGCAACTAGACTAATGTTGAGAGAGCGCTGTTACACTGGTTTTAGTAACCTCCTGCTTCTTAATTGACATGTAAATGTTCAATTCTCAGCATGAAGGGATCGAAGTCAATACATGGATACTATTATAATAGAATGTAATAGCTGCTCTAGCCAAACAAAGTCAAGTACGTGGTACTGCTGTGTACGGAGCGGATTAGTGCGCTCGGGTGACAAAGTGAAAGTTGTCCACAAATACAGTTAGACTGTTTTTTTGAAAATTATAAAGAGATTAGATCCCTTAATACTCCCAGTTAAAAGTAAGATTTTCTTGCATATAGTTGAGAGGACTTTAATCTCTACTCAATGGTAAATTTAAGCTAACAAGGATAGTTTTTAAAGTAGGTTAAGGTACTAGTACACATTGGAAGGCCAAAAAATAGCAAATTTTTATTTTTTTTTATTTTATTTTTCTCAGCTCCCTCATTGAATATGAATATGTAACTTTTTTTCAGCAATACATCTATGTTTTGAGAATATAATATATATTTATATTTAATTTCTCATTATAAAGCTATGTTATTGAAGGCGCCAAAGTTGACACCTGGCCAACAGGTAATCTCAAAATTTACAAGTCTGATAAATTTTGATAAAAAAACATTTGCGGAGCTTTGAAACAAGAATTGAAAAATTCGTCAGAAAATTCAGTCGTTTTTTTCACGCCAAATTTTGTTTTTCAAGTTTTTGGTCTAATTGAGGTGAGCTGTCTTGTGGAATTTGTTAATAAATAAAACGCACTTAGATGTATTAAAACCGTTTGAGTAGGTCCGGTCAGTTGAAAAAACGTCATTTCGAGACAATCGCGTTTAAAATTTGGCTTCGTTTTTTAGTACCTTTTCTATACGATTTTTTGGACCTCTCCTATTCGTCAAAATAAATACTGAAACGTGTAAGAAGACACGAAAATTTCGTGTTCTATTATGAATGCATAGAAGAAATCGGTATTTTAGAAAGAGGGGATACACAATCGATGCTATGCGCCAGGCGGTCAGAAACTCGCACTCACTTAAAACTGTTTTATACTATTCTAACGTTCGAATTTTTTCAAAATATTTTAAGCGATCATTTTTAAAGGTGCGAGGAGTTGAAAAATGCCGAAAATAAATAAATCGATATTTTTTGAAATTTTTAATGTGTACTAGTACCTTAATTGAAACAATTGCTTTACGTTTTACTTAAGGGGTTACATACTATAGGTCATGTATTTTCAAAAAATCGATCAAAATTTTTTTATTCTATATGAAAGTATAGTACTTCAAGAGTATTCACATCAAATTTGAAGTAAATTCGTGCAATATTACCGGAGTTATAGAGATTTGAATATCGCGTGGTCGGTACGTGCGCTTTGCCTTACCTAGCGTATTATACGCATGCAGCGCGGTTCTACCGCGTAAAATCAGCTTCTTTCTTTTTCATCAAACATCACAACATCAAAAGGATGCTCTGAACATCGCGAATGAGGCGAACGAATAACTGTATGGTCCTGGAATCGACGACTCGATGAAAGTCACTAAAAATAACTTTAATTCATTAAATCACGGTAAAAAAAACTTTAAACGCGTTTTTCTCGAAACTTTGTTTTTCCGTGCGGTGGGCACGATTTCTCGAGAATGAATCAAGCGATTTTGCTGAACCTTGGCACAGTTCCTCTTTATTGTATTGACTCGTGCTTGAACAAATGGATTTTTGGTCGAGTCGTTTTTGTTTTATACGAAAAAAAAAAATTTAAACGACGAGAATCGGAAAAATGCTAAAAAAATATGTGACGAAAATTTATTCAAATCCATTTCAAAACTTTAAACTTCATTTTTTTCAATTCGTACGTTCAAGCACGGGCCAAGGGCATAAACTATAAGAAAATTGTTGAGTTTTTGATTTGAGATGAACATGCACCGAAATATTCTGCGCACCGCAAAAAAAAAGGTTGGACGAGGAAAACTGCAGGAAAATTGACAATTTTCAATGTTTTTAGCCGAATTTTTACTTACAACTTCTAGAAATGCTAAAGCATCTAATGCAGCCACATTTCGCACTCCAAACACAATAAAATTCGGTTATTAAACTCATTTTGCAATGATTTATGGAATTCTGGAACCTTCCATCTATTTGGAGACTGTATATAAAATTCTCCTCAAGCAACCGCCAAAGAAATTCGTGCCATCAGTGAACTTAAACACCAGATGTGTTGCAGTTATGAATACTTTATTTATAATTGCTTTGTGCATTTTGGCACTATAAAAACGAATGAAATGTATCCGAAACCGTTAAACTCTCAAGAATTAATTATTTGTGAGCTTTGTTATTTTACAATTTGATTGTTGCAAATACTATATAAATATACAACCAACGAATAAACCTCATAAACTTACAATTCATTTCATGCATCACGTGTCATGCGATTTATATTTTTGTCGCCAAAATAAATGACGAGGCGAGTGTCCTGCTTTCAAGTGAACGAATACCAAACAAAATTATTTGTTGGCTCGCTAAATTTCTGGCAAAATGCACATGAAAAGCTGCTTGTGACTTGAAAACTATTCGCTAATCGATTGATGATTTATTTCAGAGCAGATGATGCTAACATCATTAATTTCAGACAACCTCATCGTTATTACGAAGCTCAGCACGTCAGTGTCTATCTTGCGTACATATGATGATTCTATTTTCTAATAATTAGTCGCTTGCATAATTCCGATGCGGGATATTAAGCACAGGAAAATTATGCAATTAAAAAACAATGAAACAGCAATCAATGACGATATTTGTTTTGATTGTACAGCCATTATTGTACAGCAGTGTAAGTGTATGTAAATGAGATCTATGTGACCGCGGAGTCAAATATTTTTATCAATTTGGGACGATCAATTTTGGTGGCAAATCGATTTTTAAGCACCGAATCAATTCTAAGAGACTTCCCAAAGTATAAAAAGTATATACTATATACATTCCGAACGATACTTTGAATTCTTTTTTATTTATTTTTCAAAGTTTCAACTATGCTTTTCAATTTTTAAATATGTCAACCATTCTTCGATGGTACAAATCAGCTCACATTTGAATGAATCATGCTTTTAACTTTTACAATTTTAAAATGGACGCACAATTTACAAAACAAATTAGCAAAAAAATTGAGCAGAATGTTAAAAGCATAAGCGCCAGACAAAAATTTTTAACGCATTTTCAGTTGGCACGAAAGACAATCGCAGCATGCAGTTTTCTTTAAAATAGTTTATACTTTAAATTTCAAGAAAATTCGCGCATGAATACGTGCTACAATTCATGTGTTTTGAAAGAATATACTGGTGAGCAATTTTGCGTATGTAGGGAAAAAAGTTATTTTAACACATTTTTCTCTGATTGAGTTCAATGGGCTTTCAAATGGACGAGGCATATTAGTTTCGCAATTATAACATATTTTAAAACTAAATTCCCTTGATTTGATTTGATTTGATTTTAACAATCAATTGACTTAAGTTCGTCCTTACGTATACTATCGGAAAAGATAGGCCACAGTTGCAGACATGTAATTAGAAACACTTGTAGCTTACTAAGAAAAACCCAATTTGTCAATGTATCCTTCGATATATTGCCTGTTTTATGTCTCCCTACAAATACTCTATTGGATTTAAGTTCGTTCTTATTAATGGCCAATCTAAAATGGCGAGGCTGTTGTCTTTCTGAAAATTTCTTGTGTGTCGTGCCGTTTGTTTGGGGTCGTTCTCGCGCCAAAACTTACTTATATGAAGAATCTCCTCAGCCCATGGCAACATGATGTTTTCTATGATGTCGACGTACTTTTCTTTGGTTAATATTTCTTCTATACGGTGTATTGGTCTAACACTAAACCACGAGAAATATCCCGCAACATTGATGGAGCCACCTCCGCGCTGAACAACAGTTGAAATGTAGCAAGAATTGAATTTCTTACTTCTTGGTCGTCTCACATATCTCCTGCCATTAGGGCCGATGCGACTTATTTTTGTTTCGTCACTCCAAATAATGAATTTCCACTGATTTTTCCAGGTAAAAATGTTCCTGTGCGAAGTTTATTCTTTTCTTCCGATTAGTTGCCGTTACCAGGGGATTCTTCCTGACTATCCTGCCATGTAGTCCGGCTTCTACAAGACGTATTCTGACTGTTTGCACCGAACTGCACTGAAAAGTCGGCGATGAGTTTCGACAGCTGATCATTTTGGGATCCGTTTTGATGTGCGGACAGTTTGTCTATTTATACTATGAGTTGTCTTTCGGGTTCTTTACGCCCAGGGAATATCTTTGACAGTCCTGCAGCTTTTCACGTGTTTCAGTGCTCCGTAAACCATTTCTAGGCGGCTGGAAATTTGTTGATATGATAAGCCTAATTCTCTCAAGTATACAATCTTTTGTCGAAGTTGATGAGTACATCCTTTACCACCTTTATTGAAATTAAAAACACTTTTTAAACTTTTAAAATTCGTTTAAAGTGCAACGAATGCAACTGACTTTTTCAAACTGACCATAACAAATTTGCAAGCCACCCTATTTATAGTAGAATACAGTGTTTCTAATTACGAGTCCGCTCCAATTCTTGAGTTTTCCAGGATTTTATTGTCCTGTCGTTCTTATAGAGGTAGCAACGGGCAACTCTTTGCCTCCTTCAATTCTCATTGAATCAGATGAAAAACAAACCTAAGGCGAATGAATTATATCGAAGGATTCGTTGAAATTTGGGGCTTTCTTAGTAAGCTAGAAGTGTTTCTAATTGTATATTCACAGCTATATAGATAAAAACGATTGTTGACAATGACGTTGTATGAAAAAAAATGTTAAAAAAGTTGTAAAAAAATAAAATTTCGAAACTTTTGGTAAAGAAAAGTAAAAATTCATTTTAAATAAAATGAATTTTGCATATAATTAAATCAACTATTTCTTGTAATATAATAAAGGGTTTTCCAATAAGAGGTTTCATTTTAATATTTGAAAAAACGAGTGTTTTTTAAGAGAAATCAATGGATGTTTATTTCATTGTAAAGAGGAAGGTATGCCATTAACAATGGAAAACGATATCATTCAAATGGGCGCCACGGCTACGCTTGCAGGACCATATCCTTTTCATGAAATTTTTCATGACCAATTCGCACATTTGCGGCTGTATGTCTTCGAAAATTTCAAGAATTCCATCTTTAAGGTCTTGAATTGATTCTGGAGCATTGGCATAGACCTTATCTTTCACGTGGCCCCAAAGAAAAAAGTCTAAAGGTGTTAAATCACAAGATCTCGGTGGCCAATTGTGATCACCTCTTCGAGAAATAACACGGTCAGGAAACTTTTCTTGCAAATTTGCGATGGTTTCGTTGCTTGTATGGCACGTAGCGCCGTCTTGTTGCAAATAAACGTCGTGCACATCAATATCTTACAATGTCGGCCATAAAACATCATTAATCATAGCTCGGGAGCGCAATCAATTCACCGTAAAAGTTACGCCAGCCTCATTTTCGAATAACTATCAATCACACCACCTTCCCAAAGACTGCACCAAACAGTGACACGTTGAGGATAGATAGGCTTTTGGGTTTTCGTCAACACTTTGGGCTACAGCAGCAATATTCTCAGTTGTTCTTGAGCGACGCACACGGTTTCGATTCTTCACATCACTAACTTGTCCCAACAGCTCAAATTTTCCCACCAGTTTCACTATTGCCAGCCGAGAAGGTGCTTCACGACGACCAAAACGTGCTTTAGTTTTGCGAAATGTGACTGCAAAATTTTCACCATTTTTTAGTGAATTTTTACAATTTCAATGCGTTGTTGAAGCATGTATCGTTCCATTTTTAATAATGGCGTAGTTTTTACTTGTCAAATGTCAAAAAATTACAGCTTCAAAAGTGATAACTGCCCAAATAGCGGGCTATTCAAAATGAAACCTCTTATTGGAAAACCCTTTACTATTAATTTATATTTATGTATGATGTTAGTACAAGCTAATGCTACTCGATTTTGTTAATCACATTCCATTAACGACACAACAATGTGTTTATAAGAATAAAGTTGTACTAATGAAATCCATGCTAAAACATGGGACTCCAAATCAATTGTATAGTGATCTTTCCGCGCAAAATCAAAGACAAACACTACCCGAAGAACGTCTGTACATTTAAAAGAAATTATAACCCTTTTAAAATTAGTTATCTTGTATTATGACGAATTAAGTAATTCTATAAGGACAAAATTGAACGACGACACAAAATTGGATAATCAAATTAATTTCAATATTTATCAGTCAGATAATCCAAACATTTCCAAAAATATATTTTCATTTGGCAATCGTTTTCTGCGAAAATTTATATCTCACAACGATCTTTGATGTGCCAGTTATCACAAATTTTATATATGAAACTCTTCGTGAAATAGTAAATTAAAGTTTTATGAAAAATTTGCTAAGTTGACAACGATATAAAACAACCCACACGCAGATCACTGTTATATATGTACATACATATATTTATACAGCGTCATCAAACATGGGGGTGAATCGATTGAATCTTTCCGCTTGAGTTCATTTCGAAGTGCCATTTTATCGCGGCACGGCCAAGATAATAAATTAACAAATACTTTTCAGCCAAAAGATTAGCTCAACTATTTATAACTTTACCCTACTTGATAGATGATAGATAGGTAGATAGATACACAAATAGCAAAAGTGAGTTTATCTGAATGTTGACTAGATATAAATTGAAGGAAAAAAATGATTTCGAGATTGGACAGATTCGAGACACGATCAAATGAGTGAGAATTACAACATGGAAAAAATATCTGAAAATATCTTTTTTATGTGTTAAAACATCGAAATATTTTAAATGTTCAAGTCTGAAAATCTGTTCTAGTCTGAATGAATTCAGCTGTGTATATTCCATTATGCATCTTGTTCGAATTCAATTCAAACTGATTGAAATTTAATTGTTGCTGCCAATCTAAGGCGCGAGATACGAAATTACCAACAATGGCTAAGCTCAACGAACTATACATATGTATATCTCCACCTCCAGATGGTTTTGATTTTTCGGTAAACAGATTTGTTGGCTGCAATTCTTTTAGAGGTCTGGTTCCAAGCTTTAATTTGACAAGAAATGTTCGTCTAGCTGAAAATGATAGGAAGACAAACGTTCTTGAGCGCACATCAGCCAAGGTCATTTGTATTGTTTAGAGCTCGCAAAATATCTTTTTGATGGAAATTTCGCAAACATTGCGGCTCGCATTCGCAACGAAATAAAGCTCATTCACATGACTTTTAAGACTGATATTTATCAGACGCTTTTTTATCTTTTTTTTTCTAGTCCAATGAACAATAAGATGCAGACATTGTGTTTACTAATTCTTGATGTTTGAAGTGTTTTGTTTGTCGGCAGGATTTTTTTTTTAGATTTTTTCTTTACAAAAACAAGGCTTACTTTAAATGAAAATGATTTTCCCAGGACTTTCGAGCAATATTAAACAAATACGACAATTTAATTTCAATTCTTTTCTTGCATTAAAACTTTTCCGAAAGTTTTTATGTTATATCACGTGTTCTTGGCAATAGTCTGACGTAAATAATTTACAATTCAAATTCTACGCAATTAGCATACGATCTTAAGAATGAAAGGATTGCAAATTGAGAAAATACGCTTGAGCACGTGCGACATATGAATTATCTATCTTTATAAGCAAAGAGTCATCACATATGCAGATTACCAAGCCGAAAATAAATTCTGAATATGGCAAATGCGCGAGACATTCGTATGAAAGAAAATTTAACGCGTTGTGTTAGGGATTTTGTTGTTCTTAATAATATTGAAATTTATTTCAAGAAATTCTCGAACTTCGAACTGAATTTTGTTAGCATAAAAGTCCACTAAGCCCATTTTAAATTATCAACAAAACAAAGAATTTATCAAATTTTGAAGTCTTGTTTCAAGCCAAATTCATCATACGAAACAACGCAACAATTATCTTCATTCTGGCTAATTTTCTTGTTCTTGCTATACTAGATAACTTTATTGACTTTATTTAACTATGTCGCAATTGACAACAATTTTATTTCATTATAACTAACCATTCTCTGATTGAGTCTTGAGTTTATTGCGCTTCAAGGTCTACCGCTTTTGAAATTGCCTTTGAAGAAGACTCCCCGATGAATTTATCAATTTGTTCAATTAATTTGTTAAGGCCGGCGATATGTGATCGGCGAATATAAATCAGATGTTTGCCGAATCGCTACTGTTGTGAGTAGATTCATCTTGCCTGAACTGATCATCAACAATTGGTGTTCACTATTCATGTAAGAAATGGATTTTAACGCCTTTTTAGGGACATGAGCACGTTTTTTTCTTCCTGTGAAATCCAAAAGTAATCGTGATATTTGGCGCTCGAAAAGTAACACAATGGAAAGCAACGAATAGAAAAGTCATTTTATTGTTCGTTGAACACTGCTTATTGTAGAAGAGATTTATAAAAACAGACATTTTTAAACAAGTATACGATGACACCACTTATGGGCTTTCTATAAATAATTTATAAAATTTACTACACAGCAAGACGTTGTAGACAAGAATTAATTTTCATATGTTCACTGCAAACGTACAATAAAATGGAATCTTGAAACAGGAAAATGATTCAGTCATTGACAAAATAGCACAAAATCGAGACATAGTCCCATATAAGAAATTCGAACAAAGAAAGCCATTTTCATCGATCTTTCAAGCGGCGATGTTTTTCATAAAGAAAAAATGTTTTAACAGTTAAATCAGGAATTATATTATATTTTGTTGATTATCATTCTTATTATAACTACATAACCTTATAAAAGGACGCTGAGGTAATGGTGTGATGAATAATAGGGTGGCATACTGATAAATGATGATAATCCTTAAAATACGTCGATCAATCTGGAGCTTTGCAATGGAGCTCAATTGAAGAGGTTGTGTCTGTGCTTCCTCGAAACCATACCAGGGGTATCCTGATACCAAGGGATCCGGCGCTTCAGGGACTTGTCCCTGCCATTATCGATGAGGAACCTGTGGAGGTTGAAACTTGGGGGGTTGTGGTTGTACACCCATTAGCGGGTACTTTCATTTTTAATACAGTTTGGGACCGAACAATTCGTCTACCCTTCTGTATTGTAGTGCATTGGCGTGTTGTTGCGTTTACGACAGGGGTGCCGTTACCCGAAAAGCGACAAGGATGCTGGTAGGTCCAAATCCTCACCAAGGATTATGAAGAAGTCCAGGCAAGCTTTGGATGAGATCTGGAACCTGTACTCGGAAAAGCAGTACTCATACTTAGTTATGGGCTACTGACTAGTATGTTTATGGGGGCGTTGGCGCGAGCTAACTTTGTAACCCTGACTTAAGAGGCCCGTGTTTTAATGACTCAGTTTGGGGGAAAGCACGTTAAATCAGGACTTCATCCTAGCCTTATAAAAAAATGGAGGTATGAAATACAAAAAACTTCATTTTTGGTCTTTGTATTTAATTTCAAACATTTACATTATTCTTAACAAATTTAGTTTTAAATGAGTCTCTTTTTATTATTCAACAATCCATTCCAAAATTTTGAAATTCGATTCACGATATTTAATTGTTTTTTCCTATTGCAAAATTTTAAATTTTTCGAGTTCGGCGGTTCGGAAATAAATGTATTTGTTCTCTTCTAACACAAGTTCATTTTATATCGAAGAAGAAACAATTACACAGAAAGTACTCGCATAAATATGAATATCGTAAATAAGATCTGCTACACTTAATAATTAATATTTTACTTTGTATAGAAAAAAATCAACCAGTTCTGAGTCAACAATTTGTTTCAAAAAAATATAGTTCAATGCTGAATTTCAACACTTCAAATAATTCCAAGGTAAACGGAAATGATTCAAATTGTTCCAAGAACTCTCACAAAGTACCGGAAAATCTACTTTATTTCAATTCTTATTAATTGTCCCATAAAATCGGACAAATTTTTTCTACGAAAAATACGTTTTAAGACAAGAACGTAGCTTTTATTAAGATGTAGTATTCATTCAAAAAAAATTGTCACTATGACTTCATTCACTTAGAAAACCGTAATATTTCGTAAAAATTAAATTAGGAAATTTCAGAAATATGTGTGGCGACACTCAAGAATTTAAAAAGCCTAATGGTGCTATGAAAAAATTACATATTTTCTGTAACCACAGACGACAATGTTGAAAATGTCACGTTTCATTAAAGTCCTCTGCAATGAAATCGTAAATATTTAACGCAACGGAAGACGTGAAAAAACCGAACATGAAAGTATATTTAGACTATTTTCGTTCGGTGCTTTCAAGCGAAACGAGAGGGAAAAAAACCAAAAATACCAAAAGAATGGATAAACACTTCGACCGTATTAAAAACACCAACGAAAAATTGGGTCCAACCAATAAAATTATTGAACATGCAAGAGAAGCCTTCGCTGAAATTTTTTTTGATCCACTTCCTTGACATTTGGCCTCTTTTTTCAGGCCGGTCGACACAGTTTTCCTGCGGAAAAGAAAGTAATAGCTCACTTTATTCTGGAAAAGGCAATGCGATCACATCACTGTCTGATGTACGTGCATTTACGTACTACGCAATTATTTCTTTATTTTTACGCTGTTTTTATTTACCATGGTCTATCTTCTGCTTTTTGGCATCGTACCAGGGAAGAATTTGAAGTTTTTTTTTATTTGCCCGGCAGATTTGCCCAGTTGCTGCTTTTCGTAATGTATTTTTACACAATTTACTATTTTCATGCATATGTTTTCATCTGGTTAGTGAAGAAGTTTTACTTAGCCGGCGTTTAGGAGTATTTTTAAATTGTCATTAGTGGTCGAACAAGCTGTACGCCTAACGCCAATTGGAGCTGCGTCGAGTGCAACGCAAAAGATGGCATCTGTCCTGGTATTTTGCCAATATTATTGGGTTTTAAAAAGATGTGTTTCAACTATCTTTTGGCTATTAAATTTCCGTCGGTTTTTAAATGGCCTCTTAAGATACACTCAATAGATTCATTTGCTTTGGAATAAATATGTAGGTTCAATGCTCTTGATGTTGTGTTACTTCCCCAATTTAGTTACAGTTAATGCTATCTGATTCGCAACTAAATGAACGAATGACTGTTGCAACGCATCAATCTAGACCAGAAAATTGAAAATATTTGTAGCAACGATGGAACTAAGTTATAAATGAATGAGGTTTTCCAGAAAATTGAACATTTTTGAAACATATTAGAGAATATTCTTCGGTATCTGCAGAAAGGCATAAACTTTTCGTTCAATACATATTAAGGTTTGCGAACCTCCGTGTCTAGTCGACAAACTCCTGCCCACTAGTGTGCTTTTTTGGTTCGCAACTCTGCTAACACTATTATTGCACATTAATGGAGGTTCTTGTTTCCAGATTTTTGGCTGGTACCATCATAATTAAATGGGAAGTGTGGTTTCGGGGTGACGGACGGCATAGTCTTCAGATGCTGTCATTTACCATCCGCCACCAGGCAGCACGATATACGAAACTTGACAGTCGTTATACTTTGCGGATACAAATAATAAAATAGTTGAAGTATAATGAGCTTGATCCATAAATAAGCCTAACCGTGGTCGTGCTGTCTGGTGGCGGATGGTAAATGACAGCACCTGAAGAGGATGCCGTCCGTCACCCCGAAACCACACTTCCCATTTTCTAACAAGTTTTTAAGTTTAAAACCGTTTTTGCTCTTTGTTTCGCACAAATTATTCTAGCTACAATTTGGAATAAGGTTGTTGTTTGCGAATACTTTTACTAATTAGGCAGTCAACAGCAAAGGATCCCATTTTTTTGAAATTGTTTCAGATATAAAGGATGTTTTCTTCATTTTCTGGATTATTTTTTACTCGTTCACTCAGGTTGACTGCAAAAACCTTAGCAAACACAGTGATTGCCCTTTATAATTTTTTTAGCCTTACTTCTATGTACGCGGAAAGTTCAAAAAGATCGCTAAAAGAAAGGGTTGGCGGTGGTGTCGATTCTTATCCAGGTAATTATTAATTAAGTGACTCATTTTCAGTATTATTGCGCATTTGGAACCTAATCGAGTCATTAAGTTCAGAGTGATCAACGAGCAAACAAGTCATTCCGGAATAAGCAGTATGGAGAAAATGGAACTTCGCACCGTAATAAATTTCCTCTCTAAACAAGGAAAGACACCTCAGATGATTTTTCAAGAGATGTTAGCTGTTTACGAAGACACTGCACCTGGCAAAACTATGGTGTACCAATGGTATGGCCTTTTGAAGCAAAGAAGGGATTCGATTAAAGACGACCCTCGACCCGGACGGCCGGTTAAGGCTACCATGCAAGAAATCATTGAAACAGCAGAAAAGCTTGTATTAAAAGATTATTAACGATGAAGTGTGCTGTAGCTTGTTGTACAAATGAATCGCATTCTTGGCCAGCAGGAGTATCTTTTCGTATGTAACTATATCCCAAATTTGTGTATTTTAAGTTTGCGCAAATTAACCGAATGTTTTTCAGTGATAAATGATTCATTTGTTTGCATTGAATTCTCTTGCAATAATTTCTGACAGTTGCGATGGTACTGTCAAAAATTGCACAGTGGCGTAGTCAGTATGGGAACAAATTATTTTGTTTGATTAGCATGCAGGATATGAGTGTAGCTGTAATTCCGCCGAAGCCGGTCCCAAGACCGGGTCAAAAAGGTAGAGGGAGACCGAAAGATTATAATTTTTTTTAAATAAATATACGGTATTTATTTTTGAATGTTGAATTGACAATGTCATCTAAATTTGATGTATTAACATTGTTCCAAACAAAACATGCAACAATTAGCGAAAATAAGATTTAATTAATACTCAACCTAAATATTTCCCCGCTTAATCTTATGGAAGGATGGAGTTTGACCCCAGTTAGCAAAGATGAATTTTTTTGTCAAGGCTTCCTGTTTTATTTACACTTAAAATCAACAAATTAACTGTGCTATTGTATGATGAATATGTCGTTTTATTCTTAATTTTAAAGTCCTTCTTTCCTGGAATACAACTACAAAGCAACTGAGAATGTTATTTTTCATCCAATTAATATCTGAATACCAAATCTCAAGTTTGTAAATCAATAAATATGTTTGAAATTTTGCTCTATTAATACTTGTTTTGGATTTTTTTCCATTTAGTTGATTGCTTGCTTCTCTTTAAATCTGCGAATGTCTTGCCAAGTTTGTCAACTCTTCTGATTATTCTTTCCGTATAGTATTGTGTTCTTTCATTGATTCATGTTGAAGTTGATAATCAATTACACTGCAAACAAATTTACGCTTCTCACATAGGCGCATTTAATGATATATGTAGCTACTAATATGCTCATTATTTAATGTCTTCAAATTAGGTTACGCTCAATATTAGCTTTTATTTTGAACAGAAATTATATTTTCTTGTATCTTTTTACAAATGATACAACATTTCAAATAAATCTTGAAGTCCCGCGTTTTGTTTGCTCATATTTATTCGTATGCGATGTACGCCCTTAACGTCAGCAAGTTAGTGTTAGTATCACCACCCCACTCAAAAAAGTTAGCCCATCAAATTTGATGATTTTCCTCTCCTATGTTTATTACCTCTTTGCAAAAAAAAATTAACGACAATGATGAAGTCAAGCTGGCAATTTCGGCCTATTTTGACAGCAAATAATTTTTTTCAATGGTATTTATAAGCTTTTCGATAGATTTGAAACACGTGTTAGAGTTAAGAGAAAACATATTGAAGGGGGGAAATAGTTTAATGTTTTATTTCAACCTCTTTTCCAGCCGTTTCGCGAAATTTTTGTATGAAAAAAATCACAAATCAATTTTCTATTCAAACATTAGTGTTAAAATATTCAAAAATGTATTTTCATACGTATGTACAGCCATGGACATATAAATAGCACAAATTCGCAAGAAGATTAAATACACAATTTTTTTAAAAATAATGGTAAATATTTCAACTTTTATGAACACTACTGTTTACCACGAGCATGCAGTAGAATACTTAGAAAATTTTTTACCGTTAGCATTCAGAAGTTTTTATACGCGTTACTTTTAGTCAGTTTCGAGAGTATGTTGCGTGGACATTGAAATAGCACAAAATGCAGTAGACGGTATATTTGTTCGCGAATTAATTTAGCATTGCAACTGGTGTGTTTTATTATTGTGTTCTTTTTTTAAACATCACAACAATAAGGATTCCCAATTTTGGAAAAACGTACTTGGGAGTCACGAACCCAAAGTAATCAGAATTGGGCCAGGTGGTAGAACAATTGTCCATCGTCCGAAAGGTCAAGCATTGAATCCCAAATACACACAGGAGACCATAAAGCACGGCGGGGGTAATATAATGATGTGGGTAGCTTTCTCATGGCATGGAGTAGGACCTCTTGTCAAAATAAACGGAAACATGGATAAATTTCAGTATCTGGATATTTTAACAAATACGATGGAACCACATGCGTTTGACTTTCTGCTAGTAAAATGGAAATTTATGCATGATAATGATCCAAAACATTCAGCTCGCATAATAAAAGATTGTTTTTCAAGAGAAAAAATTAGCGTTTTAGATTGGCCAGCTCAAAGCCCTGACTTTAATCCAATAGAA
The DNA here is from genome assembly GCA_963942545.1 of Oxycera nigricornis. Taxonomy (NCBI): domain Eukaryota; kingdom Metazoa; phylum Arthropoda; class Insecta; order Diptera; family Stratiomyidae; genus Oxycera; species Oxycera nigricornis. The sequence continues at coordinate 96,524,637 of OZ012661.1, read as the reverse complement.
AATATATGGAACGATGTTAAGATCAGGATGGGTTCAAAAAAAATTAAAAACTCTGATGAACTTTGGCATGGTGTAAAGGAAGCTTGGTATTCTATTCCAAAGGATCAATGTCAGAAGCTTGTCGAGAGTATGGGGCGTAGATGTCAGGCTGTAATCAAAAATTCTGGCTACAGTACTCAATACTAAGAAGGGTAAAAATAAAACTAAAAATTTATTGTTAATATTCTAACGTATTTATAATTTACTTTCAGGAAATATTTTTTATGCTATTTACGTGTCCAACACATTTTCGAAGTTGGTATCATTTATCAGTTCTTATATTATTTCTTTGGATTATTTTGCTCAGTTTCGAAATGAGTTTGATTTGTTTATAATCACGTTATTAAATGAAAGAAAGAATATTCTCGTTTTTATTGTTTTACTAAATAAAATTTCAACTTAAATTTTTTGATCGTATTTGTGCTATTTGTATGTGCATGGCTGTATGTGGCTTTCCGATATTAGCCGCAATATAATTGCAAATTTTGTAATTTAGTGCATGAACAAGGACATGTAATCGCTTCGATATACAGAAACAAATCTACATTTCCATCCAACAGAAAGAAGTTGACAGTTTGGATTCTGTTTCCACAAAGTAGCAAATTTATGAAACCGTCTGAGTGTTTAGGGGCAATGAACTTGGTCTACATTTTTAAATTGATTTATTTATCAACTTCATATGAAAACGGCAGGTGAAAATCGGCACTTATCATTCAAGTCAACACTTAAATAATTGAATACTGATTCGAAGCTAACAACATTTTCCCGATTCGTAGATTTAACGTAAGTTGTCATTGTGTGAAATCCACTCGAACTGTAATTCTACTTAACATCATTTATATGTGCTGACTATCACATCATCACAACCGTGTAAAAAAAAGATTATAAATCATACGCCATTAGCATTATTTGTGACTCTACTAGCTTCATAGCTACTTATCGTTGGCATGATAAAAAGTTCCAGCGCAATTCTAACTGAACGATAGCCTTGGACTTGAAACAAGCAAGATATTGGACTTTATGACTTTGACGCAAAAGCACTTGAGTATCGCAGTTAATTTCATGCATACTCAGATAGAAATTAAGCTGACTATGCCGAATGGAGTAACAATCTTTCGAGGCAATTAACATGCTCTAAAGTATATCCTCGTGTGCCGGTGGGAGCGGTAGTTAGCCAATTCATTCCCTCTCAGACCACACGAACAAAAATCATGCATTATGCAATAACTGTTCTATTATTGTAACTAAGTACTGGTCGTCCGCAACGAATATGCCCCAATCGATAATTTCCTGTCGCGAGGCCAATTAAACGTGAAGAAGGCAGACACAACGTCTTGGATATTGTGCAAGGAGGCTTATATATTAACCGTATAGGCTTGCAAATATCAGCAACGCCAAATATAGCGTGCTCTTGCAGATTAGAAGGGTAGGTACTTCACCGAAATGGGGACAACGTAAGACGGTGCATCTGATCTGAAGGTTGTCGGCTCTTACGAGCGGATTATAAACTCATAATAACCACAAACAATTTGAGGGCGCTGCACTTGAAAGGGTTCTCTGTCGTGTTTAGTCGAGATGCCTTTTGCCAGGTTCACCGGCACAACGTTCTTTTGGTGCCCACTTGCCGTGCACGGCAGACTTAAAAGTCTGGGAAGCAGCCACGTATGTATATTGCATTATTCAGAGCATGCATGAGTATTAAGTGCAATCGTGGATTAGCGGTACGTTCCTGAGATTACCGCCTGAGTGCAAGCGAGCCCAGCGATCAGCACTCCGAAAGAGACTCAGCGTTGCGTCGCAAAGTTAAAAATAGGCAGTCAATGTATTAAAAATAGACGGTAGCGTATTGGGAAGCTCCTTTTCGATTGGCAAATGCATCCGTGGCAACTGGAAGAGTTAAATACAAGGAATACAGATATATTTTGGAGGTGTACTCACCTATCTTCCATCCGAGGCCTTCGTCCTAGCAGGGCGTAAGCTGCGCACGTCGTCTTCGTCACTTCCCAGGCCTGTTTGTCCGCATTCGAGATGTCTATCAGCTTCAGCTTGTTTGCACGCTGCCGCGAGTAGCCCAGGGTGGCCTGCAGTCGTCCTAGCAGTCCGCGACTCCACAGGTCGATAGCTTGCAAGTACAAAAACAAAATGAACAGGACTACTCCGCAGAAGATGACTTCGGGGCGCAGCAGATACAAGCGCAGCAGCTTCCAGGCATACGCCATCGGGGAGTTGATGGAGGACATGCCGAAGGCGAACTTCGACATCAGCTTCATTTGGGAGACGAAGGTTTGGTAGAGTACTTTGTCCTCCAGCTCGTCATCCATAATTAATGAATGGGAGCTAGCAGAGCGCACTGGGCGGGTTTCGAGTCAAGTGTGAGATTTGCAGACGGGCACGTAACTCAAGGCGTACACTAAGTTCACGACTATCAAATCTAAAAGGAACTCGGGTAATGGGTTCACAGGATCAGCTCCTGACCGTCCTTGTCGCGTCGAGAAATGTCACTGCACTCATCGGAAAATTCCCAGAACGGAGAAAAACTTGAGTCGCAGCCGCGGCAACAACACGCCCCACACAAATATCCAGAGACGCTTATAGAAATATTTTCATTGGCACGAATCAAGAAGTGGATTATTTATCGTTGGCAAACGGCCGCGGTCGTCGTCGCTCGTTGTCCGGACCGGAATGCGGGAAAAACTATCTTTCGCCGGCTTGGGCACAAGTGTCGCACGAGAGACACTCACAAAATCTCTTGTGCGCGTCGCGAAATAGAACGAATTACGAAAGTGCGAAAGCGTCACCGAGCTCTGCGCGAATCGGTGTCGAAATAATGTCGTCGACCGTTTGCTGAAAGCTATTCTAAATCTGTGTTTTTATTTGCGCGGCGGCAAAAACAGACACAAACTCGACTTCACACAGAACTAACCACCCTCAAACAGCACTGCATTCAAATGACAACTACTTCATCGGTAATTTTGACAGATTGATTTCCCGGTAAATGTCAGAAATATTTAAAATTAGGGCTGCCATATAAACGCTATTCATTTCCCCAACTTTTCGAGCTTTTGTACAACAGCTGTACAGCTTGACAAAAAATTTCTTATTTTAGCCCAGAAATGGAAAAATAAACAGTGAAAACATTTTAAAAAATTACTTATTTTAATTTTAAGCTTTGGACGACCGAACAACAAACAGTTTAAAATAATAACAATAAATTAATATAACTTTTGAATATTTACAGAGTTAAATGAAAATATAGTTGTCGACAATGCAGGGTTGTGCACGCGATGTGGTGAACCAGCAGTTTAATTATTTGCTGATTGAAAAGGAAGAAGAGAATAAGTACGCGTCTAATCAGCCAATTAACTAATTAATCATTTAATTTATACTACCGACACAGCTCACAGCTCATTCTAAGCTCGGACCGAATGATATAGTGACACACTACGTGTAGTTCATTGTGAAGGACAATTGGACTGACATCAAAACTTGTAAAAGGTGAAAAACAACTGCAAATTGATTTACTTCCGTGATGCAAACACCAGACACACACTTCTACGGAATATTAAAGCATCTTTAAGATAATTTCGCTCAAATTGTTCGAAATTTGCTCCCATATGTCCAATAGACAAATCATATTGCTACTAATCCTTTCTTTTTTCACTGTTCTTTCCATAGATGGTACTTGCACGAGTAATTTTTTTACCTCATTAAACTTCTAATGACATAGCTTCTGCTTACTTACCGCGTATTCATAATGAGCTGGCAGTAAGTAAGCAGAAACAAAGTGTAATGATACACTACAATGAATCAGCAAATGATACAATTGCATGCACTCATTGCAATTCATAAAGCATGCTTACAATGAATCACAAACAAACGTAAACAAGCCATCAAATTGCATCGCTGTTCCCAATTCATTCAGAACGATACACGGTACGTAGTATTTGAGTCTACACAAATGACCCGTGCCTCATATAGAATTACATATGGGCAATGAGGAATGCAAATCATTGCTGTGAACATATGTAAATCGATTAGTATGGGGTCATGAGAAAATGATTTGTGTTTATGATGACTAAGGGATGGTCAATGTGTGTCCTAGTTTTAAGCGTTGTAAAAATAGTATTTAAGCGGAAGCTTGTAAGAAATGTGTACAGTCTTTACTCGAAAATTAAAGACAATAGTGCTAGAACTATTGGCACCTTGTTCTAACAATAGAAGAGTTTTACTGTCCCTTAGAAATTGCGGCACAGGTTGGTATATCCATCCGATGCCATTAATTCGAGCAAGTATTAACTTGCTCGGCTTAGGTGGATTTGGGTCTTACTTATCCAGTTCTGGTTAGGGCGTTGCAATAACTCTTATTTTCTTTTATATCATCAATTTGGACCAATTCAACTACGTAACGCAAATCACGATAAAAGTCATTCGAAGTTTAATGATGGAAAAATTTACTGTTACAAGGGCTATCTATGGGCTGAGAAAGTGAACTAGATGCAATTTTACTTGTCAATTCGACATATGGCAGCGAATTTCAAACAATTTGATGATAATTACCAGAGAAACGCTTCTAATAGGCTTTATATGTTTGCTACCGGTGTTCGCGGCACGGAAGTAAATCAATCTGCAGTTGTTTTTTCTCTTTTAAAAATTTAAATGACAGTTAATCTGTTAAACACAATGAGCTGCACGTAATATGTCACTATTTCATTAGAGCAATTACAGCCAATTTGCAACACATATTATATACAACAAAAGGGCGGACTTTTGCATTAGTGTAGGTAAATTGCATACCCGTGCACAGCGCACCTCAGCAAGAGTAACAGAGTTAGAAAATTGCTAGGCGAAAGATCGAGATACTCATAGGAGCTTGTTTCATAAATTCGAATTGCGAACTAAAAGCGAGAAAAGTCATTGTGCATTTGACAATTCGCGATCGTCGCGTGTAATTAAATGTTAGCATTTTCAGTGAAAATTTAAACCAAAAGCTGTGAAAATTACAATGTGTGATCATCAGTGTCCCACTTAGCAACGCGTAGTGACCAGAAATGTGTTATATGACCATAATTTGACAGTGTTCTATTTATTTTGGAATACGAGCAAAGTAGAACGCATTACATTTTCTTGGAACTGCCAAAGTCTAGTTCTTCTGCTACAACACCATATTTATGTTCTCCAATATTTACATACAAAAATTTTCAATAAAATTTATTGCTATTTAAAATCACAATGCCGCGTACTTTCGCTTTTCCAGTTGATCGGGAATCCCCGAATGCTTCCAGTCCACCAGTCACCGCATTCGTTGACTTTACGTACGCTTGCGTAAAGTGAGCTGATTTTGACGTCCACGAATAACTTATATAAAATGCCCGGCTCGTCACTCTACATATGCAAAATTCCACCTGAGGAAATTTGAATATGAATTTCAACCTACTCTTTCGCACGAAGCTTAGAAACGAAAACCATAGCCCTTTCTCTAAAGATGGGGTAATTTTGCATATTTTGTCTCAAGTTTTTTTGACGGCTCATAGTGTCCCTGCTATATATTCTTTATTATATGGTGTAGGATTGCCAAAATGCACCGACGAATAAGGAAAGTCGCCACCATTAAAAGAACCTCGGGTCGGGCTCATTTTTATATCAAAGCAGTAGATGTACCCACTCATATTGATCCTATCAAATGTAATGGACGTGTATTTTAGCGGGGAGTTGTTTATTTGTTGCAGCCCTCGCTGTGTACCCAGCAAATGCAATTTTATTTACAAAAGGATTGTTTAACCGTTAGAGAAAAAAGTAAAATATGTTGTGTTGAAAATTTAATGGAGAGCAGCATGTATCAGATTGTTTAGCCGCAGATTATAGGCTGAAATAGCAACCGCGAATTTTACCCTCCAGTTGATCAGCTAACTGTTTGTAAAAAAAGGCGAAACTGAATTTGCTTTCCGACCAATTTTTGCAAAAATGAGAATGTAAAATACTGCTATATCTCGAAAGACATCTCAATAACATCGTAACATAGAGAGCGAAAATTTAACGTTTTTTTTTTCAAGTGGAAGGAAAAGGAACAGGTCAATTCTTTTTAAGGACTTTGTTAAGCATGTTTTGAAATTTGAAACAAAAACTGTTCATTAAAAAATATTACAAAATGGCTACCCAACAGCAGTTTCTGCGAAACGGTTTTTGGAGGGGCTCCGCGGTACGCAGTAGGAGTGCACCAAAAATTAATCTGGTATAAAATAATATTTGCTTTCTTAAACTACATTAGTATAGCTAAAGAAATACGTACGAGATTTTGGAAATTTTCATTTTTGTTAAATTGGCGGTGGATTTGAAAAAAAGTTAATTTCACTACCAAAAAACGGACCATTATTTGTACCTAAAAAATCGAAATATTAACTTATCGAAAATCGACTACGTATTTCTATGCGGAATGTTGTTTTAAAGATGTGATATTAATTTTGAGTGAAAAAATAAAAAAATGTTTGAGTTATGCTGCGTGCCGATTTGAAAAAACTTGTTTCGAGAAAAAACACGATTAAAGTTTGGACTCGTGTTTCGAACATGATAAAAAAAAATTGATTTTAAAAATTTAACGCATTTTGTGTCCAACTTCCTTGAAAATGCTTCTAACAACATATATTAGTCTATTAGAGAAATAAGGAACCGAATGGAAAAACATAATGCTGTACCCGACGAGCAGGTGTCGTATTACCGCAAGTAGTCGTTTCGGAGCAGTCAGGAGGAGTCGAGAAAAAGCTCGAAATTTCAATGAAAACCATTTCTGACAGATATAAAATAGTTTGTCTCTTATTCTAGAGGCTTCAAAAGATTTTTTAAGCCTATAGAAATAAAATCAATTTTGTGAAATTTCTAATGTGGTGTAACTCCTTAAGCCTTAATATAGTTTAGCTGTTGTAGCTGTTAGACCAGCTTACTATCACACTTTCAGCATGTAGGGTACAGCTTTCCCGATCGGACCCCAAGCTAAATTGCATGAAAGTGTGTGTCTTACTACTGATATCGTTTCGTTAATAGAAAATTGCACTGCGTATGCTACGACCTTAAAATTAAGGCACATTTAAGTCATTTTTGCCTGTGACGTTGCAATTACTTAGGGAATCATTCCAACCCCAAGGACTGATTAATGGACGGAAATGCGGTAAAGCATTTTGAGCGAATGTGTTTTTTTCGAGATTTTCATTATTCGGCTAAGGTTATATGTCGCTTTATGTTATAGGCTTGAGTTGGTTATAATGCGACATCAATAAGCGACTTTTATAGTATTATATCGAAATTGGATGCTCTTCTATCCGCCATTTTATTTATGTCTACCACCCTGCATTGCGTTTCTAATCACATTCTAGCAATGATGAAGTCCGGATGTTTACATCATTCACCCCTTCCCACATGGAAAAGCTCGTTCATTAATAAAAACATTGATAAAAGTCCGTTTGGTCCGCTTACGCATTCCAACATCATTGAGAAAAGTGTGTTAACGACTCGATTTTCATCAGCTTCGACTAACGGCAAGACTGAAACTCATGTCAAGTCCTCAATACGCAACAATGACACCCAAAGCAAATTTCACGGTCTCGGATTTATTTCGAATACAATTAGTACGCAATGTATCTTTTTATCTATTTTGAAACAGATGCTAGTGTTATTGTTGGACACATGTTTGTAGCTACATGAAATTCTTGCATGATTGAGAGAACCAACTGAAAAGAAAACCACCCAAATGGAAAGTCGAAAAATTTCAAAAAGTAGTTGATTGTCGCTGATGGGTGGAATAGTAAAATATCATTGAAATATTCAAGTAAATACCGAAAGACAGTTTGAGCATGTGAGACAATAGAATGATATTTCAAAATGGTCTCTGGGAAAATATGTTTAAAATGGTGTAAAATTAAAATTGTTACCTCCAGAAAATGAATGTGATTTTTGAATTTCTCGTCTCATTTTCGCGGAGTATTAACAAGAATTCGTAGACGAATCAATTTTCCGTGGATTCTGCTGCCGAAATATATGAGCGCCGAACGTTCTGTCTAAGAACTGATCCTTCTTGGCAACGCAAAATGTATTTCACTTTTACTAGCCGGTGTTCATTCTGATTGAAAATTCGAATCGTCGTTTTCATTTCAATAAAACCAAATGGATTACTGGAAACACAGCTGATGGTTCTACTGCGAAAAGCTATAACACTATACAATTCACTTCACTTGTACAAACACACATCCTTCCCTCCATTTTATCAAACTACACATTTTCCATGTTGTTCGTCTTGTGTGAAGTATTTTCAAATTTTCGAGGTGACATGCGACTAAAAAGTTAAAACGATTAACGAAAGATTATCGTTCGTTTTCCGCGATGCTCACTTTCCGCCGCCACGCCACACACAAAATAAAATAAGACCAATTAAATTCACCGGGAAATTTTTTTTTTGGTGACTTTGATTCGCTTTCGGTAGCTTTTCTTTAATTTTGGTGAATTTTCATGTGTTTTTGTTTTTGTTTTGAAACGTTTCTCCTGCAAATTATTATCTAGTTGATAATTTATATATTTAATTAAAATTTCAAGAGAAATTGAAAAGCGATGAGAGCCTAAGTGAATGTCTGCAAAGTTATAGATTGATACGATGGGCTGAATGTATTTTTAGAAATATTGGCAATGCGACAAATTTATTTGCATTATTTGTTCAGTAGGTCTGTACCTGAGTGATAAATATTATTTCTCTCTTTTTTAAATATGTACTCACATGAAATAAACACATTTGGTTTCTATTCATTGTTGCGTCCTTGAATATCAAAAGTTTCATTTAGTTTTCCGAAACCAATAGCATGTTTTCACTTTATGTTGATACTTTTCTGCAACTATGAAGCGATAAATTTACGACTTTAGATTCTTTAAAAGCTTATCTCAAATCAAAACAGGCACCAGATTCAATTACAATAGCTACGAATTTTTCATTGCTTAAAATAATCGTTTTTCTCCAACAATTTTTAAAAAATGATCAACTAAATTCGATGTAAATTGAAACAAAAGCCTAAAAAAATCAGAAATCATATATTTCAATGAGCAATCGCGAACCCTTTTTCGGATTCCAAAGCAATTTTAAAAAAACCATCCCAAACCCGTGCTTTTTATGAGATCATTGATGAAATCGAATGTTAATACTAGCGTCCCGAATTACTAATTTAGGGGCTCATACATGGGCGTAGTGAGGTACCGGCAGGGTAGGGCAGCTGCCCCCCCTAGACGATGGAGCTCTCAGGAACGCTAATGAACCGTAATACCTACTTTAACCCTTTGCGGCCGTATGCCTGCTTTCAGCCACCAAAGCTTTTTTATCGATCCAGTCGTCTGTCTACTCTCAGCCACCAAAACTTTTTTACCGGCAAAAAGAAATTTACCGTTAGAAAAGTAGTAGTAGTAGTAAAAATGAAAGTAGCGATGAGGAATTTTATTTTGACTCATTGATCACTGACTTTGATATGGAAAGTCAAACATGAATCATATTAAAGGTATAATTTCTCTTATAAATAATCATCGAAGCAACGCAGACATAGAGAGCCAAAATATTTTGGATATTTCAATCAGAACTGCAGCTGCCCTTGGATCTTATATACAAGTCAAACGCATTGTGTCTCGCCAACAACATCGGTCCAATCACCCCGCTGAGACTCCATCCGGTTTTTGGAAGCGATCGATTGTCATTCCTTATTCAGATTCCCTAATATCCGCACTGGAGCAGCGTTTTGGTGATCAAAATCTGACTGCATTCGGATTAATGTCGCTACATCCCAGCACAATGTTGAATATGTCGTTCGTTGATTTCAAAGAAAAAGCACAAAGTTTCTGCCTATACTACGATTTACTTAATTTTAATCAGGAAGTCGAACTATGGTATAAAAAGTGGCAGGACAAGCTGGACAAGGGCATGACCACAGAAAATCTCGGAAAACTGGATTTTACTGAAGTGTTAAAGGAGGAGATCATTTTCTTTTCCGCAACAAAAAATGCAACGCTTATTTCCTTGGCACAACTTTGCACTACAAGTAACATAGAGAGGTCCTTTTCAACATTGCGTCGTGTTAAAACGTGGCTGAGGTCAACGATGACTGAAAACAGTTTGAATAGTCTGTGTATGCTCAGTGTACACCAAACCATGGTACAAGTAAATAAGAATGCAATTGAATCTGAGGTGTTGAGTCGGTTTTGTGAAGAACCTCGTCGACTACTTTTTTGTAAAATAAATTCAGTCACTAATGTTTTTTTTTTATTTTTAACGTAGCCATTGCTCGTGTAGCATATACCTTAGATATACTCTTGTTTTTTCTGCGGCTGCCCCCCTCTCAACAAAATCCTGGCTACGCCCTTGGGCTCATAGCGCATTCCACGGGGCACTATGGCAAAAAAGTTTGGCCAAAAAATGTCTTCGTTACATTTATAATATTTCATGTCAACAGAGTAACATAAATTGAAAAAAAAAACATTTGGCTCTTCTTTGGACTGAAATCATCTATTCTCATTATAATCAATAAGGAGAAGAATTAATTAACGATTTTAAATCGTCTAATTTTTTAAAAAGTTTTTGAACAGTTTTTATCTCGAAAAATTTCCCTCCATCACTGTGGAGAACTGTTGGTGGTATTTTGGCAGTAATCTTGAAAGTTGTTGCAATAAGACTTTGAAGAACTTGTAGCAATAAATATTTGAATTGGTTGTCTGTTCGAACTTTTTGGTAAATTGGTTTAATAATAATAAAAGTCATGACTTTTTCTTTTACCAGATTTTATTTTTGATTTTTCAAATATATATTTCGGTTACTATTTGTAGCCTTCTTCAGTGATATGTTCACAACTGTCGTGGTAGAAGAAAAAGTCACGAATTTTATTATTAATAATAAATATTTAATATGTATTTCATCAATGGAAAAGAATTACGTAAGCCATAAGGAAAAAAATCAATATGAAACTTCATTAGATATATAATATTTTCTTGAAAATCTTGTATAAATTATACCTGCGCAGCTAAAGCCTCTTGTGTTATGTTACTTCTACTTAATTTGTTTTTTACATTTTTTCCAAATAATTGACGAATAAGTTGGAAAATTTAATCGGAGAGGAAAGTTTGAAGGAAATAATAAAAATTGTGGTAATATACATTCTCATTCATGGTAAAATTGGCCGGAAATTTTCAGTAGTTTTGATATTTTATGTTATGATTACGTAACAAGGTACTTACACCTAGCGACAAAAAATAGTACGAGTAAGCTTTTTTTGAAAAATTCAAAATTTCTTTTGCTTAACAGTGACTAATATTATTCTGCATTGATGTTTACAGGCATTTGGTAGTTGTATGCAAATTTCATAGCTATTTCAAGATTTAAAAAAATTTAGTTTATAGATAATCTATAAGTTATATTTCTAATGAAAAATACATAAAAGGGTTATTTGAGAGAAATGCCGTAAGTAGTGGACCAAATTTTGTTACAACAAAATTGTATAAAAAGGTTATTATTTAAAAAAACATTTTTCTTTTCTTTTCAACATTTGGTAGCACCTCCTTTGGCTTTTGTTACCACTTTTATTTTCCTAGGCATTGATTCGGAACTGTTTTTATTTTAGATATTTCCCCGAATTCTATGTTTGAAATTATATTTTTCAGATTTTGGAGTGAAAAAGGTTTTTTTTCATTCTTGTTTTCATCAATGCTCAAAAATTCGCAGTGGGAGTGAGATCGTTGCAGTTTTCTGGCCACGGGAGGGATTTCATCCCAAAATATTCCTTCAGTTCTATGAGCTAGAAGTAAAAGAC